>JAZDUA010000459.1:120000-720000 GCA_038098605.1 Gryllus longicercus
TGGTGTGGCGTGGCGTGGCGGCGCTGCCCTCAGGTCGTCGGGGGCCTCGTGGAGCAGCGCCCGCCCGGCTGCACTGCGCGGAAGGCGAGGGTCAGCGAGGCGCTGACCTCGGCGCGCCGCGCTGCGCAGCCGCAAGGACAATGGCTCGTTACTGACCCGCGGCTGATGAGCCCCGGGGCGGACGAGCGCTCGCCTTCGTCGCTGTTCAACCCCTTCCAACTGCCGCCGCTTTATCCGTTGCCCCGCCGGCCCCATCAGCGACGCGCCGTCACCGCAGCCGACGCCACCGGCAGGCGCGACGGTCAATTGAGTAATGGAAATGAAATCGCCATAAATTGCGTCTGAGGTGGCCCGGCGCGAACGCTCCGAGGGCCATTTCAATACGTTGCGAAATTACGGGGAAGAGGCAGGGAGAGGTACGGGGGCGGGAGGGGGTTTCCGCTACTGGGCGGCTGCGTCAGGAGAGGTTCTGCGCCGCCCCAGGACCGTTAGCAGAAAATTAACATCCTGCTTAGGCCGAGGCGCGCAGCTGCACGGTGACGACGGCGGCGGCGGCGGCGAGGTGCGGGCGAATGTGGGACGCCGCTCTAACGGGACCGCGTGTGAGCAACGCACTCGACTCCGCCCACTAGCCAGGGCTCCCAGGAGGGCGCGAGTGGCAGGCAAGGCCGCGAAGAAGGAACGTGCGACAATGACCCCACGAGCGGCCGCGGCGACGGACCAAGACGTGACTCCCTCGAGGGAGTGCAGAAATAAAACGCTTGAAGCTATGCATTCAAAGTAGAAAATGTATATTTTCAAAATCTTAAAGAATAGATATTGAAAAACAATTTTCTTTTTCGCCTTTCCTTTCATATTACAAAACTAAAACGTCAATTTGCACTTTTTTCTGTCTCATGTGAGTGTGATGAACCAGAAATATTTTCCTGACTTCGTCGCCGCAAATCCACACACTCTGCTCTCTTTGATTAGACCTTGATCGGCACCGCACGTCTTTCTGTCATGGCGCGTCAATTACGAGCCTCCACAGGGCAGCAGGCATCGCCACCGCCTCCGCACCTGCGGCGGTTATTTTTACTCGCGACGTTCACAGTTTGTGCAGCGTACGGAGCTTATCCGACACGCCTGTACGTAGAGAACTTGCAGCGTCGATTTCCTACACAAGCAAAAGCAAAGCGCAGTGCTGCAGTGAATCAAGTAAAAGAACTGTTTGGAGGATGCCATTTAGCTTGCAGCAGTAGATATCTACGGATCACGACGGTGACAACCATGAGTGCCAGACACTTGGTGGCGGATAATGTTGAGACGGTAATGTCACATGAATGACGTCGAAACTGGTGAAAGAGGAAGGATGGTGACAGGGTGACGTCATCATATGCGGAAACAACGCAGGCGAAGAGTTCTAAAACTCAACTCTCACCGTGCTGGATATTCAGATTGTCATGAAATATCACCATCTAATTGAACACCATGTCAAACCTATGTATACAAATTATGAAGTGCTTTGGAATATTATAAGTATCAGGACCTTTTGTAAATGTGCAATGTAAACACCCGTTTTTGTCACCCCGCCTGCCCTCCAGGGCAACTGAGACCCTGTCGACAGACAGGCCGATAGTGGCGGCGTAGCGTCGCAGAACAAGCGGCGAGCAGCGACTTCCGCTCTTCCACAGGCAGTAAGGTCTGGCAATCAGCCAATTGTTACCAAATATATATATATATATATATATATATATATATATATATATATATATATATATATATATATATATAATCCAGGTTGCTAATGCCAGGTTGAGATATGGAAATAAACGGATTTGCACGATTAGGAACGTATCGGTTTTTGGAGAAAAGACATCGGTGCTATTTATGTGAAAATAAACGTATCATGTAATTGCATGTTTACAAAACAAATCATACGTTACTTTTCAGATCTAGCGACAGAACACGAAAGAACTGTCAAGTTCCCACGCAATACGCGAAATAACTCAAGTTCCCACGTATTCGTTTCCATTGGCCGCTCAGTCTCTGGGACGCTCAGGCGTGCAAACATGTGTACTGCACATAATGTTCTTAGGCAAATGATGACAATTTATTGTAACGTACGTTGAAAGTGATCAATTCTATTATTCTCTCATTTTATTTCACCAAAGGCAACCCCCGTCCTATTCTATATAGCAAGAGTTCCCAGTTTTGACAAATTTTTGAACACGAATACTGTCAAATTAAATTTTAATGCACACGAATTTAATATTAGAGACTAGTAAACCAGTCTGAAAACATCGATGTTGAAAAAAATTACGATTTTTAGTCGATGTTTTTTTGATATCGATGTTTAAATTTTGAACATCAATGTTTGCTAACATCGGTGTTTTGTTATCTATGTTGCATCAGTAGATGAAAATTGCTGCAAAGCCGTGCCAGAGACACGGTTCTCGGTGTATTACTCAAAATAATTGTCTGGATACGACGCCGAAAGAGTAATGGCATGAAGGGGGTTCAGAAGAGTACAGAGAGACAACAGAGCTCAGAGCGAGAATGAGAGCAAGATCAGAAATTCGAGAAGCAACAGTTACATCAGAACTATGAACCAGTCTAATTTGCTGTGATACGAAGGTTGCCTTTTATGTTTCGGTATTTGGCAACACTGGTGTTGCAATCTGGCAACTGACAGCTATATCGTAAAGTTCGATGTTTTGAGGTTATACGTACTCAGAACGTTTTGACATACGAGCGCTATTTGTGTTGTTTACAGTAACTTAAAAGATTCATCTTGGCCCAAAAATGGAATTAAATCGTGAACATTTTCGTGCGATTATTTTTTACAACTTTCGACGTGGATTAACTCAGCAATAGTGCATGGATGAATTTAATTCAATTTTTGGCGAGGAAGCCCCATCAAGGACCAGTGTTTATCGATGGTATGGTGAATTCAATTGTGGTTGTAGTTCACTCCAAGACGAATTTCGCGAAGGTCGTCCAAAATCAGTTGTTGTTCCGAAAACCATTGATACTGTGCGTGAACTGATATTGCAAGATCGTCATGTGACCTATCGTGAGATTGAGTCAACCTTAGGCATTAGTGGGACCAGCATACATTCAATATGGCATGAACATTTGACTGTCAAAAAAATTTGTTTGTTGGATCCCACACAATTTGTCAATCGCTCAAAAAATTGCTCGTGTCGATTGGTCGAAAGAAATGCTCAAAATGCTCGCGGTGCTTCGAAACACGTCTATGACATCGTGACAGGTGATGAATCGTGGATTTACGCATATGAGCCCGAAAGTAAACAGCAGTCGATATGGGTGTTTCAAGGTGAGCAAAATCCAACAAAATTGTTCGCGCACGAAGCACTTCCAAACAGATGGTCGCCTGTTTTTTCGAAAAAAACTGGACATGTCGCAACCGTACCACTAGAACAACGCAGAACAGTCAATTCTGAGTGGTACACAACGATTTGTTTGCCAGCTGTCTTCCAAGATATCAGGAAAACCAACCGCCGAAGACTGATCACTCTTCACCAGGACAATGCGAACTCATACACATCGGCTCAAACAACTGCATTTTTGAGCACCCAAAACATCGATTTGATGAGTTATCCGCCGTATAGTCCTAAATTGGCACCGAGTAACTTCTTTTTATTCCCGCACGTAAAAAACAAACTGAGAGGTCAACGTTTTTCGACACCTGAAGAAGCGGTTGCTGCATTCAGAATGCATGTTTTGGAGATACATCAATCAGAGTGGCAAAAGTGCTTCGACAATTGGTTCAAACGCTTGCAAAAGTGTATAGATCTTCATGGGGAATATTTTGAAAAACAATAAAGTGATTTTCGATGATTAATATTTGTTTTTGTTCTTTAATCCTGAAATATAAAAAAAGCAACCCTCGTAGTAGTCGTAACAGTGTTGAACAGTGCCCTGCTTCTCGCCACAAAATCTAGTTTTCATATATATCAAATAAAATTCAGATTCAGATATTCAAGAGAAATTTCAGAGGAAAGTGATTACGAAGATCAACCCCAATTCATTATGCATTCTTAGGAAAGCATTAATAATTTTTTCATCTAATGCTGCTCCACATTCCACTGCCGGCCTGACTCCATTTGCTTTCCCTCTCAGGAAATTCCCCGCCTGACGTCTTGTGATGTTAGAATCTTTGAATTCATCACCCGCATATCGGCTTTAGGTTTGCACATTCACGGATAGCTCGAACATCGATGTTCAAAATTTTGACCAAAGAGAGTGTCAATACCACGCCAAATGTTGGTGAGCAACACTTTTTCCTTGGACGAAATTGTAGTGTGGATGAGGGCAATAAATTACAAGATGAGAAAGTTAATTAGAAACGCCAAATGATTTGAGATGATGATCACATAACCAAAATCTGTTGCCTTAAAACATTTAGTAACACTGAAAGGCTGGGGGGCTGTAAAAGAAACCAAAACAACTCTTACAGTAATCGTAAATGTTCATACCTCGATTTTGGTGCAAATGTGACTTATGTTGGACTATGTCTTGTTCATATTTACGAAGGTCTCGGAGCAGTTACAAAACGAGTCACAATTCGACCAAAATCAAGACATTAATAGGGAGTTTGTGCACGCCATAGGGGACAGCACTATCGATCTTCTGTGCATGCGCAGATGCACTAAAGTGACGCGAAACTTGAACTGCGCAGAAGTTCGATAGTTCTCTAACGTTCGAGGGTGCACAAACTCCCTATTAGGGATAACTTGCATTGGGAAACGTAATAGCAATCGATAGCACTGTCGATCTCTACAGTCCTAGTTTCTCTCAAACTGCCTATTAAGGAGTTTAACCACGGCATAGCGATCTGCAATCGACAGCGATATCGCTCTTCTACGCATGAGCATGACGTTTAAACATAGGAAATTTGTGCACCCTCGAACGTTAAAACACTGTCGATCTTCTGTACATGCACAGGGGGGATCGTGTCTGCGTAGGTAGGCAAGGTCTCTGGTGGAGAGCTGCAGACAACCATCCGGACCCTTAGTTTCACGGTGCAACTCACAGCGTTAGCTTCAAGGTGGAGGCAATGATCAAGCTCCAGGTTGCCGGTTCAAACCGGTAACCCACCAGTTGGGCCCCTGGGGTGCCGACCTTTGGGCAGGATTGGGTGAAGGAGGTTCTTAGGAACGCTCTGGAATCCTGCGGGAAATTACCTACTGTCAGGTTGCCTAGGTTCTCGGGGTTACTCGCGTTGCTAGCCTAACGGTGCAGGCAGAGAGGAGACGGAATGGGGGCTTAGAGCCGCCCAGAGCTTAGCTCGAGTGCCCCCAGTTGGGCTCTCGGATTCGCCGTGGCAGTGATCTGAAACTCTGGGCAAAGAGGGACTCGGAGTCCCGGCGCATGTGAGTGGCGCGTCATCACACGATGGTATTGACTCCGGTTCTGGCCTGGAAAGTTGGTAGTTCTGAGCTAGCGGGCAGCCTAACCCAGGCATTGAATGCCGAAAGAGCAAACTGGGTTCCGATTGGACCTGGATATCGGCCCGTTGTACATGTGTAGTGGCGGGAGGTGCAGATAAAGCACCTCGGGAGCCCACCACGGGGACGTGTGCCCCCCGACAGAACATGAATTGTTGTGGACTTGAGCCCACACTAGGAATTTACTGTACATGCACAGTTCAAGTTTCGCATCACTTTTGTGGGTCTGCGCATAGGCCGAAGATCGCTACGATTCTGTCCGCTAAAACGCGTGCAAAAACTCCCTAGTAGCTGCCGATAGCTGTGACGCTACGCAGTACTTAATCTCGTGTGTTTGTACTTTCCCGTATACGTACGTGTAGACGGAGTATTATTCGTAATGTAGGGAAAGTTATGTAATGCTGCGGAAAAACGATTTCGGGATTTCAACGG
Organism: Gryllus longicercus; assembly: GCA_038098605.1. Taxonomy (NCBI): domain Eukaryota; kingdom Metazoa; phylum Arthropoda; class Insecta; order Orthoptera; family Gryllidae; genus Gryllus; species Gryllus longicercus. Next base: position 125,886 of record JAZDUA010000459.1, read on the forward strand.
CAATACGTTTTCGAGTCCCCTAAGTAAAGTTCATTTTGAGGTATTGTTGTATTTTGTTGTTGAAATATGTATATGCACATTTCCAGCAATTTTAAACACTATTGTATTTGTGAGTTAATGTGCTTGAAATTACTTCAAATGAAGTTTTTCGAAAACTCAAAAATTTTCTGTGAAAAAGAGCTTAAAATTACGAATTTACAGAAGCGTTTAACCGCCACGTTTTAAAACGGCTCCAAATTTTTCATAGAAAATTTCAATTTAGAACAAGGTATCACTGTTCTTTAATGTTCATAAAATAATATTTACATTCTATTATTAGGGAACGGAAAAATTAAGAAAATTTCAAAGTACTTGGGGCGACGATGGATTGCAGTTGGCAAGAGTACGTGGCAAATCCGAATAGCTAGCCGAGACCAAAGGAAATGAAAAACTAATACAGGACTCTCTGTACCGTTAGCACCACTAGTTACGTCATACTTCAACTCCCTGTTTACGAATAGCGTTCGGGTGGCTCTAGCGCATCAAGTTACAGCAAGAAGCCTTTCAAATGTTTCGATGACTTCGACTAGTATTTGTTTTCCAGCTTAATTTTCGAAGGCACACTCGATCTACTGAGCTACGAAGTGCCGCCCATGATTGCGTAAAAATTCAAAGGCAAATTGTTTCTTTTTCTGAAGGGTGGTAGATGAAGAGTAATCGCAGATGGAAAGGGCGCGGCCAAATCTTGACGCTGCCAAGAGTGATTTGCAAGTATCTGTGGCACGCGGGAAAAGTGCCTGTACAGGAGGCAGGTCGTGAGTGGAGCGGGGAAACCGGGCTGGTTGCGCAAGGGCCGTCTGCGCCAGCGCAGCGCTCGCACTGCATCTGCTCCTGCACGCCGCAAAGAGATGGCGGCAACTCTACCATGGTGAAATACCCCATTATTGTTATTTCCACCATGAAGTATCCGAGTGACAGCCGCTCCTTGGCCGTCGCTATCTTTAGTTTCTAAGATGAATAGTTCTTCTGGAAACAAATGACTGGTGGAGAAAAGTAAACAATATTCGAGTCTAACCACCATCTTAAAATTTTACGTTTTCTGTAATCAGAAGTAAGCATTTTTAAAATGGACGTGAAACAGTTCTTAATATTCTTTTCTTAAATTTGAGTCTACCGCGCCAATTGAAATGGATTCTAGAATCAGTTTTGAATATTTTCTTCGTAGTCTGACAGATTCAATAAAAAAATATGAAAAAATATTTTATTTATTGTAACAATTTACAAGTAATACTTTTAATTAATTTGTTTTAAAAAGCAAATAAATTAGTTTGTATTTTAATGCATTAGTGCAAGACTCAAAGAAAGTAATTATTTCAGCAATTATTGAAAAATGTAAAGCAATAATTATCAATGTTACGTAACGCTAAACCAATACCCCCTACCCGTGTGTAACGCAGCGTAACACTACCTCAAACCCCCTCCCCCTTCTTTAGCGTCACGTAATTTATGGAATCCATAACCCCTTGAAATTTTTACCTCATAATAATTTCGATAACGTTAATTACTTGATTGAATGCATTATGTAGGTGCCCTTAGTCCTTCTGATCAATCTGATCTAAGAAAAACTGGATCCTCACTGAGAGATTCAGTTCTTGTTGTAGTACTATGAGAAGATTCTTTGTAATCACAAGCATGGAGATTGCGGAGTCAATATTAGCCGGACACAATACTTTGTGGTGTTGCAACATTATTTGCGAGTTATGCTTCCAAATCAACATTTCTGCTTCCTGTACCTCACGTAGATCACACACAACGTACATCTCTTAGCTAAAAATAATCATTTTTTTTATTTCTGTAAGTTATTAGTAGGGCTACGCATTTGCATATTATTTTCTGTTAACTAAAACATCCCGTTTCAACAAATTGAATATGTTTTGAAGCATTTAGAATCAATTTAAGCCATTTTTATTTCGCATATATCACCATAATTGCATATTTTTGCATATTTGCATTTTTTGTTGCATATTCACCCCTCATCCGCGAAGAGAAGCCCAAAAGTTACAGTTCTCGTCAGCGTGTAAGCAACTCTGACAGTTCTCTCGCCACTTGCTATGGTACATCATGTAACCTGCTCTGAAGCAATGGGCTTCCGAACACTTGTTTACGTTGCCTTAGCCACGGATCAGCGTTGCCGCTCGCCTGTCTTGTACGAAGTCGCTCGAGAAGCACACTAACCTGTTATCGGCAGTATCAGTCGAAATGAAATGTGCATCCGCCGAGCGCCTATGCGTGTCCACACACGCCGCTAACGTGGAGTGATGGCTGTGAATTTGTCGTGAATTGAGAGAAAGTTATATTTTTGTTGCAATACCTATATTTTTTTATTTTGTGAAATGTACATTAACTGCATGTCCCATTATTTTCCTAAGAAATGAGTGTTCTTCAAAATTAAGCCCTTGAATTAATATTTGACGCTTGTAACAATTTATGTTTTCTGTATCTCTTTTTGCGGTATACATATTTTCCACATTGCACTTTTTATTTATTTTTATACTTCACATTACATTACACTATTTCGTATATTTTTCTTTTTAATTCCATATACTACCAAGTTAAATCCGGACAAATAGAACATTGTTTTAAAATGTAATTTATTGACACAAATACGAACGTAAAAGAAAGTGTTTTCAGTAAATATTCGTGTAACCTGTTAGGAGTACAATTACTCAATGCAACCGCCATTGACCTCCATTACCACCTCCACCCTTGTCCTGAAGCGCCCGCACGCTCTCTGTAACGCAGTGCTGTCCCTAATGGCGAATGCTGCTTCGATAGCGGCGCGTAAGGACGCGACATTAGGGTACCGCGACTTGTTGGTAACCCATTCAACAACGCTCCGAACACAGTAGTCGAGGGGGTTTAAATCCGGGCTATTCGGAGGCCAAAACTCTTTGGACCAGAAAATGTCCGCATTGTCTGATAGCCAGTTTTGGACTAAATGGCTCGTGTTAACCCACCGGCTCACACAAGCTGTTGAAATAAATATTCCCTCCTCATCATCACAAACAGTCAACCTCGGGTACCCGAAGAATCGAATGATCTCGGTCGCCGAACGCCCAGCGAAGGCTTTCTGTAATCGCGGCTCTTCGATTGGACTCCGCACTTGTACATAGCATCTCGGCCATTTTAGGGTTATGACTGTTTACTAGATGCGTCTGGCTTTCAAGGACGACAATCGCGACCTGTAGCGAAGCTTCGATATGGCTGGAAATTCAAATTGAAATTTGTCTGCCTGAAAACTGCAGCACAAGTATGTATGTATGTATGTTATAACAATGAATGGAAAAACCATCAAGGAAGTGAACAGTTTTAAATACCTGGGAAGCAACATCCAGAATGACTGTCAGATCAAAAATGAAATTAATCATAGAATCAACAGCGCCAGTCAATCCTTTCAGAAATTGTACTTGCGGGTGTGGAAAAGGCACGAGATCAACCTGAAAACCAAGCTTCTAGTATACCAAACAATTATACTGTCTACACTATTATATTCCTCTGAAACTTGGACCCTACTAGAAGAAAGCAAAAGAAGACTTAACGCATTTCATCAGAGATGCCTCCGTACAATCTGCAAAATATCTTGGATGGAAAAATTCCAAATGAGGAGGTCCTGAGAAGAACAAAAATGCTGACAGTAGAAAATCTTATTAAAATTAGAAGATTGAGATGGGCGGGACACATAAGTAGAATGAATGAAGAGCGAACTCCGCACCAGATAGTCTTTTCAGAGCTGAAATGCGGAAAAAGACCCCAACAGAAGCCGAAGAAAAGATGGTTAGACATGCTCAAACAAGATATGCGAGAGCAAAACATCAACGAGAAGGAATGGAGAAAAGTAGCAGCAAATAGAAACGAATGGCGCAGGCACATTCAACAAAAAACCGTAGAAAGGCAAGAAATGCAAAACCTGGAAGCTGAAGAAAGAAGGCAAAAAAGGCACGAAGAAGAGGAAATGTACAGTTGGAAATGTCCGATATGCGGATTCACAAGAGGGAAGATCCGGGAGGCAGTACGTCAACTCCCACCTAAGCCAAGCCATAGGAGTCAAGTAGAAAAGTTACGCCAACGACAAGAAAACAGTAGCCCTAGATGCACTGTCTGTAACATCAATTTCAAAAAGAAATCCGGCCACAGCAGTCATATGAGACACAAGCACCCAACCTTGACAGCAGAAAATACACTGAAGCCAATTAAATTAAGAAAACCGCAAAGTTCCTCCCACAGCGCTAGCCCCACACAGATTTCTCAACCCCAGTTATCCGGACAATCAAGCTCTGGCTATCCATTCAACTGTGCATCTTGTGGCAGAAATTTCAAAACGAAGGCGGGCCTTTCCAACCACCGACGAGGCGCGCTGTGCAAGAATAGGATGGAAGAAGAGGTATCATCGGCCATGATGGAAACCTGAGTCATGTATGTATGTATGTATGTATGTATGTATGTATGTATGTATGTATGTATGTATGTATATATATATATATATATATATATATATATATATATACAATATTAGTGCACTCCCATTTAGTCATAAATTTGTATGTTTATCTCAATTACAGTACCATTTAGTTATTCGGAAACCTGGCGCCCCTTCCTAGCTGATGAGAGATCGAAATGAAAGCTGGTAAAATTTTCCCGGCATTCCTTCAATTGCTCTTTCGAAACATATCGACCACAATATCGCTGAGCAAATATTAGCTATCCTAATGACAATGTGCGAAGTAATATATTCGAATATTTCAAATACACTCCGTTAAGAAACTAATACATGACATTCCTAACAACGGGAATATGCGTAAATACGAACAATCAGTGGTGTATTAATGGACGCCACCAGAACCAAATTACGAGGGATTCGATATATTACCGGAGATCTTTACAGTTGAACTTTGCATAGAACGGGGGGGGGGGCGCTATCCCCCACCCGAGGTGACGCTCTTGGGTGTACTACTCTTGAGAATTAACCATTAATATATCACGAGCAAACGGTTTTTGCAAACAATGCATGTACCGGTTTCTTATTTTCTAGACTATTTCGCCCGTGAATCAACCCAAAATAGAAAATACGTAATAATTTTCCATAAAAGTGCATGCCATTGAGAATTTAAGAAAAAAAGATTTAGCTACGCGCCAGTACCAGACTACCCAGAACACATCTCTATATCAACAGTGCTAACACAGGCATCGTTTTGCGAAATGGTGCGAGATAGATACGCTATGGCTCGTGGCATAGTTAGAGGGGGCGGTCCGCCCCGGGTGTCACCATCTTAGGGAGGACACCAATTAAAAAAAAAATAGAGTCAGATTTATATTATAATTTATTTCCAAATTATATTTCAATTATTGTGAATTACATAGTTTCAAGGTATTATAAATAAATGTCAAATGAAATATAATACTTTTATTACTTTCCCGTATACGTACGTATAAACAGAGTATATACATAGTATAGGGTAAGTTATGTAATAATGCGGAAACTCAATTTCGAGACTTCGACGGAAACACACGTTTTAGGATTAAGACCGAAAAAGTGGTTACTTTCAAAACGCCCGTCTGTGAACACCACAAGCGCCTAAACCACGCGTAGGATGTTTTCCAAATTGAAGAAAACACAATCCATCTGGCTCAAGTCGAAGCTTTGAGATTTTGAAAAACTTTCTTTAAAATTTGGGGGTAATTTACGTGACGCCTCCCGCACATTCTCAAAGGCTCCAAATATTTTCTTTGAATTTCTTGTATGAATGGAGTAACATACACTTATAAAAGTAGCATTGGTCTGATTTCCACGGTTAACCCTAAATTTTCGAAAATTTCATAAGTATGAATTTTTTTCGGTGTCTTCCTACAACTACAAAATTGAAGATACAGATTTTCCCTTCAAATAAAATTTGTTCTCCGCAGTAAGTTCTTTCATTAAGGCTGTGTATTTTTTTAATTGTATATTTCCCCCCAATATCGCGAGAAATATGTGCAAATTTAAAAAAAATTACAAAGACAAAATTTTCTCAAAAACAGCTGCAAATTTTTTCTTTACACTTTTGGCAGGGATAGTGCTAAATGCACTCTATAAGATGACAGACGTCATATTGCTCTATTCCTTTATTTTTTCAAAAATTACAAAAATGTAATTATTTTCACTTGTATATCACTTTGTTAATATTTATATTAGAGGCGATTTGTTCACATTATTGTATTAATGAGTACATGTGCTTTAAATAATGTCCGATAAAGCTTCTCGAACTAAACCTTTTTCTGTAAAAACGAGCTAAAAAATTCCGCATTTGCAAAAATACCCAAACTCCATTTCCTCAAAAATGTCTCCAATTCTTTTCTTCAAACTTTTCGAAAGGATAGTGCTAATTACACTCTTTAATTTGAGGAAAAGTTCATTTCGAGTTTTTTTTTTCGTTTTTTAATTACACAAATATTCTTTTGAAAGATCTCTCACGCTGGTAATATGCATATTTCCACCAATTTGCAAAAACAATTGTTTTTGTGAGTTAAGGTGCTTCAAATGAAGTTTTTCGAAAATTCAAAAAAAAAAAAAATCTGTGAAAAAGTGCTTCAAATTTCGACTTTCCTCTAGCGCCAATTTCTTAAAAACCGCTTCAAATTTTTCAAAGAAAATTGCCATTTAGGACGAGGTTTTACTGTTATTTAATATTCTTCAAATAATGTATACGTTCTACTATTAGGAAACCAAAAAATTAGAGAAAAAAAAATTCTTAGAGCGGCGATAGATGGCAGCACGCAAGTTCGTATAGCTAGTCGAGACCAAAGGAAATAGAAAACTAGTACGGAAAGTGTGTGTGCTATTCGTTGCACCCACTGGTTTTTTTATTAAATATATAAACTGGCATTCAGTAATATATTTTAATATTTAATTAATGAGGGGGGAGCACCAACTACGCCATTGAACGGCTCAGAAGCGGTTCATTTACATTACGAACTACTGCTTGGAAGATGTCCTGGTCTACGGCATTCCTGCACGAACACCTGACAAACCGCTCGCGCATTCCGGTCAGCCGCACCACCAGCTGAAGTCGCGCCGACGGAACGTCCGCGCATATCAGCTGAACGGATCCTACTAAACCCGCGCAAATGGTGTCAGAGGCGCTAAGGTCATTATCAATCTCAATAACCTGAAACGCTAAGGTCATTATCTTCCGAAATTATACAATATTCACGAGGAGCAAGAGATAGAAACCGAACTGTCACTTTTCAAGGAACATATTTAAAAAATGTACATCATAAAAACTTTCAAAAGTATTTCAAAATGAAATGCATCAGCATTTTTTTTTTAGCAGACAGTACTAGTTCACTACTTGAACTTAAAAGTTACGAAAAGTAAAAAGTATTTTTCATCATTAAAAAATAAACCATTTTTACGTGAGAATATGTTAATGTCAACTTTGCTTTACTTCACGTTGAAGGTAAATTCGACTCTTTTGAAGTAAACAATGCTCTTTAACAACAAGATTGAGCTTTCGAGACAATTCTCAATTGGAACGATATATCACGAAATATAAATTAACTATTTTATATTCATAATTATTTGGAAAATGACTTACTGGTGGTGGCTGTCGTGGACGTCACACTTAAAATGCACATTAAAATTATCCAAGACCTATGCGTCACGCTACCTCTAACCGAACCCATTTCTTCTGAACATTATCAGCCACTATTCCTCACTCACAATATCACAAAATCACACACCCACTCAGCCACTGCCTTCCACGAGAGCAGTTTGACAACTGAACCAACAGAGGCTGAAGCGACCGACGTTGCCATGGGAAACATTTCGACCCTTATATCGATACCTAGCGCTCGAGATCGAGCTCTCCCGTAATCGATATGTCGTTCACGTACACTTTCTCTTAAAACAAAGGCATTAACTGCTTAAAAAAACACTTCAAATTGCGATCAATATTTTATTTCATACAATAATTTGTTCATAAAGTAGCATCTGTTAAAATGTGAGAAAATAAGGACACTAATGCACTAAAATGAGATTTATCTTCACTGTATTCTAAACAGGCAAGATAGAGATGCCTTCTGCTTTTTAAATTCTCATTAATTATAAGAGAATTAGTAATGTACCCCCAAATGGATAGCAACTCCCAACATCCACTGGAATGGAACACGACAGTTCTAGAGCTTTATGTCCTTTTAACAAGGCTTCCAACCATATGCTTCAAATGCACTGCAAGAAAGTGAGTCATTGGGATAAAAAAAGGATACCATATTTATGTCAAAACAGTAAACATTGTTCTAAGAACAAGTAAGCCTTGCAAAAGAATATAAAGTCCTAAAACAGAAACTTTATTTAGTCTACATCACAGGTCAATCAGCCAAAACCCACCATCACTATCGTAGTACGTATATTTAAAACTGTGAAATGGTAAAAGGGTCAGAAATAGTTCTTGAATCTCTTTTTCGTAGTGACATTACATTTTCAACCTTTTAATACAGAATTCATAGAGAATAACAATGCATTCCTGAACGGCATGTAAATATCTTTTCCTTCAATACCAGGTTGCTTAACAAATAAACAACCATATTGTGTATTACCAATTCAGATGACTAGTTGTGCAATGTGTGCACAGGTAATTTTTTTGTTTTCCTCATAAAATATTTAAACAACACTCATAATGTGCAAATTTACAAAAAACAAAAACATCATTTCATTACAACAAAATTTGCACATAAATGGGACAATACTTAAAAGCTGGTTTCTGATGAGGTAAGACAAACCCAAGAATATCGTGTAAAATAAGTAAGTTGAGACTTTTTGCAGCTCAAGATTCTACAGCAGTAATAAGACAGCTTTCTTCCATGTTTTCTTTGTTTCTTATTGATAATAAAATAAAATATTAAATAAAATATCTTAACTTTTTGAGTTGCCTTTAAGCAACCTGAACATAAATTTCATTACAATACTTTCTTATGCATAAGATATTTAAAGAAAAATTAATCATACAACTACGTGACAATGTAATTTCTCTTTCCCAAGAAACCAGCAAAACAAATTAAATTAAAATTCATGTGATAATGACAGTGACAGAGACTTCAAGACTCAAACATCTGAAATGAAAAACACAATATATACATATACATTGGCTATACATGGGTGCTTCATCCAGACAGTTTGTTATTTGTTAATATCAATCTGGAAAAAGATTGATACAATTTGAAGTTTAACTGTTACTGATTAGCTGCATCAAAACAGCCAATAACGCTAACTATTTAATTGATACAGAATCCTTTCTTGTTTATTGCACTGTAATTAGATACAGTAAAGATAAAAGTAATGCAGGTATTTAAAGTAATGAAACACTTCTGAATGTATAAAGGAAATATCTAACAAAAAACATACTGTCTATAGCAAAATAAGACGATCATATTTTCTGTGATGACCTACATATACAAGAAATACAATTCTTTACTAAAACTTTCCATATTTTCTATTTACAAGTAATTTATTGAAGTGCATAGCCACTTAATGTTTCTTTGCTTCATTTCATTAACACAAGAGAAACACTGAGATACATTAAAGAAAGCACGATTCAGATGTAATTTGGCTACTGGAACACAGCCATTTACTGTTCATTTTGTACACATCAGTTTTACTTCTTTCTCACGTTTTATAACAGAGTTCACACAATTAAAAATACACTTCTCAAGAGCACAACAAAAATTAAATTTTGAGTGTACTTTTTGAAGACATGTTTAGAGTCGCAATCAGAAGTATTGTCTACATTTTACCTTACTGTAAGTCCAAGTCTTGTAACAAAACTATACACACACACACACTCATTCATTAACTTGCTCACCAGATGCACGGTAGAAAATGAAGATACAACACACGGACACATCAAGTTTAGCATATGTTCATTGCGTCCTTAAAAAATAAAGTTCTAAGTTAAAACATGATTTCTGAAAGAAACACTGTCAAAACAGCCTATGATCTTATATCATCATTTCACCTCTCTATGCAACCCGTGAAATAAATTGAAGTATACAATCTTCTACAAATGTGCCTACTTTGTAGCGATTTGCCATATAGTTTCACCAGTTTACAGTTTACTGCTTTCAAACAACAGGAGGGAAGGGATGATCAAACACTTCAAGCTATTTGCTTTAGGATATTCACTGATATAACACAGGTACTGCAATGTGGTTTTCATGTGTTGGTTATTACGTAGGAAGTATAGTTTCTGAAGTATAGGCTCCATTCTGAAAGAAAAAAGAAATATGCAAAATACTATTTTACTCAACATAAGAACTATCAAGTAAGTTTCTTTAACACATGTCAATATGTATGTCTAAGATACCCTCCCGTACCATTTCGAACTGACTCGATAATACAGGAATACAAATCAACAAAAGAACTCTGATGATTTAATTTCCTGACATTTCTCTTCACAAATAGTATCCAGTGGGTAAGGGAATTTTTCTTAACTTATAGTGTAACGCAATTCTAATATAAATGGAAAATTGAAGAATTAATAACAAAGCATGTCTTAGGTCTTTTAATTATGTAATAACCCACAAATTTAGAAACAATTCTTGAATATTGGAAAACATAATTGTTCTTGAACACTTTTATAAGCCTTTTATACCACTGGAAGGAGAGAAATGCTTTAGCCAACAGCAAGTCAAAAAAGTAAACAGATCATTTACATAAGAATTTATTTTGAAATTTCAAGGTTCAATTATTATGCATATTTACAAATAAACAGTCTTGTTTTTCGACCTCTGCACCATGGAATTTTCAAATCTTAAATACAGCATTACACAAAAGATAAGTTATAAGAAAATAAGGAAATATGCATATCAAAATAGAATATAATCAAAACAATTTCAAAGAAATACTTTGGCCGATTATAGTTAAGTTTTAAATATAACAGTTTCACTGGTACATTGTATTGCATCACCACTCACAAAGTAGATAAGAGAATTTTTGTAAGACATGAAATATGGCATCAAAATGTATCTTCAGAAATAGAAATGTATGTTTAAACTCTAATCAAAATCATCATTGTGTAGGTTGAAAACACCCCGAGTGATCTCCCCTTTATAACTATGATCTTGCTTGTTCACTTATCACTGCACCTAACTGCAGAGAGTTTTAACTGTAATTATTATTGTACCTTCTTTTAGCACCAAATGCATTTATTTTTAATATAATGATGGAATTTATTCAAAATCTAAAATTTAGATGTAACTCTTTTGTAGCAGTTTTGTCTGCTAATAACAATGCATTCTGAACACTGTCCAAAACAATATGCAATATAGTTGTTTGTAAAGAAAACACTCCCCTAATGTGTGAAGTTGTACTGTCAGTGCTACCACTATGATCTGGATTACTTTCAGAACTATCTGATTCATCAAAAACAATTAATTCAAACGAAATACTTTAACAGTGGCATCACAATTGACAGGATGGGGGTGGGGGCAAGGGGTGCCAATGATGGACCCCACCCTAGTTCTTCCCAATATTCTATATGTAAGGAGTTGCTGTTTCATGTTGCCATTGTTTAGTGGACACTATGGCATTGTCTTATAACCAGACTGCCCATAAATACTTTGTAATTTTGCTTCAGCATGTGTCAACGTAGATAACAACGCAATTGGATGAAAATATACAATATTCATCCAATTGCATAGTATAGGGGGGGGGGGGGGGGAGAGTGCTTGCCATCTGTTCCAAATATACACACCTTTGCTACACCTCAAATACTGAAAATATTTTACCGCAGACTTGCAGAAAATAATTGTAATATGATGCTAAATGCTTGAAGCGCGCACACACACACTGGTGTTCTCCAGGTAACAGAATGGCATTGGTATTCAGCTGATAACACAATTACACTCACTCAATCATGTCTCTCTTGATAATTGTAATGAAACACCACTGAATAGCTACCACATTTGAGGCATTCATTTGTTCTCTAATGTGTGTGTCACTGAATATCAATTTTTCATTCATCAAAATTGTTACCCATGCCTTTTTAACAATTACTGTGATTTATCTCTAAACCATACAAAAACTAAAATCTGATCCCTGAGAAAACTCAGGGAACATTTTCTTTTCTCAATTAAAAATAAATATTTTAGAGTATTTACCAAGATGTAAGAGAGCTCACTTAGGGCATAAAGTTTACTGAAAATGTGGAACTGTTTAATACAAAATTTAAGTAAAGAATTTAACAACGAAAGAGCAACTACCTTGTGTTTCTGACATCGAGCAATATAGGATTCCTCATTTAGGTCCCAGCCTTGGTCCAGAGCACATCCATAATGTACACGTAAATCACAGGCACGCCGCACACAACCAACATTGGCTCCACCTTCACCGCATTTGCTACACATCTGTAAAATATTAATAATTATATTAAATGTGATTATAATTATACATTACGTAGTGAAATAGCACTTAGTAACAATATAAACATATTCTAATCATTGTCAGAATCCTTCTACTTTACTGCTTACCGTACGCACAGAACTCCAAACTGCTTCTTGCAAACCAACTATGTGTGAACCCACTAAATAAACACCAGCTGCCCACACAGCACAAGCCTCATGAACCCAAACTTCAAAACAACCTTCTTCCTTACCCCCCGCGCTTGGGGCAATTGGTATCATGCCTCGCATAGGTAAGTCTGTGGACTGACTTCTTTTAATCTGAAAGATTAGAAACAAATTCACAATTATTATTGCATTACATCACTGAAGGTAACAAATGAGAGATTAAATACAAATACACACAAAAAACAATTGATAAAATGTGCTTAATGGTATTAATCTAACACATACTCACCTTTTTTGACATTTTCTGATGAAACTGCTCGATCATTTCTGCTCCTCGTAAGCTCTTTTTGTTCTTGTTTCCTTTCTTCTGAGCTTCTGTAATATCTCTTTCATCAGCAGATGGTTCACAACCACTGAATGGATTTCCAGCTCCTCCCTCATCACATTTTTCTTTTCCAACCAAATACGGGCCAAAAAGATCACCATTGCCAATAGTCCCTCGGTCTGTTTTTGTATGAGGTCCTTGTTTACAAAATACACATATCCATGTAGGATCAGTTGTAACAGAGTCGTATCGAGCTGATAAGGTGCTGCTGAAAAGGCCTACACCACTACCCCCAGCTCGAGATACTTTACCTAGAATATTCAAAATACAAATAGTAAACCACTCAACATTTCAATTTTTAAAATATAATACCTAATTCTTATAACACAAATATTTATCAATTTACCTCTGTATTCCAAATCATTATGGTATACTGTGTTCTTTCTTCGGGTGTTGCTGTTCGCTTGTTTTTTGTTGCTGCCTTTGTCATTGCCATCTTCATCTTCCCCCCTAGAAGGAGCATTTATAATTGTAACACTGTAAGGGCTTTCTCTGGGCCCTTCAACATGCACTACAGGTCCTCGTGATCTACTACTACTTGTATTACTACCACTATCGTATAAAGCTGATGCATGGACAGAAGTTCCTGATAATAATTCAGATTTCATTAAACCTGCACCTTTCCTTTTCAGAAGTGGACTGTCTCTATTATTCTCACCAAGAAACATCTTGGAACGTTTCAGTTTCTTTGCCTGGCTTGTACTAGGACCATCTTCAAATGGTCTTTTAGGTTGTTTCTTTTTCTTCTTCTTTGGTGTACTATCTACAGATGAAGTACCAAAGATACTATCCGATGACCTCCGACTACTATTACGAGAACCTTTTGGTCTCCCTCTTTTCAGAGTTCTCTTAACTTCTGATGTAGATGTTAATGTACTCAAACTTTCCAATGCCTTAACCCCAGGTGATTCCTCTGTGGGTGCAGGAGAGGAGTGGGCCACTTTTAGTTGGGTTTCTGGTTCACTAGTTTCAACAATTCCAGCAAACATCTTTTCTAATTCATTTTCCACTTCAATAAAGGGATTCTTTGTTTCTGTCTTTACATCTTGAATTTTGTCATTCTCTGACACTAGAACAGACAGAAGAGCATCAGTATCATCTTGAGTTTCCTGTTTTTTAACATTTTCTTCATCTGTTGCAGGCAAAACTAATGTCAGTTGCTCAGCTGACTCTCCTCGGACCCCTATCTCACTTTTGACATTTAAATCACTGTGCAAATCCTTTGCTATTGCTTCCACACTTTCCTCTGCTCCTTCAGAATTAACAGAAGGTTCAGGTAAAGGTGCAAGTTCATTCTTGATTTCCTTAACATCAGAGTCTCCAAGTTTTTGGGTTTCATCAACAACAGCATCATCAGGAGATGTATTCTTTGTCCCTTCACTGTCACTTGATTTTGAAACTCTAATGGGTTTATCAAGTTTTCTTTTCCGACGAGGTTTACCGTTTTCCACATCATCACTATTACTAAACGTCGGAGAAACCACATCATCCTCTCTCGCTGTAGGAGGTGATTTTTGTGGAGTGGTAGACTTCACTTGACAACTACCAGGAGATGGAACACAAATTTCTTGATTGCAGCCATTACTACTGTCTTCATTGGTCACAGCAGGAGAAACTATAACTGATGCTGGGGCAACTACTACTGTACTAACTGGTACCTGAGGAGGTTGTTCTGATGTAGTAACTGTGGTAGTTGTAACAGACGAAACTGCAGGGGCAGTTGTGGTAACATTAGATGCCAATTTCTTAGTTCCACATTCCACAAGGTTTTCTAATATGGAATCTACTTTCTTGGTCCTTTTTAGGTTTCCACTTTTTGGAGATCTCACTGGTGATGTGTTATCTTTCATTGAAGACTGAGGGGAAGGAATAGATAAACTATCTTCAGATTGCTTGGATGTGCTGGTGCAATTGGCTGGTATTAAAATATTTGAAGTAGATTCAACAGATGTCACGGAGGGTTCTACTGCATTTGATCGAATAACAGGGTTTGTTCTCTCCTGACTGTCTGCAGATTGAGGTCTTGACTGAACAAGTGTGTCTCTATCAGAAAGATTTGATGCTTTACTACTGTCAACATGGTTGTCATAAGAACCAAGAGAATGACACTCCTTTTCTGCCTTTGTTTCACTGCTTTGCGGAGAAAGACTTGATGTAGATGATGATGAGGCAACAGTAGTCACAATCTGAGGAGAACTTTTTGGTTTATCCCTTGGAGGTGTTTGTGCGATAACACTGACAGGTTCTTTTGAAACTGGGCTCTTGTTCTCAACAATTCCTTTTGTTTTATTGTTATCTTTATTATTTACAGAGTTTTCTGATGGAGAACTTTGCGAGGGAGCAACAATAGTACTGCCAATGCCACTGTCAGAACTAACTTCACCATTTAAAGGAGTAGGTGGAGATGTAACATTTGTGCTACTAACAGTTGTGGAGGAAGCAATTATACTTCCATTCCTCACAGAAGAATGTTCAGGCTGTTTCTCTGCCCGAGTTAAAGGAATAGGAGCAGACTGTTGAGGCATTCTTGCATACACCTCACTGCTTGCAGAAGAGAGGTCAACAGTTTCTTGTTGGTGTGCTGCTGTCGGAGTCTGTGCACGGTATGAACTAGATGGCATTGATGGAGATGATGACGAAGAGGCAGCTGCAGCAGCAGCTGCTGCATTTCTGTTCATATCCTGATTGACCAACATTTGCAAGCTGTATAATGGGTTGCCAGGGCCTCCTGGACCGCTGTTTCCACTGGTACTGCTACTTCCACTGGGTTGTGGGTGAGCTGATGCAGGAGGAGCTCTACCTCCTTCATGAGAACCAGGAGCCTTTGTCACAGGCATCCCCAAATTATTCCAAGCTCCCGGCACAACTGAATGGTGTGGTGAGTGCCTGTCAGAACCCCCTGAACTACTCATATGAGCATGCTGGGGAGGCCCTTGCATTCCTCGGCCTGGTCCCACCATTGATGGATGTGGAGCTGGGTAGTACCCAGGACCCTGTGGTGGTCCTCCCATTCCCCCATGCATGCCCATTCCTGCTGGAACAAACATTTCAAGAATGAAACACACAAATAAAGAAATGAAAAGCACTTAAAACTGAATGAGCTATTTGCAAGATTAATTGTATAAACCACAGGTCTGCGAACTATCACTCCTGATCAATTGCCTTATTATTTCAGGCCACTCATAATTGTTTTTAGTAAAGCCAGTTTTTTTTTTTGTCCTTTAAGTTGGGAGTATCATCACAGGAAGGCAGCAAGTAATAGAGACAAAGGAGTATTCACTACTTACATTACATTAAGGCATTAATGGTTTTCTTCAAGTTCACTGCAAGTGAATAGTATACTTTAATGTGATCTAATGATGGCATTTCCTTGTTATGTTAAAAGACTTCAAGAACCAGAGTAATGGTTTTTAAAATTTCAACAAAATTATCTTCCGTGTATGTTAATTAAAGTATGTAAATAATGAATGTAAATAGCCCTTTTTTAGGGCTTCATATTTTGCATTAGATTGACTGCAGCTAACCATTTTATTAAGAAGCTCACATACATTGGCAGGTTGCTGACACTGGGTTTAAACAATGAATAGACCTATTAATCTTAGAACTATACGAGGGAGACAAGGAATCCCTTCTACCTGCATCTTTCATTTTTCTTTCATCTTCATTGTTCCAAACAAAAACCTTTAATTAAACAATGTAGTGTCTTGTGTTTTCAAAGTTTTAAAAATTAAAACCTTGAAAACATGTTTTTTGTTGATCTTTTCTGTCTGTCGGTTTTTGTTGATCTTTGTTTTTTGTTTCAGGGGTTAAGCAAAAATATCTTTTTGAGTTCAATAATTATTTTCTTAGGTTACTAGTTAATTCTCAAGTTGATGTTTCAAGAGTTCTGCATTTTGAAACCAATGGTTACAATTATATTTTGATAAAAATGAAATTTCCTTTGCCCTTAGTATGTTTTGAAAATGGTGTAGAACTTGGTACAATTACCCTACATTTGTTATCAATTCCTTCTAATACTCAATTAAATATTTCCAACATGGTAATTCAAATCACTAGTAGCAAGGTCAGAGCATAAAAGATGTAGGTTCAATGATTCTTCCTCTCGGTAAGTTGGGGAAATGAAAAAATGCATAATAGCTCTAGAGCAAATAAATATGCAATATCTACAAGGCAAATTAAAAATTAACCAAAAAAAACAACACTATAATCTAAGCAAACTTTACAATTTTAAAACTGTCACAAAAAAGATTTAAAAATATCAATACATTAATAAACCACTTAATCACATCACATCTTAAAGTAACTGAAGCAAAAAAAGTCAAAAACATTTAATGAGTTGGGAGTAACTGAAGCACAGAGCTTTTCAACACTTTCAAATTGAGCTCCTAAACATTCGAGCACTCCAGAATCCTCATGACTAAGAGACAGAGCTTAGAGAGACATTGGAGAGATTCAATGTTTCACAATCAGAAAATAAATTTCAGAAACATTGCATAGAATGCATTTGTTTTAGAAGATACAACTTTCATGTACATAACTATTGTAAACAATTTTGTTATTATTTAATATATGTCTAGGATTGCAATTATTCTAATTATGCACTCTCAAGTAAAAGCAGGCATTATCTAATGTAACAATTTTTTTGTGTAGAAATGAAATGCAAAGAGTGAATAAGAGGACATGAATGCTTAAATTCCTTAGAATTATGAATATTTTTTTTATACTTACAAGCCTAGAGAATAATATACTCCTATAAATTTTGTAAAAGACAGCATAAATAATTCATTTATGTCAATAAAATTCAAAAATGCAATTTCAAATATCATATAAAAATATATCTAATGATTGGAAAATCTGTAGTTAGGACAGTTGCACTTGCAATTGAAATTTCCCAATTTTTTCATGTTTTCCAACACTGATATATTAGATTTTTAAAGAAAATTTGCTAGCCTACTTTTGTAGTTATTTGGTGTACAACACAAAGAAGGGCCAAGATTATATATTTCATTTAAATTTACAGAAACTAGAAATTTTACAAGCATGCAGAGCCAATCGAGGGAGTTTTGTGCATATGTATAAGTGGGGAAAGGCAATTTCAAATCGGATATCACCACCTTTAAATATTTTTATAACAAATTAGTTTGAAATCAATGTGTATTATAACAAAAACATTACTTAGCAATGTAAAGCAAACAATAAAAGGTAATTATTTGAATATATTAAGAGTAAATATTTTAATATCTAAAACATTATTTGTGTAGAGAGTTTGGGTGTACATTGTTTTGAATTACATAAGTAATGAAAAATAAATTTAAAATTTTAATTAGTTTTGAATCATTTAACTTTTGTGATAGTTGTTTTATTGAACCCCCACATGATTTAGTACAAATCTTCTAAGTTTTCTAGTAACTCCCTGCATTTCCAGGTTTCCCAAATGCAATAAGCATTGGAAATAAACATACAAGCAACTTCACAAATGAGAAATATTTATGCTAGCTTTTGGAAACTCTGATGAAAGCTTAAATTTTGAGGTTTTTCAAATTTGTCTAAATTAAAGACATTCAGCAAATTGCGTTTGTAACGTGCCAGGAAGGTTATTCATTTACACAAAACCTATATTTTCATGTCAAAATAAACTTTAAATATGCTTGTTTAGTAGACTACAAAATTACTTTTTGGAGAAAGTTATCACTTTGAAATATTAACAAAGTGATTGACTTTTGGGAAATTGATTGATTTATTAAGCATATTAAGCAAAATACTGACCCCTCTTTTTCTCTCACATGTGCGTGTAAACTCTCCTTCCCTCTCTCGGACTCTTGGAGCAACTCAGGAAATTCCAAAATTTGAATATGCACAAAAAAGACAACTGAAGTATTAATAAATCTTCGATATTTCTATTCCTTATCAAAACATAAGACTATAATTATTTTCCCCCCACAAGACACAATTCATCAAAATATGTTTCATTCAAATGTGTGAATGCACTTCCCCTTCCAATTGTTCTTCTCAGACTCCTTTAAGACATCAGCTTCAATGGAGATTTAAAATACAGAAAACACACATGATTTTGGATGTTTAAGACTTATTTTTGCACAATCAAGATAGCTCTTGAAATGTCAAGAATAGCATTAAAAACATTAATCATCAATTTTTATATTTGGTATACATACATATTTAGTATAAAGAATGTTATGTAATGCTGTGGAAAAGAGGTTTAGAGATTTCAATGGAAATGTGTTTTGGGGACCCCTTATTCTGGGGAAGTGGTGTTTTGCAACACATCTGTCCATTTGTAAACACTGGCCCCTAAATTATTTGTAGGATATTTTCCTATATGAATATTCCCCAATCAATCTGGGCCAACTTAAAGATCTGTGACCATGAAAAGATTTTTTTTATATTTTGCAGGTACTTTACATGGAAACTGAGACTTCTCTAAATTTTCCCAAAATTGGTACCAAATTAAAAAAAAAAATTCTCTGGATGTTGTTAATGTACTATATAAGGACTACTTACTAAAGGACATAAATATCATAAACCTATAAAGAAAAAGCAAGTTTTCGAGAAGTCTGTGAGAGAAATTTGGAATTATTTCCTCTACATTGCTATTGATTTTTCTGATTATTCAAGTGAATGATTTTGTAATGTGAGCTGTTTTTGTGATTTTATGAGAGTTTAATAGATTTTACAAGTGAAAGTAAATTTCTGCATTTGTCTTTCATTGATTTTGTTATAACTATGATTATTTGACAAAAATTGAAGTAGACATTCAATTACTAGCAAAGAAGGTAGTTCATTCAAGGTGAATACTTCTTTCCCATAGGTAACCTAAAATTAACAGTAGCCACATTCATTCATTATTGCAGATTGTTGTACAAAGGGACAATGACTGTTGATGTACCTAGGGACATATCTAGATACATAAATGTAATATTAGATTCAATTATGTTGATTTCATGATGTAGTGTACCATGTAAGTCTAAATCTTTGTCACAAAGCAAAGAAAACAACAAAGGCCTCAACCACCAGTAGACAATTAGGACAGTTTTGATTGTTGTCAAAGATTGTAATGTCAATTTGTGGTTCAGCAATACTTTAATTATAGAAAAAAATGGATCCGAAAACTTTAATGTGAAATATTTTTTAAAATGCTTATGTAATTATTCTCTCATTCAAAATTGGTGAAGGTTCTGCAACATACGATGTAGACATTGAGAACATAAAAGTTCCCTGACCCATCTGTGTTTAGTTGTTCTCAAAGGCAGCAAATATTTGTTTTCCAAATTTCTGCTTTACAAGTTAAACTCTACATTAAAGTCCTTTCTGTTTAATAAATGCTGCTTTTATATCCCATGAAGTTGACATAGAGGACAGAACATAAGCTCCAGAACTAATCTGATTGGTTATTCTGAAGGGTAGCAAAAATTTATTTATTCTTTTACGCATTATTTATTTATGATCTAGATTATAATAAATAGCCAAGTTTCTTTTGTTCAACAAATGTTATTGTGATATTCTATCCATGAACAAAGAACACACATTTATTCAGTTGTATTTTTTTTCTACTATCTTTATATTGTCCCCTGGTACATCACTACAATGAACCCAGGGAAAAACTGTACACAATTTTTTTTTATACATTATTGCATTTGTGAATACATCTCCTTCAAATGTAGTCTCTCTCTCACTTTTTTTTTTTTGAACTCAAAAGTCTTGGAGCTGTTTTCTCGAAAACAGCTCCAAAATTTTGCTTTAAATTTTATGTAGGTACAGTGCCAAATGGGCTGAATTACATAAATGCTACTTTAATGTTTTCTTATGTTTTTTCAAAATTTAAACAAAATATTTTAAATATCTTACTGTCAATATTTATATTATGGACATTTCTTATACTTTATCAAATTTGTGAGCATGAGTGCTTTAAATAATTTTTTATGAAGTTTCTCAAAATATTTAAAGTTTTGGGTGCTGAAAATGAGCTTTAAAATGCGCATTTTCAGAAATGCTAAAACAACATTTTCTTAAAACTGGCCTCAAATTTTCCAATGAAAACCATGCTTGTAAGATTTTACCTGTTTATTTTATCTTAAAGTCATACTCCTACCATTAGGAGATGGAAAAAAATCGAGAAACTGTGAAAATATGTTTTAGACAAAACCAGAAGCCCCGACTAAAGCAATAAGGAAACTAACTAGCACGAGAAAGTCTGTGTCATTCTAAGTGCCACTAATTCACAATAGATGATCTGTATAAAACACAGCTTGGTTCCTGCTCTTTAACTTTCAATTTAAGTTTAGAATTCAGTTTTTAAATTAATATCAGCAAATATTGTGCACTGCAAGATATATATATATATATATATATATATATATATATATATATATATATATATATATATATATATATATATATATATATATATATATATATATATATATATATATATATATAACAAATCAGTGCACTGCACATTTTCTTAGATTTAGGGACCCTTCAACTAAGGTCATTTATGTCCACAAGAAATGATTTAATGAGAGGATAGCAATAATGAAGATCGAGAAATGTTGGAATGAGAGGCAGAGGAAATGGGAGTACACACTGATCAGCACAAAGAAGAGTCTAAAATGTACAAGTATAATTAAGCTAAAAACTTTCTAATTGAAATAAATCTTTTATATATTTATCTTTCTTCCCTAGTTTAAAATAAAAACTCTTGAAATCATCTGTCCAAGGGAAAAAAAGAAGGAAGTTCTTATCAATTATTCTAGTACTCTAAGGAAAATGTTAAAATTACTGAAATTGATGACCAGTGAAGCAAAGTTGGTATAAAGTATCACAAACATCATTCATAGGGGGAAAGGAGGATCGTATTTTCAAGTAGATTCATCAGTTTAATTCTAATTCCACTTTTCTTAACTAAAGACAGTATACCGTATAACAAAAGATAATTATTACTTCAATACTAAATATTTTACACATTTAAAACATTCAAACATTAATCTTACCTGCAGCATAATTTGAACTATATGCAATATTAAAAAGGAAATAATGTATTTCATAATAATGGCATTCTTTTCATGCATTCATATATCTAGTAATTTAATGTTGCTCATTATATTGAATAATGTTAAATCCCATATGACTGTCATAAATATTGCAAGGTTTTTGCGTATGTAATCCCAATTTTTATCTGGTTTGTTTTGATATATGAAGCAAATGTTGGAATAGTTTTTTATTTGTTTTTTAAAACTAATTAATTAATGCTTTTCTTCCTTGCCTTCTTTCTCTTCCCTCCCATCTCACTGAATCTTTGAACATTAGTTTCCACAACTTGCACAAATTTTACTATAACACAATAACATATTGTTTCAAACAGTTAAAAAATTTCAACTAGGTAAAAAATTTGTGTTCATATTTCAAAGCATAAGTACATCATATTTTGTTGAAAGTTTTTATTGAAGAGGATTCAGACCAGTTGTCAAAATAATCAACATGGACGACCAGTGTTTATACTGGATTTTCCCTTCTAATAGGGTTGCTTTTATCACAGCAAAGGATTCCTATACATTCTGACACAATCATCTCTTTTTGGTCAACTTTTACCTCTGTAGAGATCACTTATGTCTACCTTAAGAAACCTGTCTCAAAATTCAGGATAAAGAAGGAAATCCTTGGAATTTTTATACAAGGAAAGAGTATAATATAACTGTAATGCAATCAAAACTCATTGGCAAAATGTTTCCTGAAGTCACTGTCGCTGAAGATTTTGGCAATAGATCTGTACCCTTATCTATAGTCAAACACCGTCAACAACAAATTATATACTTATGCCTTGAAATATAAACAACTTCTTTTATCTGCAAAATTAGAAATAGAATATTCAGTATGAGTTACAGTAAAAGTATTTTATATGTGTGTACTCTGGCACTAGACCCTCATCACACTACAGCCATGCCAAGGCATCCTAGCCTCGTGGCCATGGACGTGGGAGACCTGGCAGGTCGCATCCATTTACACACTACTTGACTATCTTTACCTGGAAGAAGCTTTCATGTTGTCTACCAGCTATCTGAATTGGGACATGACAGTGAGAAGCGACAGTTTAATCTTAACCTCATCTAGGGAAGCAGCATGGGAAGATAGTTCACTAAGAGCCACGGGAGGGGATGTAAAAACGTGAGTGGTATACAAACACACCAGGGGCGAGGCTCGACAGTTTTGTGCAAGCATTGCTAGTCCAGCCCAGTGCCTTTCAAATGCAATACACACTGGTCTCAAAAGCTGAAAACTTCGCCAAATTACAAAGGTTTGGCTTGATTTGGTTGAAATTTTGTTTTTAAAAAAGTAGTGTCATACTCTTAATCAATAACCTCTAGATACAAATTTTCAAACAAATCAAGATAAATCTTTGTATTTTAGCCACATTTCCAAAAGTTGAGACCAGTGGACATCGTTTTAGAAGAAAACTGGGCAGGTCTAGTCATGACCACTCAAAACTGTTATGCCTCAAGCCTGAAAAACACACAAGGCAAATGAGTTTTGATTGCCTATTTTTGTGCTACTAAAATTTGTATGTGATTATTTTTTAATGTAATTATTTTCCCATATAATTGTTCCATATTCATTTTTCAGTGTTAGCTATATTAAAGTAAATATACACAGCTTTCACCTAACAAATTAAAACAATTACCAAACCACACACTGCATACTCAATGTAATGAAGACTCATTATTAAGGAGCGAATTTTGCATAATATTTGCCCGTTGCCTCAGGGCAAAGCTAAGTGAAATTTCTTGCCATTTGGTAGAATTGGATGCTATTTAGATTGATATGTTAGTGCATATTATGCATATTTGGTCAATTTTTCTTGTTGGTGCATATTTGTGTAATTATAGGTGCATATTTTGCATATTTGTTTAAAATATACTTATCTCTAAAATGTTTCATCTTTTAATAGAATCTATTAATTTGTGAGTGTCCATTAATTAGAAAGGGCTTTCCACGGTTTGTGATTTTCCCCCTTTTCTATTGATTATAACATACTAGTGCAAAGTAGGATATTTCTTATCATATCTTTTCATTCCAAGCATGATTCTTCCGAATTTTATCAAGAAAGGTTTATAGAGAAAATGAAATATCATTAATTTTTATTGTGCATTTTAGAAAATGTATATTTCAGAATTTTTAGGTCATACGTGCATATTTTTAGAAGCATATTTCAAGATTATATAGGGCAAAATAATCCTAATCATCATAGATGTACCAAAACTCTGCATAGCTTCAAATACACATCTATCAGACTATTCAATAAACTGCCTTCTGATGATGATGATAATATATTTTTTTAAAGTGATTTAACAAGATGCAGTAAACACATTGGAAAGGATGGGCCAAAGCACATTTCTACTTGCTGTATGAAAACTATCCCCATCTTTCATCCATGAACTGCCAAGCTACAATAATACCACTGCACTTCTTAATTCCTAGATATACACTAGCGAAAAAAATTATACATTTGCTTGCCAACAACATTTTTCATGTACACTGAAACACCATATTAATTTCATGAACTTTACCTCAACAAATCTTTAGTGATAATTTTGTTATTCTAGTAAGTAATCAAAATAGGTGAACAGGCCAATGTTTTCTGTCTAATGCTTATACATAATAATTATTGTTTCTATTTAATGCTTAAACATAATAATCATTTCCATTACGCTTCTGTTTCGCATTATAAAAGTGAACGTTAAAGAGAACCTTCTACCGTAACAAAGCATTTCATTGAAATTATCTGGTAGGCCTAATATAAAAATAGCTACAGCTGATGCCAAAGTTTAAATCCTATAGTTATCAGGATTAAGTGAGATGAGAGTGCATTATAAAGGGAAAAAACTTCTGATTTTGACATTTGTATTTTATGAAAAAGAATGGTGATTGTACAATGAAATACATGTGTTCTCATTTACATTATACAGACCTCTGAGTGGAGGCTGACTTTGCAATAAAACAAAAACATATTAATACAACTTAACGTAAAAACAATGAACGTTTGATTAATGTTTGCATATTCAAAGCATTGTACATATGAGCTCCTCCCAACTTTTCTTTCAAAAGAAAATAATAAGATAGAAAGCAATGCATAAGATATTATAAATCTTTTGAAAAGCAAAATCCACTTATCTGCTAATTTACCATAATATTGTGGTCGCTGACCTTGAGACTGGCCCGCACCAGGGTGACTCCACGAGGGAATCCCATGACCCTGGGCTGATTGAGGACTTCCCATGGGAGGATGGCGACTATGATGGTGAGCAGGGAACTGCCCTGACATGACAGTGGTTGGGGAAGAAGCGGGAGGGGAGTTTAGTGATTAATTTGAATAAGGGGTTTACAAGAATGGTGGTAAAAACAGCTAGCAGCAAGCACTCAAATGGTGTTCAGGAACTACACTGGTAATCATCTGGAACTCTTCCTTAAGACCAAATTTGGTGACAGTAGGTTCAGAAGGATGCATAGTAATCTGAAACCAAAATGCATATACTGCAACAGCAAACACAAATACACATTCTAAACCATCATAACTGATCCCATAACAAATCTTTTCTTTGAAAATCAATAATAAACATAAATAAACAAATTCACCAATGCATGAAAACAACTCCATTACTTTTTCTTTATCTATTTCTCACATTGAATCCAATAACATAATTTCACAAGACAATGCATTTTTTATGAATCTACAGTCAACACCTGATCGTTTAAAAAAAAAGAAGATATGTATTGTCTACTTAATAAGAAAGCAATTATTTTAAAATGACTAAGAACCATTTCAGAGGAAATCACTTATTTGTGATCAGACAGACATCAAATAAACCACTGACGTATCAATAATAATTCAGAGCAACACTTGTACTTCCAGATATAATGATGTGCTTAACCATCAAAATAACAACTGTACATAAACACTAATATTTTTAGTGTGTAATCCATTGTAGCTGCATGTAAAAGGTGTGTAAATAAACTTTTAGCAAATTAATTTTTATGTCTACTGCAAACATGACACAAGTAGGCAGAAACTGACATAGACCATATTCCATAAATCAGTAGAAACTGGACTAGGTCTATCAATGAACTAAAAGCTTTAAAGGTCTTTAACTCAGCAGCACAAGATTTCCACCACAGACCAAGTAAAATAAGAAAATTCCACAACACAAGGACTATGAATGTGCCCTGTGAGTGAAATAATAATAATAATAATAATAATAAAAATAATAATAATAAATCGTTACTACTTCTCTGGGAGCACCAAAATTGTACATGACCCTAGTAGATTATGAAAAAGTAATTAATGTACATTTATGCCCCATTGCATCATTTTAATGTCTACTTCATCTTAATACAAACGACTAAATATCTTGTAAACAAGTAAACCCAAAGGATATGAACTTCATTATAGGTAATTTAATTTTCATTAGCCAGGTTCATACTATTTCATCATTACAAAAATTTCAATTTTCAACCATTTCATTTAATGCTTCTTTTTATAGAAATATGTCAACAAAATCACCAGTTAGAAATGTAATTTTCTCTATTAAAATATTATATAAATTTCAGAAGTTTTTCATTTAAATACAATCTTCCAGGTGGGAAAAAATTATCACAAATGCAGTAACGTAAAGAGCACTTAAAAAATTAAATTATAAACTTAAATATCCTTCATATTTCTTTGCATAAATAAAATCTCATCCATATCCAACACAGCACTCCCAACCTCTTCTTATGGTCCAATTAAAATAAGTCTGATTGACAGTTGCATGTGATAAAAGGATGCCTCTCCCATTTCCATGGAAGCTAGCATTCAGAGAGTGAAAAAGTGTCAAGTCAGGTCGCTAAGTTGCTACTGATAAACCGGAAACGTATGAGCATCATGCAGCAAATATTCTCACCCGCCCCATGTTTCATTGTTGCACATGCATTCTGTTCTGTATTGTGACAAGTTATTTTGAGATAGTCGTTCCCAAACTAGCTGTTGTTTCATACAATGTAAATATATGATTTGGTTACTTTTATAAGTATTTATTTCAAGTGTTTATTTAGGTCTCCCGGGAGCATGTGCTAAGTAGTAAGCAATTCCGTAATGTTGCTTCTTTCCACTCACAACTGTCAATCACTAACTTCTTTTAATCGGACCACAGCACCATCAATTTCAACAATTCAGTTAAAGAAGAGTTTAAAAAAATTATTTAACTTGACTTCATTAGTCTTTTAGCAATAAACTTCCTTGTTTGCACTTAAGAGAAATGCTAATCATGTGAAACAAGATAATCCAGAAAGCTCTGTAACTTTATCACTATATAGAACTGAAATACTAAGCTAGAAGAAAAAAAATTCTTGAGTTTCTGTTTATGAGCTGAGTAGTTAATACTATGAAAAAAGGTATAATGCAAGCTGACTTCTCAATCAATAATTCTACTACGCGATACCATGTAATATGGTTTGAAATCTCACAATAGTAACAACACAATAGCAACAATAATCATAACTGACGGTGAAGTGTAATTTCTTGTGACACTTTTATACGTGCAACTTACCATGACTACAAACGTAATGGACAATAGTGTTTATTTTTTCATGAACATATGTTTTGGAAATCTTCCACTAGGACCAATGAAGCTGGCAATTCACTAACACAAAACTGGTGCAACAGCTTTACCAGCAGTTGTGAGTACTACACCACTCAGTTTTTCATGCTGTATAGTTCCGAAAGAACTCTATAAATTTTCCATGTTAAGAAGTCCTGTATAAAATATGCAAAATTAATACAAGGATTTCAAAGAACAGGTAGTCTTGAAAACATATAATTCAATTTTAACATGCAAAACTAACACACCATTTAAATAACATCAAACTACAAGATCATCACCTCAAATGATGAAACATGAAGTTTAAGGATTTCACACACATTTAAAATTACATCTTCAGCAGTAGATTTTGGTGCAAATGCAAAGCAATTCTCACAACTTAAATTTTCCCTTTTCAAACTCAAAATAGAAAGTTAAATTATAACTTTTATGGATGATTATAAAAGAAGACAATCAAATCAATGAACTACAAAACACTTTAAATATTTGTTCAAGTT
This sequence comes from Gryllus longicercus, assembly GCA_038098605.1. NCBI lineage: Eukaryota > Metazoa > Arthropoda > Insecta > Orthoptera > Gryllidae > Gryllus > Gryllus longicercus. The sequence continues at coordinate 153,989 of JAZDUA010000459.1, forward strand.
CAACTTCTGAACAACTTTTATTTTCTAACTTCACACATTTCACAAACATCACATGACAGTGATATTATCAATTAGATTAGCACATACCACACAAAACTGATAAAACCATATGAAAGATAGATACAATAGAGGTATTGTCTCTTAAGGTGCACAACCTGAAGGTTTTGTCATTTAATATGTATAATCATTTCATATGCAAACTGAGAACCCATCCTTAAATTTAAAGGCAAATGAAGGTGTTCAAACTAGTGTAATTCAAACACTCAAAAAACAAACCCTCAATATATGAAAATAATTCCATGTTGAAAATTAAAACATATGTACTCAAATTGCAACTAGGGCAAAGTGACTTCACATTCCAAATTTACAAGTCCGATAGTATACAACAGAATATAGCTGGGCTGGATCACATTTCTACTACAAAGATATCACCTATGTTAATTAAACTGAAACAATCCTAGGAGATGCTGCACTAAAAAGAATTGTAAGAATATGTGCTTAACAATTCTGGTGGTACAAAGTATCTAAATATGAAAAAAATCGATGACATAAAAAACTGTAACTAAAAAAGCCGATGCCTTATTCCAAAACTTCGAAAAACTGATGTAAACTTACAGTATTATCATAACCTCACATTTATGACTACCCCTCCTAACAGACGTAGTCATTCAAGAAAGATACTTCACGTTTTTACACAAATTTTGAACATATTTCAAAAGCAACCTTCCAAAAAGCACTCGGCTCCCCGATCCTTCACATCAAAACTAACGTCTAATATCTTGACCGGCATGGTCAACACAGAACCAGACTCGAACGGGATCAACGAAATGGAATCCTTTCTTTCGTCGCACAAGATCGATGGGATATTCGCAATTCCAGTTTTGTAACCAACACATGCTTCCATGGCACTACATACTTATATCGCAACTTCGCAAGCTATGCAAAGACGTTAATTGTAAATGGAAAACGTACCTACGATAAATATCTTCAGATAAAATACCAAACTTTTGGTTCAAGGATTTCCTCCCCAAAACTTCTCAAATCATAAACGCAGGCTATAACAAAGATGGCTGCTTTATTTTCTGTCGCCATCTATTGTACATATCATGCACTTTCGTCCCCAAAATTTTAACAAACACATGCTGACATCTTGTAACGAATGACCAAACTTCACTACCTTCTATAAATCGAAAGTACATCTTTTCGTTTTTGACACACTTTTAGTTGTATTTCATCATTGAAAAATAACGTCAGCTAAATGATAATCAGTTGCAATGAAATGTTTATAAATGCAACAACTTAAAATTTGATTCCATTAAAAATATAAAATAATCAAGTGTTCATCATTAATTAATTTTCAAAATATTTTTCATTTAATAGTTATTTAATCGAAAAAATATATTAAAATTATATGATAAATATTTCCTTTGCTCTGTGTTTTAACTATATATTCAGAGTAATTAAATCATGTAATAATAATATTAATAATAATAATAATAATAATAATAATAATAATAATAATAATAATAATAATAATAATAATAATAATAATAATAATAATAATAATAATAATAACAGCAATAATAATAATAATATTAATAATAATAATAACAACGATAATAATATCAATAAAGAAAATGATTCATTGATATCCACAAATGGAATTTCACTTATAATTTTACAAGCTAACAATTCATTTACGGTCTAAAAATATGAAGGAGTACCATGTATTCATAAGGCTTAGGATTTCAATGTTCCTTTTTTCTATTTCAATGTTCGAATGTGATTCCAATGATGCTATTACAGTCATCAATGTTCATTACCAATATATCATCAATATCTATGATTAATGCATACTTGGTTACAACAAAACGTGGCAACATTGCCTCGATTGAGCATTCGAATTTTCCCATCGATCCATCAGGAAACTTCTCGCGCAGAATACGAGTGAAATGAATTATTTTCATTCACACTATGTCACACTCCTACTATGTTTCCCTTCGTATTGATGAAATTCAATATCTTGTGTGATGTTCTGTAGATGAACCGGTTCGTAAAAGGAGACGCGGAGTTCGTCATGAAACGTATCAGCGTAATATACGCAATGCCAGGGTAAAAGGCGAGGCATATGTTTCGAAGACCTGTAAGAAAGTAGATCTAAAAACAAAGCTGGAAGTTATTTTATGTAAATGCAATAATAAATGCTGTACATCTATTTATGAAAAAGTAATAAACGATACCTGGAATTATTTTTATTCTCTAGAGAATAGAAACATCCAAGATCTATATATTCAAACTTTGATAGAGGCAAAACAAATTCGGCGAAGACGTAAGAAATAGTGCGCAGAAGATAAACTGAGCCTTGAGAACGATCTTGCGGAATAAGGATCTTGATAAACGGTACTTTAAAGACAGTTTACAAGAACATTTTTCTGGAAATTCATGGCATTTCACGAGACTGAGTAAGTAGGATTTGTCAGTTATTGCTTAAAAATAAGCCCTCTTCTGACGAAAGCGGCAAGAGCAGGAGTGGTAATATTGTGTCTGGAGCTGTTTGTGTTCGTATCCGTGACCACATTTTGAAGTTTAAAGTTAAAGAGACCCACTACGGTAATAAACCGAAAAAGTATCTAGACGCTCGTCTGAACGTCACTAAAATGCACGAGATGTTCATCTCTGACAATCCTGATCTGAAAGATGTAGTGAAGTACAGCTTTTATATTAAATATTTTAGTGAACATTTGGATATTAAATTGGTCGGATTCAGGTTGATGTTGTGATGTGTGTAAAAGGCTAAACGCTAAATTGAGAGATAAAACTTAAAATAACAAGTCAAAACAAAGTGCAGTGGGAGAATTCAATGTTCACAGAAAGAAAGTTTACACTAGTATGAAAGCGACATCTCAAAACAATGACGATGAAACTTGCTTATTGTGTTTTGACTACATGCAGAATTTGCCATTGCCAAACATTCCAGTAAAGGGAATTTTTTATATGTGCCAGCTGTAGATTAATGTTTTTAGCATTCACAATTTGAAAACTAATAAGTCAAAAATTTATCTTTATCATGATGGCGAAAAAAATAAATCGCCAGACGAAGTATGTAGTTTTTTACTAAATTATATAAAGACAGAAATACCAAGTACAGTAAAACATCTGATACTCCTCAGTGATGGTCCATCAGGACTAAACAAAAATCACACTGTTGTGAGATTTTTGCTGAATCTCTGTGACAGAGGACTATTTTCAACGATCAGTGATAACTTTCCTGTGCGTGGTCATTCTTTCTCAGCATGTGATAGAGACTTTTGTTGTATCAAACGTGTCTTGCAGCAAGTTGATCGGATTAACACACCACAACAATATGCGGAGCTAATACTGAAGTCCAGTAAAACAAATCCTTTTACTGTTTACCAAGTTAGTTCACAAGATATTCTTAAGTTCTACAAAATGATGGCCTCGGTTCTAAAAGAAACTAACACATTCCTATGGTAACGAATATTGCATCACCTGCCGGATTCGCGGCGCGCGGATTGCATCATCTGCCGGCGCCCCCTTCCCCTCGAAGTGAACGGTTCCGGACTATTCGCGAGTCGCGAAGAAAGGTGGAGAAAGAGCTGGTTGTGTCGAGACGAGCGTCGGCCAGGTATAAATTCGCCGCTGCCGGCCGCCGCGAGAAGTAGTCAAGAAGTAGAGTCAGTCGGAATTAAGCAGCCGCGAATCAGTTATTGTGTGTAATCAGTGAATAAGCAGTCAGTCCGTCAGTGTGTCTGGAGTGGAAGCGGTGCTGTAAAGTGTGCATTGCGGTGAACAGTGGTGCAGTGGGTGAACAGCAGTCAGCAGTCTGAAATCTGTAGTGGAAGCTGAGCTGTGAAGTGTGCATCGCGGTAAACAGTGGTGCAGTGGGGAAACATCAGTCAGCAGTTTGAAGTCTGCAGTAGAAGCTGAGTTGTGAAGTGTGCATCGTGGTAAACAGCAGTGCAGTGGACCCTGGTGTGCGCAGTGAAGTGTGGTCTGCGCAGGGAATTGTGGTCAGTGCAGTGAAGAACACAAGGACTGTATATAGATCAAGTAGTTTTAGTGTAGAATTGTTTACGAATAAACGTAATTGTTAAATATTACCTGAGAGTGTTGTGTTTTAATTCACCACCGAAAAACGTTACATTATGAAACTTCTGGTAGAGCTGTTCCGAGACAGTATAAATAAGATTTCAGTGTTTCTACATACAAACAATTTTTATAAATCAAGAAACTCCTGGGAAAGTAATAGTTAGATCATTTATTGATGTATTCACTCTGCTACTCTGCTACTTTCACTTTACTGAAAACAAATCCTGTACCAGAGTGTGCCTACAGAGTTGGCTTATCCCACAGGGAAGGTAAGTATATTAAATGCAAATATACGGTCATAACTAAAATAGTACGTACATATAATTCATGAATTTGTTTTACTCAATGTAAGAAAGCACTTCCATAATATTTTGGATATCATCAAATATTTCATTAGATACGTTTGTTCCACATTTTACAGTTCTTGTTGTAGGTATCTATTAACAAAAAGAAGATAGAGGATTTAGTAAAACCGAGACCTTATGTAATTGGCTGTAAACAATTTTATGACATTTTGCATTAGCCAAAAAGTTCTTATTTCTAAAATGATATCGTCTAATATAATAAATAATAAATAGCAACTCTCACAATTTCATTACAAGTGATCAATCCTCGTAAAGGCTGATGTTAAAAATCAAAACAAGTAATTTCTGGTCGTTTATTGCAGAAACCTGTCAAGGGCATGGGTTTAAACTATTTTTGAAAAATATAATAAGTTCGGTAAAAAATATTTACACGAAAACTACTCATTTTGCAACTGCTTTAATATTAAAAAAAATATTTTGATATCAGAAAAAACAACTCTACATCACTAGGACCCTTTTTCTTATTTTTCTCGAAAAGAGGAATTTGGCGTTTGACGGGTTTCTGAAATAAACGGTACAATTTAGGAAATTAATTTAGGGCTTTATTATTATTATTATTATTATTATTATTATTATTATTATTGTATTATCATTACATAATTTTCATGCTAACTATATTATCTTATTTATGTAATTCGCCCCCACCGGGTTATACCCATTTGAGGTTTAAATACATTTATCTTATCACACAGTATCTACATAATCTGCAGAATCAGAAATACAGTATCTTCAATTGTATGTGAACTGAAATTAATTACTTAATATTCAAGGCGATTAAATTCCACTGATGTACCTCCCAGTTCGGTAATTAAGTTAATAATATTCCGAAGAGTGGGGTATGCTTGCCCGATCCTGTATTTTCGCATGTACAACTTTAAGTAGCTTCCTCGAGAGTAAAAAGCTTTTGTATTATTTTTGTGACTAACAAGGAACACAAAAAGCTAACTCAATGAAAATTGTAACTTTACTTTAAATGCTGTTTTTAAGGAAGTGTGAATTGTTTCAATAACATGTCTATAACACTGAATAAATCTTTATTCAAAATTTGTTTTAAACGTCAATTTCAGAGTTCTTTATTTTGATTTTAAATTCTATACGAACATGGGAGGTTGCGTTTAATTTTTTTAAACAAATAAAAACGTTTCGTTATCATCTTCCCATCTTAATATGGAAAAGGAAAGATAGGGAAGACGGTGGAATTTAATATGCGAGAATTCTCGCACGGGTACGCTAGTACTTAAGAAGAGAAAGAAAATATAAATTGAAGAACAGATAATGAAATATAATAGAAAGAAAAAGTAGAAGAGGCTTGAAACATTGTGTGAAATCCCGTCTACTTTCTTCAATCCTGGACAGAAATGTTTTTGTACGTAAGCTAATGTTTAATTTGTAAATAGATATCATGCGTTGTTATTTTAATTTTGTTGGCACCTGTATCATAGAATAAAAAATATATAATACCTTAATCCGTCATTTTGCAGCTTTGAATTCTACGATTATTAAAAATTATTACAATATAACAAATTATGGCTTTTTTAAATTTGAACTGTACAGTATTAATTGAGCTTAATATTTTAATTTTGTTAAAAGCATTTTATGATAAATAATTTACCTTGTTTATAATTTATACTAGCGGAACAAGGCAGACATTGTTCTGCCCTTCATCTCCCCCTCCCCCAACAAAAGTGTAATAGAATTCCCTTTCCTGTAGAATCCCCATAGAACCTAACGTAAAATTTGTTACGAAAAAACGATTTTGCTTGCTTGACAGGGGCCCTTGTGAAGTGTCCTAAACCTTACCCTATCCTTATTCTGGCCCAACCCTTCCCAATTGTGTCCGACGGATAGATGACGCAGGGCGCGTGCCAGACGCGAGTGCGAAGACGCTACATGTCGGCGATTTCCTGACTTGACAACACAGCGCCATAGAGGGCGCTTAAAAACCGAGGGTTACTCCAGTGCGCTCAACGCTCCTTAAAGAGTTAGGAGACGCGTTGCGTCAAAATAGACGCAACAAATGTTTAAAAGAATATCATGCAGATTACGGTATGAAAAATGTTTTTTAGGCCATTGGCATCAACATTTAGTTTTTAATGTCCTAGAACGCTTCATATAAGAGATATTTAATGATATATATTCCAAAAATTCTGCCGAGTATGTTACGTGTTGCATTTGACATGAATATTTAGCTTTGTTCTACAGTGCCATGTAGTGCAATAGTGCCGCCCCGCCATGGTCTTTCCGTTCTATCAGCGCTATTACGACCTGGTTGAATGGAAATTGAATTAAAATTAATTGAAATTAAAATGAAAACCAGCAAAAATGTAATAGAATGCTCAAGAAGATATCATACTGTAGAACCGTTTCTTTGAGGAAATTTTAGATTGTAATGCCCTAGAACGCTTCGTTTAGGAGTTATTTAATTACATGTAGTAAAAAATCTGACCGTGTGTTTTGGGTTGTGTTTAGCATAAATATGTAGTTTTTCTCTTTTTTCTTTTTGTCGAACATTTTCCCGATATTTTAATAGTTATTCTGCTATTCCGGGCGGAGATGAACCCAACAAACCAGGTATAACTAAAATTCGTTCAGCCGTTCTTGTGTTATAAATGGTGTAACTAACAGAACTGTGTTTTATATGTGGGGTCGTACTGTACGGGTACTCACGCACCTGAGTCTGACATTGGCGGATGAACCTCGCTGGCGTTGCCTTCTAAGCGTCGTCACCCGTCGGCTGCCGTCCCTTCACTTTAGGAACCTCGGTAGCAGAGCGTGATTGCGTCGGATTTCACTCCAACAAACACCTTAACCGTTCAATTCGCTGCTCCAAAAGAAAACAAGCGAACGTGGAGTTGATTTACAAGCGAACGTGGAACTATTACTTGCACTTTCACAAAAACTTATCTCCTCATCTCAAGAAAACAACTTTAGTCGAGACTATTTAAGCAGAAACTGGTAGCTCTTCCTCTTTCAAAATTTTCAGACGGAATGTGATCGTAGCTCTGCTCTCACGAAATCTTTCAACAGAAGGAACTCTTACTCTCCTGAAAATTTTTTACAACCCAAGTTACGCAAGGGACCACGAGCCTTCCGCCCACTGCTACCCTCGTTTTCGCCCTTTCGACCAATGGCCATTCGCAATCCCTTATCTGGCTATCATCATTTTCGTATTGGCGCGGACCAACGTCACGAACTCTGGTTTTGGGGTCCTGTATCTGAGCCCGGCCCAATATATATATATATATATATATATATATATATATATATATATATATATATATATATATATATTGTGACGTCATGGGATTGTGCAACCTCATAACGCCACCGTCTAGTACTTGTGAACACCCACTAGCAGCGAGGATAGAATACGCGGCGGAGCAGGGTCTCTCAAACGCGCAACCTGTTATCCGTTGACCGTACTAGGGCGCTCGAACTAGCGAGCAACGTTTTTCTCGTGGAGGGATGAACGAGGGGAAACAACCGCACCATTGAAATTTCCCCAGGCGTCGGGCCATAAATACGGTAACACGCTTCGGGAGCGCTCTCTGATATTCCAGCACGACAACGATCGCATCGGCAGCGCTTGAATCACAGCAAGGTCTTCTCGAGATAGAGTAGGAGTTTATTTAAATACGTGGCGCTAGAGTAGAAATTAGACTACCGAAGTGATAGAAAGTGGTGTAAATTTTGGAATCGTCAGTAAGACTAATATTGCCTAGATTCGCGCCGAAGGACTCTGAATTATTCCAGTACGGTCATATTACTCCTTATTACTGCACAAGCCAAAAGTGTAGTAGTTTGGCCGCGCACGCAAACGAAAGGGGCGCAGCAAATATGATAAACTGGAAGCGCGAATTAATTTATACAACGAGGCGTGTGAATATAGAAGAAGGCATCTCCAAGAAGGCTCAAGCGTACGTGCGAAAGATATGGTCTTGGATGGAAGGCAGGACTTGTAGGTGCGAAGGATCTGGGTTCAGCGTGAGACTTCGAACGGTCGACGCAGCAAGTGGAGATTTCGGTGAAACGTTGGAGCGCCCACAACCTTGAATCGGCGAGGTCATCTGGCAGCGAGCATCGCAGCGTCGGTAGGACACTGCGATGCTCGCTGCATGGTGCATTTGCGTGGTGCATTTGTACCACAGCAGTTTCGTTAGAAAAAAAGATCGCAGCAACGCGACAGTTCACTAAAATAGCTAAAAGTGAGAAACATTTTGTTATGCGCAATAGTTTAGCAAGGGAAATCCCCGATTATTGAGGCAGTTAAATAAAGAGAGCCATACCTTGCACTGTTTTACGTGAAAGGTGGTTTAATTGTTGTACAGTTCTTTTTTGTAATTTTGAGGGAAGTTTGAATTTGTGTATTGTAAGGTTTCTATTTGTGTTCTATTTATTCTCTGTAAAATTGTGATTTTTTGTCGTGTAATTGTGCCACTAAAATTTTATGTTTAAATTATACGCTCGTTTGTTCACAATCTTTGCAATTTTTTGTGTTGAGGGTTCAGACCTTTGTCGTACCCGAAAGATCCTGCTTCCTTAGAATTTTAAGCTCGCTTCACGAGCAAATCTTGATTACACGCTTACTGCACATGCGTGCTAGTAGAAGAGAATGGCCGGTCCGGCCTCACAACATCCGGTGAGGCCGGACCGGCCGTCTTTTATCAGGGGTTGATGACATCTGATGTAAACAAAACAAAGGCCGGGCGCAAGGCTGCGGCTTTGCGGTCAGCATCCGGCAGCGGCGACGACGAGACGACCTTGGCAAGACCGCGTCCTTGCGGTTAGCATCCGGTGCCAACATCCGTTGCGAGCGCAAGGCGCCGGCGGCCTTGCGGTGAGCTCGTCTCGTCGCCGCCGCCAGCTGCGTGGAGGGCGTGACGTCACGGCTGCCAACAGCCAGCCTGTCTGCCTGCCTGCCTGTCTCCCCTATGTACCAACCTCTGCAAACGAAAAACACTAAGGGATGCAAAACAAAAAAGGGAGCGGGGAGAGGAGAGGATTTAATTTTTTTCCCTGCACGGTGGCGACAAGAGGGTGGAAAAAAAATAAAATAAAAAAATAAATGACAAGACGAACACCAGTGAGTAGGGTAGAACAAGCATGTATTGAACGTGAATATATACATTTTTTTAAATTTATGTTACACTTAAGAATACATTTTGTTGAGGTCACATACATACATACACATTTAGTTATAATCTGTCTTTTCTTCGAAAACTGAGTCATATTGTCTGAAATCGGATAACACTCTTTGCACCGTTCGCGACGTCTTCCGCTGTCAGTCCGTGCTTATTCTTAATGGTAATGTCCGTACCAGCAGAGATGAGATACAGCACGCACTTGAGATGACCATGTCGCGCGGCGATATGGAGCGGCGTGTCTCCGAAAATATCTTGACTTTTGAGAGCATTGCGAAGGACACTGTCTTGAGCCATGTTGTTGTTGTCACTCGAGCTGCGATCGAGAGTGAACTGCGCGTCCTCGTTACACGATCTCTTCTTTTTCTTCCATCCAAGACCGCTTCCGTTTTGGTCGTTTATCTTGACCGGATGTGACGGTGGGTGACGTTTCCACCTCAGATGCTTCGACGGTTGGAGTGGGAAGAGTTTGAACATCTTTCCAGATGAATGACATTCGCCTCCGCAGACGGGTTTTTTTAGATGGATTGCGTTTTGAATGGTATCGAGACGGCGGCGAATCTTGAAGATGAGAAATGAGATGATCCATGATGGGAAGAACTTCCGCATGCATGAAAACGGCAATGTCATAAATAGTCTGTTCTTTTTCCTCATCGAAATGATACAACTGATGCGTGCGAAGTTCCTTTGCGGTGTAGGCAGCATTCCATACTAAAGCGGAGATATCCCACAGCTTGGAGATTTTGTCTTTCTCACCTCTTCCATCAGACGCGAGGGCGGAGAGATCGTCTGCAGCCTTCGCGATGTTACTCCACATTTTGGCTGCGTCACCCTTCCATCCTCCGTTGTCGTCGTCGAGAACATCTTCGTAGGCGAACCTCGCGGCGGTGATTTTCGCTTCACGTCTTGTCATGTCGCCGTGCGCTGACTGAATGGCGAGTTGCTGAGCGAGACATATCATTATCACCGTTACAAAGATAAGAATTGTGGTTCGTATCTGGGAGGAGTATTTTCGTCTGGAGAGGGAAGAGACTGAATAACTTGGCGGATGAGAACAACACGTTGCTGCAGAGCCGCCCTCTGTATTGGATCTTTAAAGAGACGGCCGAGAACTTCCATGATGCCGAGTATTTCCGCATGCATGAAAACGACAATGTCTCGAATAGTCTTTTCGCACTCAATGATTGCTTTTGCGGTCTCTTCGTCGTGAAGTCGCCGCGCAGTGATGGCAATGTTAGTCGCCATGTCGGCGAACCTTTCCACAGTGTCACGTTTTTCTCTTCAGCTTCCGCTTCCTCGGAGGCGGCGACGACGAGGTCCACGGCAACGTTCTCGAGATTCTTCCACATCTTGCCTGCTTCGCTCTCTCATCCGCTGTCGCCTCCGTCGTCAATCTTTTCGCAGACGGTTGTCGTGTGAGGTCTTGCCATGTTGACGGTTGATCTCTGAATGTTGCCGTCGACAGGTCATGCCGTGTCATTGCAAATGCTCGTCTACTACTACTATTAATAAATTTTTCCCCCACCCTTTTCTCATTCATATGATAAGAACAATGTGAATGACTATAAATAGCCTAGTCTACAATTGATATAATCATGAAAATAAAATGTAATAAAATATAAAATAAATAAATAAAAAATGTAAATAGACTACTCTAATTTGAAAATAAATAATCAAAGAAATAATATATACATTTGGGAAAATTGGAAAAATAAAAAAATAAAAAATCTAAACGAATGTCTACTCTACAACCCCGCCTGCAGGGACGAACGTGTACGCTGAAGCAGCGGACGGACGCGTACACAAGATGCGGAAATGACCCCAGGGTAAACTTGAAAATTTATCTAACCAATAGCGTTTGTCGTCTGCCACGCACAACGAACGCTTATTTTGGACAAAAGAGTAATTGCGATGATTTTTAGAGAGAATGCAGCACTGTTTATCGACTCTATTGCGGTCGTGAAATAAACAGTCGAGATAATTTTTGAAAATATATTTTTACTACAGAACGTTGCACTCCTTTCGCTCTAGAAACAGTGACCTGAGAGCGAGTCAGAAAGGAGTACATTTTTGGTCGTAAACCGACAAATTCAACCATGGAATCATTTCCCCATTCGTCCTTAAATAGTCCTAGTACTTTTTTTTGCGTGGTGTGATGCCGAAAGAATTATTTGGCGGAAAGCAAGAAGTGTCAAACCATTCTGAACACCGATTCATCTCAGCGTACACGTTCGTTGAAGAAGAGATAATGAATGAATCGGTGTCCATGTACAGAAGGTGAAGATCGCGAAGATGTTCTTTGCAATATTTATAAAAAAATTCATACATTCTAAATTTTGAAATTTCTAAAATACAAAAGCCTAAATATATGGGCTTCGCGAGCTTCACTTCTGTTTTTGTCAGTTCTATCGTCATCAGATCACCCTTGACGTGGTGGCTTCGCACGAAAGCGGGATTTGCGATAAGATTCCTGGCCCCACACTTCCCCAACCATTTATTAACAAGATAAATGCGCCGATGATTGCGTACGTCCTCCATGGATTTGCCGTAAACAGAATTATTCATAAGTTTAAAAAAGTTATCTTCGAAAGGGGAGGACGCACGCTGTCGCTGTGCATTGTTGAGGTCCATGTATGTGGCAAGCCAAGGACTTTGGTTAAACGAAAGAATGCGATGGATGTGGGTGAGTTGAACTCCCAACTCCATTGCCTGGATTAAATTTTGAATGTGAATGACATAGCGACGCTTGGGCAACAGCGTCGCCATTAATTTGGCTTGCCTGCTTTTTGTATCGGGGGGCACACGTGACTCCGGGCAAGGAGGCAAGTCGCTCAATCGATCGTGGATCTCGTCTGGATAGTCGAGGTCGACTTCGAGAACGTATCTGCGTTCGGTCTGGGCGGCCGCCTGCTTGATATTGAAAGTGCAAATTTCACTTTCAGGCAACCATTTAAAATCCCCTAAGGGTAGTGCATGTCTCATACTATATCCATAAAGATTATTTGCATCCCAATAGATAAGATAAGATTCCTTATCAGATGGTTTGAAGGAATCTCCCACGTGTGCGTGGTTGGCCTCGGCGTGGCGCCCAACGACCTGCACGGGACCTCCCCGAATGCCTTTTTCAAAAAAGAGAACCATGTCAACATCCGTGAGAAGCTCAAGTTCGACGCCAGTTGTTTTGAGCATGGCGTCCCACGAGAGCCCGGGAGCGGTGTAGTAGAACGCCGGATCGAGACCGTACACCTCCAAACACAAATTTCTAAATGTTTCGAAAATGTCGGTGAGGAGCAAGACGTCGATTTTCAAATACAAATCGGCGTACTCACCTAAATTTAGAATGGAGAAAGCGTCCCACACGGCCTGCGCGTGAGCGTACTCCGCGTCCGAAATTGCTGTGTTAGTGAGGTGACTGAAAAAGGCCTCGCGGCGGGGCAAAGTCGTTTCTTCCAACTTCGACATGGAATTTACATAGTCGTAGGGGAAGACGCCCTTCCTACGGGCCAGGGCAAAGACCGCATCGTCGGGAAACGCTGCCCGAGTGAATTTCATCTGTTCTGCCAAAAGAGATTGACTCAAGGAATCGAGTCCTGCACTTAAAAATTTAAAAGAGTCCAAAAAGCGTAATTCCACTTTTCCAATGCGCTGCGAAACAGACACGAATCTCTCGTGATTGTGTGGAATCACGTTCAGGTTTTCATAGCTACTGTCTGCCCAGGCCTGTAGGAGAAAATGCCAATCGTACCCGCTTCCGTTATGCATGATGACCGGAATATGTTTGGGAGCCCGGAAGTTGACATTACAACCTTGATGAGCTGCTCCGCGAAATCGACCTGAGAAATGGTCGTGATCCCTAACACGAACAGAATTTGGAAGAAAAGGTCCTTTGCAAATGTGACAAGCGTCAGCATTTTCGAATGAAATTTCGTCTTCCTCCCGCATGAGGAGGGGAGCTGGATGATTCAAAAGGTTTTCATAATCCTTTGCAAGGCCTTCTAAATATTCTAGCAACTGGTTGGCGACGTCACGCCCGCGTTACGCTAATCTTTGCGATCGAGATTCATCAAAATTGCAGACAACTTGAAGGCACATCGAAAAGGGCTCAGGCATTTGATAAGCCCGAAGGTAGGATTCGCTTGGAGATGGCTCACATGAAGAGATAGGAACAGTGAGCGCTTCAAAATCAACGTAAACCGCAATCGGGCATCTCTGTTGTTTCTCGTAATTTTTGAAGCGCATAAATTGTTCTTCCGGCGAAGAAGGTAATACCAGTCGTGCTGGCGCCACAGAACTACAGTCAATCATGTGAGCATTTAGTTGATCCTGTGATCTAAATAAATTTAGACACCGCTCACAAGCGAAAACCGCATGTTCATGCGCATTGTGTTGGGGACTCACCAACCTACTTAAATTTTTGATCCAAAAATAATGAGTTATGCCCTTTGATGCAAATAACAACATATTGAAATGATTCTCTTTTTTGTCTTTTGCGAAATGAACAGGACCTACAACATCCCACGTTTTATTTTCAAAATGCCAAATGAGATTAAAAACATGAAAAGAATAATTTGAATTTTGCTTTTCGAAACGATTGATGTCGTGAACAGAGAGTGGCCAGGAGATGCCTCGCAAATCGAGTTGATTTTCTAGTTCATTGAAGATAGACTGATACGTACTGGTACGATCCGATCTACTCCTCAAAGACCGACTATTTCCGTGGGCCTGTCGTCTGTGGGCGAGGCCACATGCAATGGCCCACAGGAAACATTGATCATCACGATTGCGAATATTAATCACCGCTTGTCGACGAGCAATATTATCGGGAAGCGGAATATATGAAGATCCAGAATGCGAAATGGGTTCGAAAAGATGAATGTGAACGTGAAGAGCGACGATTTCATAGAGTGCTTTTCCGCTATCGCGCTCCTGAAACTCGTCGAATTTTGAATTTATAGGATCGACGATATGTTAGAAATAAAATTCACCGATATTATCACTTTCAGTCACCACGGCTGCGCGAGCATTTAGAAAGATCGGCTGTATCTCGCCGATCATTTCATGTGTCACGGGGTGATCTCGTTCGATCATGAATCGACATGACGTTCGACGATCTCGTTCGATCATGAATTGTGCAAAAATTTTGAAACAAGTATGTGAGGGAGAAAACAGTTCAAACAACATCAGTTGGAACGGAACTTGGCATCGATTAAGAAATGCGAGGGGATTGAGAATATTTTGCGTATTCGCGATAATACCACGCTGCACTCGACTATTTAAAGACTGTACTACATCCGTCCACCTAAGAGCATTTGCAATGCATGACACACGTTGTTGTTGCTGTTGTTTTTGTTGACGTTCTGAAGAAACTAGGGTTGCAAAAAAATCCGATTTTTTTTAAAAAAATCAAAAAAATCGATTTTTTTGATTTAAATCAGATTTTTTGATTTAAATCAAATTAGTTTCAAGTTAGAAAGTTCAATTAGAATATAACGAATATTGCATTTCTTTTTATTTATACTAGATCAAGAGTGTGCTCTACGGGCTCGTGCCTCTGATCTGCATTTTTAATATTATATAATATCACTAGCTGAACCCGTGCGATTAAATCGCACGGAAAATCAAAATAACATAACACATATTAATATAATGCACTCTTAGTGAAAAAATATATTTTCTAATATAACTTGGAATCATATTTGAATTACTTTGAAAATAATATGGTGCATGTCAAATAATTATAGTACAAAAGTGTACATTCTTTTCATTTTGTAAACGAATATTTTTAGCTACTTGCAATTTATCTTTAGAGAACTGCAAATATATCGCACTTTACAATATTTACTTGTGTATACGATCATATTGTATAAGGCATACACCATTTATAGTTCGCGCCGTTTTCCGGACGCCTCGCCAGAGGTATCGCGGGTCTCCGCGAGATCGCGTAATAGGTATAATGGCGGCAAACTTCCAACCAATCATATTCCTCGAAACTGTTTCCAATGTAATTCTTATGTAAAGGTTTTTAATAAAATAAATAAATTCTAGCATGATATCTTCTACGAAACAATGTTACAAACGATCTCCAATATTCCCTCTATCGATACGTATAGTTCATTTGTTAGCAGGGGCAATAGTTTCCAAGTTTATCGCGGTCGAAAATTCAAAACTTTATTTTGTATATATTATAGATTTGATTTGATAAGTAGAATGAATAATGAAATTTAAATTTCGCTCTTTACTTTTTATTAAAGGCTATAACTATAAATTTCATATTTTTACGAACGATTGAATAGACGATTGAAACTCATTTTGAAAGTGACATTGTTACAAACATAACGTGATTGGAATACTTGAGACAAAAAATACCATTATTTATTCAGTGGTGGCTTTATGTTGGCAGCCAGTCTAAGTGAGATAAGGTTAGGCTAGATTAACTTTCAAAGAATTCAAATCAAGAAGACAAGAGTGAACACGTACATTAAAATTTGAAGTATAAAAATGAATTCGTGTGGTCGCAAAAGAGATGCTGTTTGGGATCACTTCACTGAAAAAAAAGGAGAGAAATGGAACCGAGCAGTATGTAACCACTGTGACAAAGATATGCAACCAATTGTTGCTCGCATGAAAGCCCATTTGCTTAGTTGTCCTTTACAAAACAAAAATGAAGGTATTTATTTTGTAAAAATTAATATTATTCAGTATTTTTAATGCATACTAGTAATATATAATACTCAATTATATTTTATTTCACAATAATAGTAATATTTGACTTATTATTTATTTAGTTATTATTTTTTTAGCATCTTCATCGCAAGACAAAAGATCTGCGCCATCGCCATTGCTGTCGTCTAAAAAGCAGAAAATGTCACACGACAACGTTATGGGCAATTTTGTTATTGTTACAAGCGACGCACATAAGAAGGAAATTGATGAACAGCTAGCGAAGTTTATTTTTGCAACTAACAGTTCTTTTCGCATAACAGAACATCCAGAATTTAAAGAGCTTCTCAACAAACTAAGACCAGGATATAAACCGCCAAATAGGCAACAAATAGGTGGTGAACTACTTAACAGCGTTTACGAAACTGAGTTAGACAAGATGAAGCCGGAATTAAAAAATTATGTTGTTTGTTTGTCCATTGATGGGTGGTCGAATGTGCATAATGAACCAATTGTCAGTATTTGTCTCACCACCAATAACGGATACACATATTTAGTTGACTCCACCGATACGTCTGGCCATCCTCATACTGCAGATTATTTAGAAGGAATAGTTCATGATTCAATTAAAAAAATTGAAACTGTATATGAATGTTTAGTCGGAAGTGTGGTTACAGACAATGCTGCAAATATGGTTCTTATGAGAAAGAATATTTCAAAATCAGAATCTATTAATAAAATTATTTCTTATGGATGTTCAGCACATTATTTAAACTTACTGGCAAAAGATTTTGAAAATCCAACAACTACCAAACACATTGAACGAGTGGTAAAGTATTTTAGAAATAATCATTTTGCCAGAGCCAAATTTAATGAGTTGCAGACTGCTGGAAACCTGGTTTTACCACTCGAAATAAGATGGAACACTATGTGTGAATGTCTTGAAAAGTATTTGGGAAATTGGTTGATCTTATTTAAAATTTGTGAAGATCATAAAGATGAAATAGATAATGATATTCGGAATATCGTATCAAACATTTCGATTAAACGGAATGCAGAAGATATCATCTCAATTTTGAAACCTATTGCGAGTGCCTTAACAAAAGTAGAAGCTAACACCTGTACTATTTCTGATGCAGTATACTTCTGGAAGGAACTTGAAGAAACTTTGGGCAATGTTTTCAATACTGAACGGAAAAAACATTTTTCGTAAAAGATATGAAAAGGCATTGTCTCCAAGTCACTTTGCAGCATTCATGATGACACCTAATTATGTTTTAAGCAATAGTTATAAACTAATAACAGCGGAGCAGGAATCTGCATTGAATTACTTGAAGTTGAAATTTGAAGGTGCTGGAACCACACTTATTCCGAAAATTCTCAAATTTCAAATACGTGCGCAACCATTCGATGGCGTTTTGTTTACAGAAGATGTTGCCAAAGCATTAACAGCTATTGATTGGTGGAAAAGCTTTCAGAAGATTAATAAAGTCTTATCTGTTGAAGAAGAAATGATTGTTGCGCAACATTTAACTGCTGTAGCTTCGTCTGCAGGTGTTGAACGCATATTTTCGACTTTTGGTTTCGTACATTCAAAAGATCAGAAATAAGTTGGGCACCGAAAAAGCTGCAAAACTTGTATTTTTATATAAGAGATTGAATTAGAAAGTAGTATTTTAAGTTTGGATGTCTAAGTCATTGGTTACAAAGTCAAAACCGAATAAATGTGATATTGATTACATATTAAGAGTTAATGTTATATTGATACAAATGTTATAATAAGCAAAAATGTATGATGAAAGATTATAACTAATTACATGTAATATTTTTATTTAATGTCAAAGATATAATTAATAGAAGTTTTCCATGATTTAAATCGTGATTTTTTTACTTGATTTAAATCCTGATTTAAATCATTGATTTAAATCAGATGATTTAAATCATTGCAACCCTAGAAGAAACAAACGAAATTCAAATGAATGAACGTCTATGAATAAAGAATGATTGATTGTTTTCGATGGTCTGAAAAAATAAATAAAAATCTTACCATCATTGGTCGTAGGTGGATTGTCAGTCGCTCGTTCCTGACGCGGTGGTGGTAGTGGTGACTGTGATGACGGTGGTGGCGTTGTTGCACCTGTCTCCTCACGATACCGTATTCTTTCTGTAGAAACAAACATACAATTCAAAGTAATGAATAATTATGAATGAAGAATGATTGATTGACTGATTGCGATGAAATGAAAATAAATTAAAAAAACTTACCGTCATTGAACGTTGGTTGAATGACACTCGCACGTTCCTGTCGTGGAGGTAGTGGCGGTGATGGTGATGATGATGCTGCAGCAGCAGCATCTGCCTCCTCACGGTAGCGTTTCAAACATACTTTTTTCATCGTGAAGACAGATGTGCACTCATATACGGCACATTGAAGAATGGCGAAATATTATATATCACATGTTGAAGTAATGATGGTGTTGCGCAAACCACATGCACACCACCGCAACTCATTAGACAGCGACGCGTATTTTGAACAGAACGGAAATGATAATGAGTGGGTTTATTCCAGAAGAAACCTTACACCGCAAGAAGAGAGAGAGAGATTACCGACCACGACGCGGGAGGAAACGATAATGAGCACGCGACGGTTATCGCGGTTGAAGTAAACAAACTTGGATGACCGCTGACCGCTGACCGCTGTCCGTTGACCGTTGGAAACGCTATCGCGTTCGTTAAGACATCGTATATATAAAAGCGCTCTTCTCACAATAAAAAATGAATAGTACGACCGTATTGCTGTTGCTGCTGGTGTTACTCTCCTTCTCAGCTCGTTTTCAAGATGGCGACTATTCGGGAGATAGAAGAAGGTGGTGCTGCTGCAGGTGTCGCAGTTGCAAAGAAGCGGAAGATCTCGTAAGTATTTGTTGTCTCTTTTTTTTTGTTTTCATATAATTTTTCATTTTAGCTTTTATATATTTTACTTTTTAATTTTTTAATAGTGCGAACGAAGAGACAAAGCGAGAGCTTTTAGAGAGGCGCATGATGGGCGCCGATGTCGTCACGATGGACCTGACAGGTCTTTTTGATGAGGAGGATGAGGATGCATTTGCGGAATATAGGCTTGCCCTAACGACGCAGTTCGTGAGCGAAGAGGCAGCAGTTGCTTCTTCTTCCTCTTCTTCACCATCATCGTGAGCGTGAGCCAAGCGACGGCTCCACGTCTAATTCAAGATCCGGCATGCCCGGTTTTTCTGTACACACCGCCAAAAGAGACGTAAGTAGAATGAATGACTAGTTTGAAATATGTTTAAAAAATGAATTGTTTGTATTTTTTAATTTTTGTGTGTTTGTTTTGATCAGTGACATCTGGGCTGCTATAGCGCAGCGCGCAGAATCAAGTCAAATCACCAAACATTGGGACGACTTCCCGAAGGGGGTTGCGTTCGAGATCACGAGCGCGAAGAAAATAACATCAGAGAGATTTGGCAGTGAAAACTACGCGGTTGTGCTAAACGATAAGTTTTGCACATTTCTGCCCACCAGGTATATTAGTATTATAACCGCATTATTTGCAGCGTTCTTTTTAATTGCAAATATTTTAATAATTTTCTTCATTTATAGATTCACAAGTTTCATCAACGAAATGGGGGTTGAGGAATTCTTGAAGTCAAAACCGCATGCCCTTTATTTTGGCAAAAATCCTGCCAACAACGCATATGTAATTTTAATATTTCCGTACGAGCATATGAAATACAAAACAACCTGGAGGACCATTATGGACTACGGACGGAAATACATCAATTTTTAAATAGTATTGTATAAGAATTGTATAAGTATTGTATACGTATTGTATAAGTATTGGAATATAATGTAAATTGTATAAGAATCATTTGAAAAATAAAAAAGAATAAGAGATTATTATTTTTCTTGTCTTATTTCCTTTTCATTCTTCCTTCATTCTCCTCTCCATTGAAAGAATTAGAACTACTCCCATGAAGTCATTAATCTATTGAATGAAATTTCAAATAGAATGCAATAAAATATAATCAATTTAGTTGTTTACAAACATGAAGCATTTTATTGAAATGATTGATTGAAAGTAATGAAAGTAATAATATTTTATAAATCTTCTAAATAATCTAAATATTTTATTCAATGAAAACACTATATTGAAAACAGCAAGTGTTAAAATACAATATAATCTAAATATTTTATTCAATGAAATCACTATATTGCAAACAGCATGCGTTAAAATACAAATTCTATTGCGTTGTGCAGGAAGTCGCCTGCGGCGACGGCGTCGTTAGTCGCCAACCGCAGACGACTACCTTCGCAGCTGCACGCTTCATGTGCACGACCGGATGCAGCTTCCGGCATACCACCGCCTGCTCGCACACAAGACTGAAATTGAAAAATGAACTTGCTTGCTGCAATGTTCATTAAACAAATCAATAAAGGTCAATACTATTTATTTCAGGATATCCTACTTGGTGTTTGATTGGAATAATAAATAAATAAAGAGTAAATATTTTACGACATTTATTAACAACAAAGTATATTCATTTACAAAATGTATGAACATCTACATTGACATTTCGAAAGGACAGAATGTGACATTATTTAGTTCAAAAAAGAAAAGAGTTCGTTCACGTCTTCTTGGTGTTCTTCTTTTGATGATTCACCAGCGGAGACATGATGATGATCTTCGTGAACAGAAGAAGTAGCAGTATCAGCAACAGTATTACAGTCAGTAGCACAAAATGAAAATGGCGTATGGTTTTGAAGAAATGTCATTTGTACGGCGTGCATTAGCCAGTTTGCAGCATGTTGCACGCATTGTTGAACATTTATTCCGCAACATAAATGCGTCGTGTCCGGGGACGACGGTGATTGCGAAGGAGCCGAAGTAAGAGTCCTCCGTTGTCTTTTGAAGGCAGGTGGTGCCGTTTGTTTCCTTCGATGACTTTCGCGTACTTTCTTTTTATTTATTTTCTTCTTTGTCTAATGCGATGACTTACAGTGTTTCATGCAAGGATGAGTGCATTCATCGCTTTTGTTTTGAGCGCGCTTCTTTCGTCCCTCTTTTTTCTCGAACAACCTTATCTTCTTTTCGTCGTTAGCTTTGTTGGAGACTTCTTTTTCTTCTTCCTCTTCAAGAGAGAGACTACATGACGGAGAAGAGTCCCGCGCAATACTATTCTCTTCCGTTGTGTTCATGATTGAAGACAACTCGACAATGTGAGTGCGGCAAGCCATTTCACGCGATTTTTATACTTTGCGAACGAGTTCTGTGATTGGATGATAGTCCATGTGTCGTTCGTAAAAAATGAGACAAAAGGCAGACGTGTTAGCGGGCACGTTCGAATTGCATTCGAAAAAGATTTTAATATCCGATGCAGAGGCGATCGTCGGTTCCTCACGACGCGATAAATCAAAGATGACAAACGGACATATCTGTTTCACTCCGAGATGTGTAATACAAGAAATAGGTTGGCGATCCAGGTACGATTTTTCGAAATTTTTGAACATTTCGAACAATTCTGGTATATGCACACCATTCTTGTTCCATCCTATGCGCATGTCGTGATAAGGATAAAACTCGTCGTTGATGAAGAGTTTAATCGTTCTTAAATCGCACAGGTCGAACTCGCTAGGATTCTTTTTCAAATCGTTTCGACGGTCGGTTTGCATAGCGAAGATGATGTATTGCGGATGCTCTGCTCCGCTGGTTGTTTTCACGGTCCACTCGTGACGTGTTGTAAGCGGTAAATTTGCTGATTCGTGGAGTTCGTACCTCGTGAATTTAATAGGTATACTCGTCCTACCGTTGAGAATGTTGTACATATGCATTTTACCGGCATCGCTGAGGTTGGCGTGCGGCATTCTCCAAACGATGCGCTGAATTTCTATTTTCGACGGCGTAGCTGCTCCCTCTTCCGTGGATAGAAGACAGTCGTTGTCTGTTCGAGTGCGAGTAAGAATGAGCTCGTGCTTCACGCCAGCCACGATGCGTCTGTGGTCCTCCGCGAACGGAAGGAAGAGTTTGAGGGGAATCCAGGCCACAAACGAACCGTCATCGTCAATCAATACTTGATTCGGTGAATGTCCGAGATGAGTCACGCCCTCAAATGGCGACCACGCTGCGTAATGGAGTAATGCACGCTCTTCGGCGCTGAGGAGCGGCACGTTCTTCATGGTGGATGCGATGCCGGGATGACGCACGCTGTCGACGAAGACCTCATTGATCTCGTATCGAATTTCGGAAAATAAAAATGCGTAGGCGTTGTTGATAAAGTTGGCGGGGGTGCGCCCGTCACCGCTTGTTTTGAGCGCCTTTCCTTCGATGATGATAGTCGATTCGCACGGAACGGCGAAGGTGTCTTTGTTTTGTATCATAATGCGAATTTCATCGTTTGTATCATATCCGTTCGTATACGGAGTGTAGTGATGATAATTAAAGCCTTGAACGTTAATTTTTCCATCGAGGGGATATTGATGGAGGAGCACGTCTAAGAGATAGTCTTTGCTACCGGCGGTAGCGGGTTGCGATTTTTTTGTCTTTTCATCTTCTCTGAGAACGTAGCCTAGCCGTTGCAGCAGCAGACGATTGGCGTGTGTTAATCTATTGGTAGGACAGAGTACAGTGTGCCGCGGTCGAGGCACGACTCTCATTTTATATGTCATCGTGCGCGGTGCGAAGCAGCAACGTCACGACGAGTTTGGTGTCACTTCGCAACGGAATGAGCTGACCTTCAGGGTTCTCGAGTCTTATCGTTATATCATCAATCCAGTTGCGAGTGACGCGATGAAAGACTTTCTCCGGAGGTCTCACTTCAAAAATGGCTGACGGTCGCTTGTCAATGTAGAACTGATGAAGCACGTGAGCTCTTCGATTATTAATATATCCGCTTTCCACAACATTGCACGTGACGATAACGTTAAAGTCCTTGACGAGCGTGACGTTCTGGTCGGAGTAGACGAACTCACCGAAAGTCGTTGGGTGGACTTTGCGAGTGAATCCCAACAGCGGTCCCACGCTGCCTGCGATATCGAAGTCAAGCCGAAAGGAAGTACTGATGCGACACTTTTGAGTTTTCTCTTCGCCGTCCAACATGAAATGCATTTTGTTACCTGTATCTTTGAATTGATCTCGAAGAGCAGAATAGATATAAACATTAACGTCGTCGATTGTGTACGTGCCTGTCGGTAATTTCATGACGTAACTCTCATATGTTATATGTCCTTTACCATCGTCGACTGGAACGGCGTAGTGTAAATCGTTACATCCTTCTTTAATGTTCGTCACCGTATGCGCCGTTTGCAGAGACACCAATGCAATTTCATGCGGCGTGTTACCGAGATCGATTGTCGGAGAGAATCGGACATGCACTTCCGCTCCTTTCCCGCTTAACGTGTAGGTGCGCATCTTGTTGCGTTCACTGATAAAGTGCTCCGCTCTCTGCCTCAAATACTCATTTTATTGACCACTCATAGAACAGAAATTGTAAACATAGTCTTCCGCAGTTCTCCGAATCAAATCGCTGAACTTGCGACGTATTGTACGTCACATGCTTTCCCCGCATGTAGGACAAGAACTCCGGTGGTGGGGGTAGGCCGAAGGAGTCGAAATAGCGCACCGATCTTCCTCGTTTTACGAATGCGACGAAATGAGTGCCCTCTCCGCGTGCGTCATCGAGATTGATCACTCCGCATTCGCGTTCACGTGGCAGACCCCGGGGCAGACGGTCGCGGGTGAAGATACCGCGAAAATGCGGGAGACATAGCGCGCGAGCAAATCGTTTCATTTCCTCGTGTGTAAGCGCTCGCCGCGGCACCCCCACCTTCTCTAGTTTTTTGGACAACGTCTCGTCTTCCTCGTGCGTCGCAATCGTAAAAGGACACCGCCTGTTTTTCTCCTTCTTCGCCTTCCCCGCGACATGCCCTTCCCCGCCTTCGCTTCCAATGCGAGGTTATGACGTATCATTTCTGCCAGTGTTCGTTGTTGATTTTTCTTGTTATTGACCGCGTTCGCGATGGCCGACGCTCCGCCCGCCACGGAAGAGAGGGCACCTAGAGCACCTATTAACAGCGGTAGAAAACCGCCTTTTTTGCCCCTCGTCTTCCGCCGCCGCCGCCTCATGCCGCTTCCGCTCACTTCGCCCGCCGCCAGTTCGGTTTCTGATCCTATTCTTCTTCTTCTTCTTTTTCTTCGTGTCGTTAGCGCTGGAGGGCGAAGTGTCGTGCACTTACGTGTTGTTGTGACGTGACACTCTGTACGAGTACGAACCTTGCAAGTGCAGAACTAAAGAAAATGATATGCGTTGTCCACCTTTTATACCAATTTAGCTTAGCAAATTTTTAGCATTTAGCTTTTATGGTCTGCTATCAATGCGCCTAAGGTAGTTTTGTATTTCAAAATTACAATCAATCGCAGCTTGTTCTTATCCTTTACACTATCATGATCATCTGGCTGAGGTACATGTTCAAATTGAAGCATGTCTCCCCTCTCACAATTAAAAGTCTGATTTCTTTGTAAAATACCTTCTTGTTTTTTTTCGTTTATCCAGAGATGAACACGTTCATGGGGTAGTGCCGAAACAATTTTTATTTTTGCAGTACATGCGACTTTATAATAATTAGCCCATCCATCTAAGATATAATATTTAGTCGAATCAGGTCTTGTCGGAATCGGAATCGATAGTGGTATCTCCGCCGTTGGCCTCAACAAATGAACAAGGTCAAAAGCTGGATATAATTTTTTTTGTTCGGCTGTCCAATCCGTTGTTCTTAATGATGTGATGACGTGAGAGAATACATGTGGAGTTTCATTGAGCGTTTTATCAACGTAACGTCTTGTCGCTTCGTCGTCGAATAACATCGTCATCGTCGTCCGAAGATGATGTGAAGACTAATCTTTATCATGAAATACTTTTCCTTTTATCACACTCTTCCACCAGTTCGAATAAATTTTTCATCATGAATTTTCATCATGGTCTTATTATATAGTTCATCTGCATAAGAGCGTGACGCTCTAAACGTCTCTGTCACGTCTTTCTCTAATTTTGCAACACGGCCATTTATAGCATTCTTTGCATTTTCACAGTCACTCTCTGATTTGACAGTTCGCTTTTTGCACTCGTGCGTTTCGTTCGTCAGTATTCTTAATGTTTCTCCAATAAATTTCAACTCAAGATCTATGGCATTAAAATGCGTATTAGTCAGCACTGCCTCCCTCACTTCTTTGTCTATATTTTTCTTTAGATCGGTAAAATGTTCCGTCACCTCTTTGCCTATATTTTTCTTTAGCTCATTAAAATGTTCAAGACGAAGACTGTCCGCATGCGTTTTCACTTCTTTTAGAACCTCATCCAATTGTTCTTTATTCACGACGTCCGTCGGAGCCGTGCCCTTGCCCACCTTTCGAATGAGTTTATTGTGAAAATTGAAGTTCCCCGACGATCCGACCTGCGGAAGAATATCTAACAGGCCGGATGGGATTTTCTTTTCGTGAGCTTCCAACATGGTCTTAAATTCGTTTCTAGCCGTAGACACGAGCGTCTCGGCATGCTCTCGTGCGGACTGTATTTGTTTTGAAACTGAAAGTGCTAATGCCGCTTGTTTCTCCGGCAACGCACTACGAAAAATCGAATGGTTTCCAATTGTTTCTGTTTTAGTATTCAACTTATCCAACTTGTTCTGCAAAGTGTTGACTTTAGTCATGATGTCGTTGGCCAGACTCATGGTTCGTCCATCTGAATGGTAGATCATATTTTCCATCTTGCTTTCCAATTCGGCGCGGTGCTCCTTAACGCGTGCATCCATATCGCTCTTTATTGTCTCCTTCAAGGCATTCAGTTCTTTTTGAAGTTTATCGAGATCGTCTTTTATGATTCTCTTCGAGACGATCACCTCTCGCAGCTCTTCGTACTTCTTTTCAATCCGATCGAGTTCACCTTCCACGAAACTCTTCGAGGCGCTATCCGCCTTTATTGTCTCCTTCAAGGCATTCAGTTTTTCTTGAAGCTTATCGAAATCGTCTTTTATGAATCTCTTCGAGTCGATCGTCTCTCGCAGCTCTTCGTATTTCTCTTGAATCCGATCGAGTTCACTTTCCACGAAACTCTTTGAGGAGTTTTTCTCTTCCAGTTCTTTCAGTTCCGTTTCTACGAACGTCTTCGAAACGGCGTCTGTCTCGTCTGCCGCCGCCCCGATGTTCTTGAGTCGTCGCTTTTCCAAATCATAATCGTATTCCACTCCGGCTTCATCGACCGCCGCTCGCTTTCGTCGTTTTATAGCAAACGATTCGATGGCGTGACGAATCCCTTCGTCTACGTAATGTTTGGGAACAGCATCGTCGAGCTCTTCGGGATGAGCTATCTGCGTGAGACGCGCACCTTGAAAGACGTAATGACCGTCAACTTTTTTCAATTCACCCTCGTTCGTATCGATGCGGCCAAAGATGTTCATCTTTCAAAAACAAAAGCAACTATGAACAATTGCGTTTATTTCTTTCTCTATATAGTGTATTCGCTGACCGTGTAGACAATAAATCATTCAACAAAAATAATAAAATGCGTCGCGGTAGGACACGAACCAGCGTGCACGATACGCGCATTGACTAGTTACCCGAATTTACACCCGCACGCTGACCCCTGTGCTAGCGCGACACATTGGAAAAGAGAACGTTCTGGGCGAATAGTATTATTATTATAATGTCGTCCATAAAATTAAATTATTCAAACGCTGGGCATATTCACAGCGCTGCGCTGCGCTGCTCTGCGCTGTGCTCGCGCTGGACGTCAACCGCAGGCGACTTCCTGTGCAGCTGCACGCTTCATTAGCGACGGGAAGTGTAACCGAGCTGCGACCGCGACCGGATACAACTTCCGGAAAATCGCTCGCTGTTTGTGCACGAGTCTGAAGACCAAATACTTAGCACAGCACAGCAAATAAAATATTCAAACTTTCAACAGCAATAATTGTAGTCCCCTTTGTCATAACGGGTTCACTTTTGAAAATCGACAATTGCCAATGAATAAACATCAGCATATAAACACTTTACATGGATAACACCGCGCCATTCGCTCCACCGTCATGAACATCGTTCCGCAAACGACGAAGCTGCCAATCGTGAACGTTATCGGATTGTTGAAGAACAATCACAGTGGAGATCATGGGAGTCGACACGGGGACCTCTTACCCGACAGCGTTCGAACCCTCGTCGTCGGACCGTCGGGCTGCGGTAAGACGAACGTCGTCATGACACTGCTCACCACGTCGAACGGTCTCAAATTCGAAAACGTATATTTGTATTCAACCACCGAAGGACAGCCTATGTACGTGTTTTAAAGGAAGTGTTGAAAGATATTATTCCGTTTCATTCCTTCACGCAACACGACAGTATCGTCCCCCCCTCCGAAGCGAAGCCCAGCAGCGTCTTCGTATTCGACGACATTGCAACGGAGAAGCAAGACTGTATAAAGGCCTACTTCGCCACCGGACGACATAAGCACACGGACGTGCTGTATCTCTGTCAGACATACACCAAAATTCCGAAACAACTCATTCGCGACAACGCTAATATGGTGATATTTTTCCAACAAGACGACAACAATTTGGAATTTATATACAACGAGCACGTCGGAAACGACTTTCCTTCTTTCCGCGATTTTAAAGGCATGTGCTGTCGCGTGTGGAACGAAAAACCGTTTTCGTTTTGCGTCATTGACAAGACACGGTCGGTGAACAAGGGAAAATATCGGGCTGGATTCGATCGCTTTATCGAAGTCGCACCATCTATATAATATCGTATTTCTTTTCATCCTTCACAGTCGCAATATGGCGTATCTGCGGCAACATAGATATCGAAGAGGGAAGGGCTTTATCGGACGTTTCATCAATCGAGCTATCGATGCGCTTCCCTTTGAATTACACATTCCCGGTGGCTATCAGTTTTGCGGACCGGGAACGCGACTCAGCGAACGCTTAGCGAGAGGCGATGCGGGCATCAATCCCCTAGATCGAGCGTGCAGGACGCACGACATTGCCTACCACGAACACAAAGATGGCGAAGAACGAAAAAAAGCAGACGCGGTACTCGCGAAGCGAGCGTGGGAGAGGGTCGTGTCGAGTGACGCGAGTATCGGCGAAAGAGCAGCGGCGCTCGGTGTGACCGGTGTGATGAAACTTAAATCTAAATTAGGAGGAGGTGTGAAAAGAGGAAAAGTGCTGAGAAAACAAAAAAGAAGACAAGGAAGAAGAGGGGAAGTAGGAGGAGGAGGAGGAGGAGGAGGAGGAAGCCTGGAGCAACGTGAAAATAAACAAAGGCTCCATGATGAAATCAAACTGCTACAACAAAGCGGGGAAATCAAAGACACTCTTCAGGCGAAAGCGAATCGCTTTCAGCAGACAGAGACAGCGAGTTCCTTACGTCGTAAACGCGCCCCGCATAACCGTTCTCCCCATTCTATTCCACCCCATCCTCTTACTCCGCAAGAAAGATTGAAAGTCGAAGTGGAAAAGACACGATCGATTATTCGAAATAAACTCAAAGCACTCCGCCGATTTGAATCGAACCGCGACGACTTCCTGAAGACCTATCTCACCAACCCCATGAAGAATGCATTCAAAGAAGGAACGAAAAAGCCGCCGTTCATATTATCCGCCCCCGGGAACAACAAAAAAGGCGTTGACCGGGGCGTGATCACGGAGGAAGAGGACGTCAACGCTTCTTCCTCTTCCTCCTCCACCGCCTGCCCGCTCCTTTTTAACATTGATGATTCTCACATAGAAGAAGCGGACGAAAGTTTTCAAAATTTAACGCGTTCGCCTAGAAGCACCAGCGATTCCGCTTTCAACTCCACAGAGCCTTCGTGGTCGCAATATCTTCGCACGCTCTCGCAACAGGAAGGCGCTGATGTGGTTTCCGGACCGCATTTCCGTTCTCATTCCAGCAGCGGCGAGAGAACGCTCTACATCGGCCGTTCTGAAATGAAAATAGATGAAGGCGGCTACATTGTCGTTGGTAAAGGCAATTACGAAGCGCGCCCCGGCCTCCTCGAATTAATTTTCAAAAAAGAACCGAATCTCGCAGTTGTGCAAGAGAGAGACTGGAACGATTATAAGAAAATTCTCCGGCACTCCTTGGCCCACAGAGAAGGATATAATAGGAACGGCGATATACGGACAGATAACCTGTGGAAAAATAATCATGTATTTGCGACGCCATTTCCCCCTCCTCCTTCTCCTACTCCTCGTGCCTTAAGAGCAAACACGGCGGTGCAACGAAAAGCGACAACACGACACCGGAAAAAAGCGGGAAAAGGTCTTCGCTTCGTGTCCCCTCCTGACCATAAGTACTGGCGTGACCCCAACAAACTGGTGCGAAGGCTCCGTCTATTACTCGCGTCAAAGGACGCCGGAAACAATGGACACGACGGGGAAAAGTAGAAATAGAGAACGAACTGCGAGATGCTGGTATTATTATTCTGTAGACAGTTGGTGGAACATGAAGAGAAAGAACGCTACTTTGAATGTGCGAGAAGGGTTAGCGAGAGAAATACATGCGCCAGCACGCCGGCGCATGTACGACGAGTGATTACACTAGACGGCGAGTGATTACGAAAGGGCTAGACGACCTATGGCAGGCGGATTTGGTGGAGATGCAACCGTTCGCGAAATCGAATCGGGGCATGCGTTACATTTTGACAGTGATCGACGTCTACTCCAAGTACGCTTGGGCGGAAGCGCTTAAGAAAAAGACGGGGGAAGAAGTGGCGAAGGCCTTTACGCGCATTCTCAAGCGCGCGCGGCCCAGGAAGCCTACGCTCTTACAAACGGACGCCGGTAAGGAATTTTACAATAGCACTGTTGCCAAGTGGTTCCGCGCGCGTGGCATTCGACATTATTCTACGTTTTCCATCATCAAGGCAGCTGTCGTTGAGCGTTTCAATCGCACTCTCAAAGAGCGCATGTGGAGACGTTTCTCCGCTGAGGGCACACGATGCTGGACGCGCATGCTTCCCTCGCTTATCGAAGACTACAATAACACAAAACATAGAACGATCGGCATGAAACCGAAAGACGTGAAGGACAACAGATTAATGGAAACGGTGTACGCCAACGTGAAAACTATCGACAAGCGACAATTGAAAAAATTTCGTGTCGGCGACCTCGTCCGCTTGAGCACGTACAAGAGCTCGCCGTTCCGGAAGGGCTACGAAGCGCGGTGGGGCACCGAACTCTTCAAAATCGATCGCATTCATCTTTCCGTTCCCGTTACGTATTCGCTCGTCGACCTTCACGACAAAGCGATTACGGGTCGATTCTACGCGCAAGAAATGCAACGCACGCGATTTCCAGAAGAGTACTTGGTGGAGCGCGTCGTTCGCAAAAAGGGACCGATAGGACTCGTAAAATGGCTCGGGTTCGACGATTGGCACAATTCGTGGGTGCATGAACGTGACATGGTTACGTAAGAAACGGCTGCGCTGGCTTGTCCTTGTTAGAAACGATAAGAACACTCCACGCAAACAGGATGTGGTGGTGCAACACGGCGGAAACAGATTGTGGTGGACATCTACGTTATATTCTCAGTGTTCTTTCGTTTTAAATCAGTCGATTCAGGACGGTGTATGCGAGTAGATGAGTCATTGTGATTTTCTGTTTGCTGCACTATGTGGAGTTTGTTTGATACTTTTTGCCCTCGCTTTAAACATTCTCGCACTCTAAACATGCGAGAGTGGAAAGAGGAGGAGGAGGAGGAGCGGCCGTGGGACGCAGACGATCCCATCTCGACCGTCGACGCAGCCACCAACACCGACGAGGCGCGAACCTGGGACAAGAACAACACCACAGTACGCAAGTCTTCTTCTTCTTCTTTTTCCTTCGAATTACCGACGCCGCCGGCCATCGACCCACCGTCGCCACCCGCTTCACCTTCTTCTTCATACGGACCGACGCCGCCGTCGACTCCATCGTCTCGCCACGTCTACCGTCGCGAACGAAAAATTAGAAAAACCGCTGCGATCGCTGACCTCCAAGGCTTTTCGAAAGACGGATCGTTTATTTTTGAAAACGCTGACTGTGTTGCGCATACCAAGTGACTTTGAAGACATAGACAAATATAAAATCCTCACGTTGTCATTTCAAGCACCCTGTGTGATTGAAGAACTCAGTGCACGCGATCGGCGGTCTAAACAATGGCTTGAGCAACACCACCACCGTACGCCCTGGCAATGCGGAAACATTCCGTATGCGTGCAGACACGAAGCGATTCGAAGAGCCGTTGACGGTATTGACAAAATATTCGTCAAAGGAGGACAAAAAACACATTGGCTACGTGAATACGTTCAATGTTACGTGGTGGACTTGGTGTTCTTCAACTGTCCGAACATCGCCACGTGTGTGAAGTTTTACCGCGAACTCTATGCTACAGACGTGACGTGGCGACTTACTACGTCTTTGCTTCAGGAGAAACGAACACTCAACGCTCTATCCCTCATGCATTGGCTCTCTACATATCGAACAGACTTGATCAACAACGATGAGCATCCCATTCGTCATGAATGACGCAAACAGGCTGTCGCGACCACACTTCCTGTTGCGCACGCGCGCGATATCGGCGACCGCAGGCGACTTCCTGCGCAGCTGCACGCTTCATGAGCGACATCCTGTTCCCAGTGAGTATAAGACAAATACAATTCATTAAGATAAGCATAGTCTGTGAAAGAAGGCCATATGGACCACATCATCAAAATCAGCAACAAGGAAAACCTGGGTCGCGGCGAGGAGCTTCAACTGATTGTCTCCAACGCTAAAAGAGAACAACTCCGAGACACCAACGACGCCATCCAACAATACTCCACTGTGCGTCCGCGCACACTCGCATCGCTCGACGACGAGAGTCTTCAGCATCTACCTGTCGCATTTCTTTGCCATACCTCAGCATCGTCAGACGTGCGTTACGTCTTCAGCCGACTTCCGGAAAACGTTCAAAACCTAGCCTGCATTCGCGAACTTCTGCCCTGCCTCAAACATTACAACACCGGGCGCACGCAGATCGACGGACCGGCGCCGGCGATACGGAACTGCATGGCTTGCCGCCGAGGGATGCAGGAACGAGTGTAACCACACACACATAACATGGATTGGGTAGACTGTATAATGATTATTGGAACAGTCTTTCAATTGATCATGGTGACTTCAGCTCTCGTGTGCTTCCTTTTGTGAACTTTGTGTGAACCATCATGGATGCTACCCCCCTCCCCTTTCCATAGTGAACAGTCATGACCTTCCATCTGATTTTATTTGTCCCATCTGCCATAATAATGACATTCGTCTATGGATGAAAAAAAACTGCAATCATATCTTTTGTAAAATTTGCATTGAAAAATGGATGGGAAAACAAGCAGAAAAGGAAAAAGCACAAACATGTCCCATGTGCCGTTTCGTCTTGGTACCCAAACCACCATCCTCGAGGGGTGAAGAGGAGGAGGAAGAAGAAGATGGAGAGGAGTATGAAGAACATGTTCTATTAGCCATGCATAGATTTTTTAGTCGACCTTTCCTCCGCACCGTCGCACGATCGATCAACGCCGCACTGAGACTGGACTCCCCATGCTACACAGAACTCCTCGACTTGCAGCGACGAACCGGTCTTGATTTTAGCGTGCGTTGTATTGCAACATGCGATTTGGATGATATCTGCGGGCAAGACGTATTTTTGGTGGGGATCGATGTCCCTCCTCCACCTGTCATGAACTGAGAGAATGTGGTGGGGGGAAAGATTAGAAACGTGATTCAGAGTGGGGTGAGTGCACATGCTATAAGAGGAAGAGTGACAAGAGCGGCTGTACCAGTACTACGAAACAGCCTGAGCGAGCCATGTGCGACAACGACTATTACGCGGAAGAGCAGGAGGAGGGGGAGGAAGAGGAGGTGTGTGACAATCCAGAGGAAGAACACATCTGTGGAGACGGCGCCGTTGTTGAAAACATGCAGCAACGACGAGACGATGCTCCCATCAGGGCGTACGTGGACGCACGCTCCCGGCAAGTATTTCAAGCGAGTGAGGACGTACGCGGCGATCTGCAAACGCTGATTGCCAATCAGGCAAAGTGTCTACGGCAATGGCAAGACGCTGGGCCCTTCAACGCCGATCTGTTTCGAATTACAAACGTCGGTCAACCTTCAGAGCTACGTGACGCTGCAAACAAAACGTACGTCGATCGCCATGTGAATGACATTCACAAACATCTCGAAAAAATTCCAAAATTACGCATCACCAAAAATGGCAACCTCAACATGCAAAATGCACGCATCGTCAACCTAGCATTGCCCACCCACAAAGACGATGCGGCCTCAAAACGCTACGTCGACGACGCGATGCAGTATCAACGGGATTTCATCAATCGCAACACCCTTCGTCGCACCGGGGAAAACGGAGAAGACTACCATTTTCAAGGTAAACGTCTCACCAACGTCGCCGACCCCGTCGAAGAAAACGATGCCGTCAATCTCAAGGTACTACGACGCCTTCTCAACATTGCGTCCGTGTGAAAGAGAGAGAGACTGTCAACAACCCTCATGTATTTTTCAATGTAGAGAAGCTCAAACAATGTATATGTTGTGATCAATAAATACTTCTTCTACCCTACTCACTGGTGTTCGTCTTCTCATTTATTTTTTTATTTTATTTTTTTTTCACCCTCTTGTCACCACCGTGCAGGGAAAAATTTAAATTCTCTCCTCTCCCCGCTCCCTTTTTTTGTTTTGCATCCCTTAGTGTTTTTCGTTTGCAGAGGTTGGTACATAGGGGAGACAGGCAAACAGGCAGGCAGGCAGACAGGCTGGCTGTTGGGAGCCGTGACGTCACGCCCCCCACGCAGCTGGCGGCGGCGACGAGACGAGCTCACCGCAAGGCCGCCGGCGCCTTGCGCTCGCAACGGATGTTGGCACCGGATGCTAACCGCAAGGACGCGGCCTTGCCAAGGTCGTCTCGTCGTCGCCGCCGCCGGATGCTGACCGCAAAGCCGCAGCCTTGCGCCCGGCCTTTGTTTTGTTTACATCAGATGTCATCAACCCCTGATAAAAGACGGCCGGTCCGGCCTCACCGGATGTTGTGAGGCCGGACCGGCCATTCTCTTCTACTCGTGCTGCTGTTGAAGGTGGTAAGTTGTGGGGGTAGGCGGGTTAGAATATATATACACATATACGAAGGATGCCTTTTATGTTTCGGGATTTGGCAATCCTGGTGTGGCAATCTGGCGACTGACAGCTCTATCGTAAAGTTGGATATTTTGATTTTATACGTACTCAGAACGTTTTGACATACGAGCGCTATTTGTATTATTTACAGTAACTTACAGTAAATCGGCTCAACCAACTGAATTTTTGAGCACCCAAAACATCGATTTGATGAGTCATCCGCCGTATAGTCCTGACTTGGCACCGAATGACTTCTTTTTATTCCCGTAGGTAAAAAACAAACTGAGAGGTCAACGTTTTTCGACACCCGAAGAAGCGATTGCTGCATTCAGAATGCATGTTTTGGAGATACCTCAATCAGAGTGGCAAAACTGCTTCGACAATTGGTTCCACCGCATGCAAAAGTGTATAGATTTTCATGGGGTATATTTTCAAAAACAATAAAGTGAATTTCGATGATTAATATTTGTTTTTTGTTCTCTAATCGTGAAATATAAAAGGCAATCCTCGTACACATATATACTGAAACGCGGAGAGTTTCTGTAAATACATTAAAACGCGGTACATTTTTGGTCAAATACATACATCTTGATTAGCGTGGTTACGGCGGCGAGCAACGGACATCACCAGGCTCGAGAAAGCGCGAGAAGGCGGCGACACCGACAGTTAGTGCCGAGAAAAGCTTGAAGGGTAGCGGAGGGGTTTTGATCGTGAAATATAAAAGGCAATCCTCGTACACATATATACTGAAACGCGGAGAGTTTCTGTAAATACATTAAAACGCGGTACATTTTTGGTCAAATACATACATCTTGATTAGCGTGGTTACGGCGGCGAGCAACGGACATCACCAGGCTCGAGAAAGCGCGAGAAGGCGGCGACACCGACAGTTAGTGCCGAGAAAAGCTTGAAGGGTAGCGGAGGGGTTTTGACGCGCTCAGTGAATAGGAAGCAAATCGAAGTTACGGAGTAAAGAGTATTTAGGAAAGAATCAAGTGTGATAGTGACCGGTAGGCAATAGTGCGAACTTGAAGTGGGATAAGAGCTGGAAACTGTGGTAATATAGTGAAACTAACAGACCGCGTAGCCGGTGATGGTAATAGTTAGTGGCCACGTGCATACGTGACTGTGTAAAAGACCTAGTACTCAAAGGAAGGGACCTAATATCCAAAACTCAAGATGCACTATGGACATCAACAATCACACCTCTCAGAAAGCACATACCGAAAAAACTACAGATTAATACCGAAACGATGAAAACTACTCTAATACCGAAAAGATCAGAACCACAACTTCACACAGGCACTACAAATCAAAGACTTACAAGGAAATCCTGGAAACGACAAGCTCAAAAACGGTATAAATTTAAAAAGAAATAAGAGATATCAACCTGGAAGCAGTCGTCATCGCGCTGAAAGAAGCCATCGTGTCTTCAGCTAGCCCCTACAAAGAGAGATAAGCACAATCTTGGTATAACAAGGAGTTTTATAGCAACGCAAAATAACCCCGAAAGCTTTAGGCAATGCCAAAAATAGTAACTTAGTCAGAGACCTTGAAGACTAGTCTAATAGAGGAGAGAGTACAAGAAACTACTGAAAAAACGAAAAGCACACATAGAAAAAGAAGCAATACACGTAGCAGTGGATGCATCAAGAAACCCATTCAATGCATTGCCCTGCGAAAGAAAAGGACAAGGCTCAACAATTCACATGAGCACCTTGGAAAATCACATCACAGACATCCTAAACGCACAACACATAACCTTAGGCGCCGAAACCCCAAACCAGAAACCGAAAACATCATTCAATTCATTAAAGAAGAAGTAAGACACATAATAATGAAGACATAAAACAAGAAAGTGTCAGGTACAAGCGGAATTCACAATGAACATATCAAAGGTACGGAAAATCATTTAATAGAAACTTGGACACAGATGTTCAATAAATTTATGGAAAACGGAGAAATACCGGGCATGGAGAAAATCCACCATAAAAGTAGTATACAAACGAAAGGGAACTCTTACAGGGATTTGCACTCGAAAACAATGATTTCAAAATATTCTCAAAACTAATCGCGGAGAGACTGGTGAAAGAGACGGACCACCTAATTCCGGAACAATAATACGGTTTCAGTGAAGAGACAAAAACCTTCCAGGCGATCGGGAAATTATTAGAGAAAATAGAAGAAGCCCTGAAACAGCCAAAAGCAAAATACTACGCAGTCTTTATTGACTACACTAAGGCATTTGACCTACTGAACAAAAAAATAGTACTGGAAAAGTTCACATTCAAGAGAAGAAACGCACATCACAAGGATACCAGAAAATGTTCTGGTTTAGAACAAAGTAAAATATATCACGGAGTCTGTTTCTCTAAAGTCATCATTCAAACAAACGGAGTAATGCAGGAGAACCCAATAAGCCCCATTCTGTTCAACATACTAACCGCAGATATAACAAGGATAATAGACCACAATCAGGAAACATCCCTTCACATGTATGCAGATGATATGGTATTAGGCTCAACCAGCATGACAAGCCTCCAACAAAGTCGTAGACAATTTAGAAGCATAGGTAGAAGAAAACTACCTCCAAACTAATAAAAGCAAGGCTGTGGGGTTGACCTTCCGAAAAAGGAGGAAATATAGCAGTAAGAAAATAAAATTCAAGAACAAACATCTCGAAATAGCTCAATATTACAGATATTTATGAATAACACATCAGACAACAGGCTTCAAAATTCATATCAGGGAAAAAGCAGCAACGGCGATTAGAGCCATGTACTCAATAACAAATATCCACAAACTATCACTATAATCAGCAATCAAAATATTTCATGCAGTTATTAGCCCAATCTTAACATGCGGAAATCAATTAATATTAGTGCAGTCGACGGAGAGCTAAAAGGGGGTTCACCTTGCAAAAGGGGTGGTTGTTATATTGTTTATGAAATTTATGAAAGAAGGTGAAGGCTGAGATTTTTTACATATAACATTTTATTTAATTGCACAATTTACAAGGCAATCTATTCACCAAAATATACCAAAAGATGCCGAAGATCCAGTTGCCAAAAGAAAATACCTGATTAGTCGCCGAGTTTAGAGCCAGACGTACCTATTAAAGATGATTCACAATGCATCCGGGAACAATCACGGTATTTAGGCTCGATCACGTAACTGCCACAACACACACATTCTTAACGCTGTAGCTCTGGCACAATCGTTTCGGTTTTCTCGGGTGCTGGTTCGCCCGTTATATAAAGCGATTTTTATAAGAATGAGACGTTTTGACTGCTAGTGCTGGCAACACAACTGAAGGTTCTGCGGTCGTTGTGTCCTTGAGCCTTTTAGACTCTCCTTGTTCCATTCGTTCGTTTGCCGTTGGCTAACTTGTAAATGGCTTCCACACTTCCTTTTAGGATGTCCTCGTTCGACGAAAATGTAATGGGTCACGAGAAATAATTGAAATTAGGAAGTGCAATGCAATGTGCTCTTCTGTAAAAAATATTTTTTTATAAACACTACATTGAATTTAGTTTTGTGTGATTATTATATTAATTTTGAAACCTAGTCTTGAATGAGAGATACGTACTGGTGGCGGAGAAGGTGTTTCCGGCTATGTTGTAAGGTGGAGAGCTATGTTTGAGAGCGTTTCGTAGTCCCGTGCTTTATATATATATATATATATATATATATATATATATATATATATATATATAAAGCAAAGCACGGGACTACGAAACGCTCTCAAACATAGCTCTTTATATATATATATATATATATATATATATATATATATATATATACTATATATAATTGTGACACGGTGGTGAACCATAAAAAAGCCAGAGTGGGAGTGAAGGGCATCCTGCTTGTTCACGATTAAGGAATGCATTAACATGCAGAACATTAGAGACATAAACAATTATTAAGTAACCTTGAGTTATGAGAGCATAGTACTAAATATTGATAATCGGGGTGTTATAATTATAAATAAACGTCACTTTTCACTATCAAAATGCTTGAGCCATTCGCTGGAAAACGACCAGAAAAGTTATTTAAACGTACCCTAGAAACTCATTTTTCTTTCCATTTACATTCGTGGCAGTTTTCTTTGACAGAATATGAGAGCATGTTCCAAGTTTTCCACATACGTAATTAAATTTCAATATTTCCCAGACTCGCTTAGGAGCATATACCTCTCCGAAACTCTTAGATTTCTGTACAGTGATGTCTTCACGGGAGCCGTAAACAATACGAAGGGACGTGGCTGAACAGCTGCCGCAGCGGAGGCATACTTCTCTGAATTACACATGATGTCCACTTGTTTAGCAAACGGTCACTTCGCCGCATTCTTATAAAAATCGCTCGTGTCCCGGGCTCGTTTCCGCACCTCGCTTCGAAGTGGTGAGCTTGCTGTTGCCTTGCGCCCTTTAGAATAGTCGAAACGTGCGCGAGCGCCAACTTCGAATGTAGCTGTAATAAAACAAAAGTTGCTAATTTTTATTTTGCACAATTACGTATTTCTGAGGGTTTTTCATTAAATGCATATTTTAATTTATGTGGCATATTTAAGAGGATTATATTCCACGTTTTTGCGTAGAAGTGGTCTGAAGCGAGACATTTTCGTTGCTTAATATTTTATTTATTTATTATGTTTGAATTTATATTTATATTACACGCGTTTCGTACTAAAGTGTAAAATAAAGATTTATCTAAATAAATGTTATCTGTTGCTCACTATATTTTTTAACGCATATTCTGAGTTTTAAAGGCGTCTAATGGGTATTTTAAGAGTGTGATTTTAATGTTTTTAGTGCATGACGTCCCGGAGTCTTCTCATGACAAATAGAAGAGCATTTGGAGCGAAAGCTAAATATTTTCAAGGAAATATCAACACAAATTTGACAATTATTACTCCTTTTCAAACAGCTAAATCATGTCACCACAATGAGACGTACTGAAGACGTTCGCGCGCGCGTCGCGTTCTACTGTTATATTTCTTGCATTGTTGATATTCCCTGAAAGCTAGAATTTTTATTTCATATATTTTAAATAGGTTTTACATAATTTCTAAAAAGTAATATATAAAACAGGCCTGCTGGACCAGATTTTTGAGACTCCTCATTTTTTATATTTAAATGTCAGTTGTTTTCACGAAAATCGTATTAAAATACTAAAATGTATAAATATTTCATCACTTTATTCCAAAATATCCCCACTTTACATGTTTCTGAGGTGTGGAAATTTTTAAAATGATGAACCAGGTTTTTGTAGACCAGTTCCGTATTTCCCAAATATCCCTAGTTTAGTTCAATACTCACTAGTTAAAAAACAGGTGCAATATTACGTAAGAGATAAGAGATCACGAGTGCATATAACATAAGAGATATTACGTAAAAGATAAGAAAACACGTGTGCGTATTATGCAAGAGTTATTCGTAAGGGATAAGATATATTACGCAACAAGGAAGGAATATATAAAGACATTACAATTCACGTACCTTGAGCATGTGGGTGCAGTGTCCTTAAAATACATCAATATGGATAATTTATAATTCACATTCTATTCCACATTATAATTTAATGCCTTGAACCACTTTCATTGCACGAAATATTCTAGTCATATTCAAGTCATGAATAGATTGCTACCAATATCCATTTTCTCCATTTATATTAAAAATTTTCTTGATTATACTATGTTAAAAATCATATTTTAACTCTTTTATCCACACAGTAAAACGTATTCAATTGTGTTATTAGGAATAGCACTGTGAAATGGAGCACATAATTTCATAGCTGTTTTTGTACAGCGTCTAATCTCTTTCTAATGTATGTGCAAATTTAATTCCATTGATTTTTCAACTGAAATATCTTGTAATAAAAAATGTAAAGTTATCACTATTTCTACATTTTTATTATTATTTGTAATTCTTTCAATTCTGTAAATGAACGATACGCTTTTTAAGATATTTGATGGTGTAATTACAGTGATCAAATTCTTTAGGATCTTTTTCTTGATTATCACATTCACTTGTTTGGAATACTACAAAGAAAAAATATGGCATTTCATATTGTAAAGAATAATAATGATTTTTAATATCGATTTAAAAATTCGCTTTTCCAAAAATTCCAGATAATTCAAATGTTTGTAAATCATGAAAATGAAATTATAGATACATGATTTTTTATCAGTTTGGTATTAAATTCCATAGAATAAAAAGATTCATAATATGCAATGGGCATATTAATTTTGAAATTTTGAATGATCATTTTCCTTCTCCTGGTAATGTTGCAGTATCT
This sequence comes from Gryllus longicercus, assembly GCA_038098605.1. NCBI lineage: Eukaryota > Metazoa > Arthropoda > Insecta > Orthoptera > Gryllidae > Gryllus > Gryllus longicercus. Next base: position 194,772 of record JAZDUA010000459.1, read on the forward strand.
GCAGTACGATCATATTTTATAGTCACCCATCATTCATCGTATGTGACTATGTAAGTGATATCGTAAAATCTCCTCCCATGTAATTTCTTTAAAATCTTTGAAAACCCAGCTAATAATCTCGATGGATATAGAACTTCGTCATCTTTGTATTGAAGTTTTGGATTATTAATACCAGCAATATGTAATGGAAGTAATTCATTTGTTGAAAAAGTACTTTTTTAAACAGTTGACGCAATAACAGGATAATTTAAGCTAAATATGCTTTACCCCCTTTTTTAACGTTTATAAATGAGAATAAATAAGGTACAAAATAATCTATAAGACTTTTGATTTATCACGCTTAATAATTAGTTCCATTTTATGTATAATTTCATAAGTGTTGTATAATTCCGCTCTTTTGATGTGCATCCAACCATCACCATCATTTATGTATATATATATATATATATATATATATATATATATATATATATATATATATATATATATATATACTAGCTGACCCGGCCACGCGTTGCTGTGGCTAAAGTTTTTGTTATATTACATTATAGTAAACAATCTAAGAGGAACAATAAGAGAACATCAGTCACGGAGTCCACTATGCTTTTTCACACAGATGGTATTTGTAAAAAAATATGGTGATCTCCTTATTTGACTTTCTACTACTATAACCCTTTAGTACAATGAAATTATTTACCAATAAAGACGAAAATATTGATGTTGGTATACAAATTCACTGGATTGAGATTTGAAGGGGAAGTACGTTGAACACAATTAATTAAAATGTTCTTACACTTGATATTAAGCAGAAATCAATAGGTACAAAATAAAAATTTATCAGATTTATTATTTCCATTTAATTTGTATAACAAATATAAGTACTATTCAATTATAAATACTTTCAAATTCAATTTAATTTAACACCAATCGGTGCACAATGTTTTTGGTTAACCTGTCTTTAGCTAACACAAATATATTAGACGGTTTCCCAACACGTGAACACGCAACATATAGTTGCCCATGAGAAAAACATGGATTTTCCAAATCTAAACCACAAATGGACATTGTTTGACCTTGAGATTTATTTATAGAAATGGCGAAAGCTAAACGAATTGGAAACTGTAGCCTTTTGAAGGGTATGGTAGAATCTGATGGTATCATCGGAATACGTGGCAGCAGGACCACTTTTCCTTTAAACTTCCCAGCCAAAATGGTTACTTCAAGAATGTTTCCGGTGATCTTTTTGATGACCAAACGCGTACCGTTACATAATTGAGGTGGATTCAAATTACAGAGGAGAATAATAGTGGAACCAATCTTTAATCGAAGATTATGTGGTGGCATTCCAGGGATATCTAATGAATTTAAAAATTCAATCGGAAAATTTACACTTTCATTTTCATCAACAACAGTATCGATTGATTTAAAAGACATCATATCGCCTGGTAATAACTGTAGTATCTGGAAGTTAATTTCGTCAACATCAACGTTTTTGGCTGCCAAAATCGCCCGTTGACTAAGCCATTCATGATTCAAATAATTATTCTGTATATCCGGGAAAATACACTGAATCAATTCATTTTTATCCTGAACAACAGTGCAAAAATTGTCTGGTAGTTTAATGCATTGCGTATTTGGTTGCAGTTCTATTTTACCGTTCCCAATATCTAGTAGTTGTTCGGAAAATATTTGTGCTGATGGATCATTTTGCAATTGTACTCGCATATTTATGGTCAATCGAAGTGTTTCAACACTTCGCCATAAGAATGATTGTTTCAAACATGCATTAATCTCATCCGCGAAAGTAGAGCGAGGTATAACCGGTAAGGTCTGCCGGAAGTCACCAGACAAAAGTAAGATAGCACCACCGAAAAGTTTATTATTGCTGTTTAAATCTTGCATAGTTCTGTTTAATGCTTCAAGTGAATATTTGTGTGCCATTGTGCACTCATCCCAAATTATTATAGAACTCTTCCGCAACACTGCAGCTATTCCACTATTCTTTTTGATGTTACACATTGCATCTGGTTTATTATGAACGTCCAATGGCAGCTTGAATGTTGAATGTGCTGTTCGCCCACCATTAGTAAAGTAGCCCCAGTAAAGTAGCCGCAATGCCTGACGATGCTACTGCTAATGCGATTTTTTGTTGCGACCGTATTTTGGCAAGAATCAACGATATTAAAAATGTCTTACCGGTTCCACCGGGTGCATCCAAGAAAAAAAAACCGCCTTGTTCAGCAGCAACAGCCAGCATAATCCGATCATAAATAATTTTTTGTTCTGCTGTCAGTAATGGTTCACTGTTCATGATAATTGTTGCTAAACTTTCATGGTCATATTGATTTTCTCGTTGTAAATCGGTATTGACTAAGTCGGTGGCTGGACGATTAGGTGATGGCATACCATAATGATTAAGTGGTAAATTTGAAATAAGAACACATAAATCCTCGATCAAGACCAATGCTTCATTATACATCTCTGGTGTATAATCTATGTTTTGGCATTGATTTGTTTGTCTAATTCGGTGCAATATGTCTTCTGTCATACAATTTTTATATTTTTCCCACAAAGTTTGTGCTTGCGAGGGATAACATGTCGTCAAAATAATTGCAAACAACTGACGAATGTTATTCGGTGTTGATGTCAACGCAGCATCAGCAAGCGTTAAGTCCCAATGGTTATCGTCTTCTAGCAATTGCAGTTCACGACATGCATCCTGGTATGTATTGAATACTCGACCATTAACTGTTCGTAAAAATTCAAAAGACGTTGGTCCGGGAACATTCACCAATAACAAACGTAAATAGAAGCACTCACGTTGCTTTGGATGTACCGTGTAAAGTCTCCCCAATGTCTTAGCTTTGAATATGCCTGTAATGGAAGGATGTGGTTTTCCTTGTTTCCGTGGCTCCCATTTTTTACTGGATTTGTTCCATGTGAAATAACGTGGAACATCACCAAACACCAATGTCTTCGCGAATTGGCCAAAAACATCAGGTTTTTGACACAATGTAAAAAATTCAGTTAGAGTCGTTTTCGGAGCTTCGAACGCTCTTTGGAGAACATTTTTTTCAGTGAAGTATACACGTTGACCGTTTTCAAGATGTATTGCCAGATGTTGGACAGCAGGATCTCTTTCGTGGATGGGAAAGCTGAGAATATGCCAAATAGCTTCATTGCTGCTAATGTATCTGCCCATTTGGTATCGTGCTATTTCGTCATTTTTATTTATGTTTTGTACTTCAAATATGGCCAAATCACTGCCTTTGTTTACATATTTACAAATATACTTAATTGATTTAACAGAACTGCAAAGCTCAACATTGATATGAGCTTTGTAAGTTTTTGAAAGTAGTGGTGAGTATGGTACCACCCACTGATTATCAAACTCAACTTGATTTGGAAAGTTCGGCAGTCGCATTGTAAATGTGTGGCCACCATTCTCAGTACTTCTGCGGCGATACATTGGATAACCATCAATATCCGTGATCGTGTCATTCGTATACGGCTTTGGGAATTTTTTTTTACATTTTCCATTTTCCATGCACGGTGACGTCATGTTGAAAGCACCGCATGGCCCATGGATCATGTGTTTGGTGACAATATCAAATATTTCTTGATCAATTAATGGGTCTGGAATTTCGGCTGAAATTATTTGATCGATTTCTTCAGGACGGATTCTATCTTTAAGCCAAACCAAAATGTGGGCATGAGGCAAACCTCGCTTTTGCCACTCTATCGTATACAGCCAACAACGTGTGATACCAAAAATTGAATATTTAACAATAAAATCAATTAAGGATTTCAATTTTTGTTTAAACACACGTGCAGTTAAATCATGACGATGAATGGCTTGTTGTTCTGGCAATAGTAAAGTTTGTATCTCTTCCCAATTCGGATTACATGTGAATGTAATAAATAAATCCGGTCGGCCGTAATGACGTACGTAAGTCATCGCATCTTGTATGTATTCCTGCATGTTCCGTGGACTGCCGATGTAGCTTGAAGGTAAAATGAAAGCATTACCGATGTCAATGGGATTTAAATTTCCATCGATGTTTCCAGCAACAGCATCTCGTAAGTGAATATATTCTTCCGATCGTAGTTTTGCCTGGTTGAATCGAAGGAATCGCAAGCGTTCGCTTTCGACCTTAGCATACATATCAACAATGTATTGATGGAACAGCTGACGATATCGAAGGATATAATTGTCTTGATGTTGTCTAACCATTATTCGGTGTGCGTAGTAGTTCATTGAGCTAACTTTATTATTTCTGTAATCACCTAAAAAAATAAAAAATTAAATGCAATACGAAATTAAAATCTATACATACAGTAAGAAAGTAAATAGATAATTGTAAAATTTACCGGTATTTGGATCATACTGTTTGATATTAAGGTGATATTCATCTTGTCCTTGCCAAAATATCAATGGATATTGTAGTGCGTCATATGAACGGTGTAGATCCGAAATCGTACTGACAGTGTTGTCTCGCCGTGTAATTTTTATAGATCTTTTGTCAACTGGATCACCAACCATGATAACAGCAACCTCATCAACAGTTGGAGCGTTGAATCTACCAGCATGTTCACCTAATGGTACTTTGTCGGCTTTTATGACGATTTGATAATTGTCATTTTGCAGTCGTGGCGAAACTCTTTTGATCAATTGAATTAGTTGATTGTGATCTTCTAAAAAATTTTCCAATAATATCACAATTGCTCTTTCCTCTGCTTGTTCAATAAAATTATACAGGCACCGAGTCGTCACGCGCTCTTCACAATCGCCCATAAAATAAATTTGAAGAAATTTTGGATTGTTATCAGGCATTGGCATCAGTGATCCGATTTTATGGTACACCTGGCCTTGAATTTTGAATGTAGTTTCAAAATTACGTCCATCGGATGCACGATCGCAAATTTTAGTTGCCCCAAATGACGTCATTTGGAAGCAAGAATTAAATTTGCGTATCTTACGCAAAAATAATTTGGAATCATCTGAATTGCCAGTAAGAAGGGATAATAAAGGCTCCGGCGGAGCGGGTAGAGGTGACAGCACAACTTTTCCTGATGCGCAGCACATGCCGGCTGCTTCATTCCGAAATTTCAATGCCTGACAATATTGACATACTTTATCCATTCCACCGATAGCAATTTTTGAATGCGCCGAGTAGTTAATATCTGGTGCATATTCAAAGGCAAGCCGAACGAATGATGCACGTGTTAATGAGCGGCTGATCCGTTGCCTTTGTCGATCTAGTCCTCGTATTGTAGCTATGTTTCGTTCTCGTGCCGCTCTTGTTCTCGTAATATTCTGTTGCAGACGTTCGTCACGCTGTTCTTGAGATTCTTGTGTACGACTTTCTGCAGTCCTGATTCTTTGAGCTGCATTTCTTGTTTCGATTTGTTCTGGTAATTGCTGAGCTCTTTCAACACGTTTGCGTCGTGACCCTTTGCTGCTCGCGTTGTTGAGGTTAGATTTTTTCGGTGGCATTTGACTGAAAATAATAATAATAATAATAATAATAGTTTAAATATTAGAAAGAGGAACTGAAAAACATGTTATCATAGCACATTGAAATAATAAGTGCAAAATAATTTTAAATGGAGGTAAAATAATCTTAATATATATAAATCCGTTGCCTTTGTCGATCTAGTCCTCGTATTGTAGCTATGTTTCGTTCTCGTGCCGCTCTTGTTCTCGTAATATTCTGTTGCAGACGTTCGTCACGCTGTTCTTGAGATTCTTGTGTACGACTTTCTGGAGTCCTGATTCTTTGAGCTGCATTTCTTGTTTCGATTTGTTCTGGTAATTGCTGAGCTCTTTCAACACGTTTGCGTCGTGACCCTTTGCTGCTCGCGTTGTTGAGGTTAGATTTTTTCGGTGGCATTTGACTGAAAATAATAATAATAGTTTAAATATTAGAAAGAGGAACTGAAAAACATGTTATCATAGCACATTGAAATAATAAGTGCAAAATAATTTTAAATGGAGGTTAAATAATCTTAATATATATAAATCTCGTGTCACAGTGTTCTTATGATATTCTCTTGAATACGTTCGTTACACTGTTATTGAGATTCTTGTGCATGACCTTCTGCTGTCCTGATTCTTGGAGCTGATTTTTTACCATAGCAGCGCCATCTATTGATTACTTACTCAACCCAGTCGAACATTCACCAATAACAAACGTAAATAGAAGCACTCACGTTGCTTTGGATGTACCGTGTAAAGTCTCCCCAATGTCTTAGCTTTGAATATGCCTGTAATGGAAGGATGTGGTTTTCCTTGTTTCCGTGGCAGCACAACGCGTGCAACGCGTGGCCGAGTCAGCTAGCTGATTGTTGTATTCTTAATATATATAAATCTCGTCTCGTGTCACAATTTTTGTCCTCAATGGACTCCTAAACCACTTAACCGATTATAATAAAATTCGCACACCATGTGCAGTTCGATCCAACTTGAAAGATAGGATAGTTTAAATCTCAAATTATAGTCGCAATTTTAATTTATTGCTAATTATTTGTCTGTTATTATTTGACAGTCACAATTATCTACAATTATTACAACAATCAAATTTGTAATAAATTAGCAATAAATTAAAATTGCGACTATAATTTGAGATTTAAACTATCCTATCTTTCAAGTTGGATCGAACTGCACATGGTGTGCGAATTTTATTATAATCGGTTAAGTGGTTTAGGAGTTCATTGAGGACAAACATTGTGACACGAGATTTATATATATTAAGATATATATATATATATATATATATATATATATATATATATATGTCGTTTTATTAGGTTGTCTAATATTATTCTTACTACGATCAGTAGCAGGGAACGATTGACATTGTTTACCCTCAATTATCTCCATTTACATGGGAATAAAAATAGATTATTTTTTATATTCTAAAATATCAGTGACCATAGCACCATTAAAATTTAATTTTGTTATGTTCATCGGTAATTTGAACATGGAGGCTGTGTATTTTATGGAAAATGAGTACAAATAATAGAAAAGAGGGCTCATAAATAATAGGCACTTGATAATTGAGATGAAGTTTTAATGATGTTAGAACATTTGTTTCTCTATGAAATTCATTTTCTTTTAGAATTTTCCCTTCTGCACAATTAAAATATATATCAATTGTTTCAAATGGAATGAATTTATGAATAGTTTTACCAATAGTAGGTTCATTTTTTTAACATTTGGGTTTTGAAAATATAATAATGATTCAATAGAATCTACAGACTCAAAATTTAATTTAAATGCAATTTGTTATCAATTCTACTGAAAATACGATTAGGTTAAATAGAAATATTTGTTGAATTAAACGGTGCTTGTGATTGTATATAATTTTCTAAATTTTCAATATTATATATGCTGAAGGAATTGTGAGAGTACGTGTTTATTTTTTATGTTCATAACACAATTTATTATTATTTGACGATACATTAGATGTAAGAAATGTAAAATAGAATCCAACACAGGCAACGGTAGAATAATCATATATTGGTGTAGTAAGTTTTTGATGTAATACTGAAGATTATCCACTTAGCTTCAATATTTTATTCACTTAAAAAAATCGATTGGGATCCAAAAATAAACGATTATAAAATGCGCCTATAAATGGAACAAGGAAAATTATTACCATATTCTATATGAGGTGCTATTACAGAACTTAGTGGATGTGATAAAACATCTTTATTGATTGATAATTATATTATGAGCTCGGGATGGTTAAATAGGGATAAAATGAATCATGTGTACATATATTCAAAATCTTTTGAACAAAACAAATAAACATTTATGTATATAATAGGCTTGAAAATGACATTATTTCATTTATACGTAATCGCGATGACATAATACCACTTAAAGATTGCGAAGAAGATTCATTAGTATTATTCGATGAATACAAATTAGAGAAACAAGATATTGTGAGATAATATTTTACACGTGGTAAACATTGTTGGTATTTAGCACAAACATATTCAGAAATTCCGAAGCATTTGATTACAGATAGTTAAATTTTTTTAAATATATTTAGACAAGATTATCATAATCTCAACCATATATATACTGAATTTATAATTGGTGATATGTAATTTGATGAATTTATGTCAATTATGTTGGGATGAATCATTTGGTTTTATCACATTTGATATGAAACGAAAATCAGTTGATGGTAAATATAGAAGTAAAATACAATCGGTTTTAAACAGGCATACGTAAACACAAAACAGACAGACGTAACATAAAATTAGTTGTCTGCTTAAATATACACGCAATATAAAATTCGCTCCGTATACTCAGATTCATTAATTTTTGCAATATAAAGGTTTGCAAGTATAAGCCAAAACAAATATGAGTACAGAAAAAATAAAGATACATTGCAAGAATGGAAACAATTTGATCCCAGTCGGTATGAGAAATGTGTAAACGAAAAACCTGCCATAGAAAAATTAGGTGATATAGTTGGAAAAGTAGAGAAATTGGTAAACAATTTATTCATTCTATTGAACACGAACTTGATATATGATAAACAAATAGTATCTAAAATCATTATTTTCATTATGATTATGATAATTTATTTTCAATACCAGCAACACCATCAGAATCATCTGAAAAGAAATTATATGAATTCCCAGTTATGCCAAAAAGATTAGCATTAGAAGAGCGATTGAGCGCAATAGAAGATGAAGAAAAGAAAAAAAATTACACCTTTAGGACCTAAATTATCTGAATATCTTAATAATGCTAATAATCCTGCAATTAGTTCAAGACGTGTTGGTAAATATAAATATATTGGTGATACGAGACTTGAATTTACTATCAATGATATTATTATGAAAGGGAAAAATATGAAGGTACTGATGGATTATTGTGTCTATTAACAATTAAATCATTATAAAATATTGAATATACACCTGAAGAATTAAAAAATTATAAAGAAATTGCTAGTAAACATTTCATATATAAATATTATTAAATACGGACCATTATTAATAATTGGTGCTAAAGCTATTTATGATGGTGTTCAATCACACAAATAATAAGTATAATTACTGGAAATGAAACGTCATAATTTGGAAAGGGAAAAATGGGGCTTAGGAAAGAAAATTATTCCCGTTTCTATGTTATCAACATTAATCAATCAACACCCATATACACTCAGCAATTATGATATAATACAATGGGCAAAAATGTTAAAATTCCATGTTTTCGAGGAGTATTTATGATTGATGAGTATCCAAAAATATTAAATAAAATTGAAAGTGGTGTTGTGAATATGGATAGATTTAAAAATGAAGGTACCCATTGCATATATTAGTTTTAAAAAAATATTCATACATATAGTTTTGATTCATTTGGTGAATATTCTCCATCACAATTAGTCAATTCTAGAATCTTATCAATTACACTAGTTGAAATAATTCAAAATTTTAATGAATTCATTTGTAGTCATTTGTATTACAAATACTACAAAGTGCATATTTGTATTAAAAATGATGTCTAAGAAATATACATGATCGTAAATTTCAAATTTAATACATGCACATGATATGTATGGTGTAAATAACGATAACGATTCAGTAGAAAATATAAGAAAACAATTGAAGATACAGAATGTCGTATTTCATCTTTAACTCTCACTGCATCAGGAAAATTAAAATTTTGACAATAAATACAACAACGATAAAACAACTCAATAATGTGACACATTTAATATTACAATCATATCTCGTTTTATTTGGTGAATTAGGTAGAAAACAAATATTATTTTTACTTTTATTATCAACAGTTTTTAGAAATCTACTACGAATGCAAAATTAAACATACATTAGCAAAAATTGATTTCAATGATTCATATATCAATGTACAAGCGGTATTGGTGACCAAAATTAACTTAATCATTCAAAACTACCCATTCATTATAATGAACTAGATAAAATATATATTAAACCAAAAAAATTCAAGTTATGTTTCAGGATATCAATAATTCCTTCATATCAGATTTTCAACATAATAAATGCCACAAGATGTATATGAATGTAGTTGTGTATCTAAAGGTGATGAAGTTAATTTTCATGTTAACATATTACGTAAGAAGGCGTTGGAATAGTTGACGAAGATGTAAATGTTAATTAAAAAATAGTGTACATTCTATTTTGGAACATATTCAAAATTATGCAGTAAATTTACGATATTTGAGATATAATATATTTATGATTACGAATATACGTGCATATTTTATAATATTACAGAATTCGTGTTTTATACGTCTGGGAAAAAAAGAAAAAAGGATACACGTACAGGTAATACATTTATAGAATACATTGAAGTCTCAACAAATGTTGAAATCATAAAGTTTGAAGTAAATATAGATATTAAATTTATCTATGTATTGGTGATATCAAAAGATGGCGAAGAAAATGGATGAGTTAACGAAATCATTACGATTCAATAAAGGAGATATAATATTTTTGCGAATCAGTAAAGATATTAGGAACATACCAGTTGCTCTTAAATTATTTATTCAAGTTTGCAATCAAATCGATATAGTTCATAAATGGATAGATAATATTTAAAATGTAAAGGTATTGATATGATTAAAATTAAACAGGAAACAACCAGAAATAGAAGATCCAGAAAAATTGGGATATGCATAGTTTGTGGAAAGAAAAAAAGTAAATTTGTAAAAAATTAATATTTGTGCAATTATTATCGATGAATTACATAAACCTATGCGGAAAAAAATTTCCACAACGTAAAGTTGTAACATTAGGAATTATGACAAGCAGATTTACTGGAAATGAATTCAGGACAATTAAATGATTTATCAAAAATAAATAATGGACATATACATATTTTAACAGTTATTGATGTGTTTTCAAAATATGCATGAGCGTTACCAGTTAAATGTATATAAGAATTTGATGTAAGCGAAGCTATGAATCATTTATTTCAAAATTAGAGAATACCGAAGCAGATCGTGGTGACGAGTTTTATAACCGTGATATTCAACATCTTATGAATCAGTATAATATTCACCATTTTTCGTGTTTTTTGGAACTTAAAGCGTTGATTCAATCGTACATTAAAAGAAACAAATTCAGAAACAGTTTGACATTCAAGGAAAATATAAGTGGTTTAATATATTTGCAAAATTTATAGATGAATATAATCTTACCACACATCATACTATGCAAATGAATCTTATTGATGTAAATATTATTGAAAACAGTTTTTCGGGCTGAGGAGAATTCTCTAATATTATACAAAATAACACATGGCAAGGGAGAAAAAGATTAAAAACTAGGAAAATACAAGATCTAATGTATCAAACATGTATTATGAAAGTAAAGTTAGAGGTGCGAATTGTCACCCTTTATTATTATTACCACAGGAAATAAATTTAAAATCGAAAGTATTATATTTGGACAATATGTTCCTTAAGAATTAATATTGGCATTAGAATCATGGACCTTATTGAATTTTATGAGAAGTGTAATACTATTTTTTTATAAAACTAAATTGAATAACGATGTAAAAGAACATATTACTCCAAAACCTATGAGCAATATTATTTTTTAGCCCGCAGATTTCAGAGGAGTATATTTTACATGAAATAATAAGTCGATCCTCAGATCTGAGTATTAATTATTCGTTCATCATCATCGATTTCAATTTTATCATTATCAATTTTAGTATCATCACTGATTTCAATCTCTTCATAATTATCAACTAAAGTATCATAATTAAATATGGTAAATTAAAGGCATTACCTGGTATCAAAATTTATTTTGCTAACGATCGTTTCGATCGCGTAGCGATCATCTTCACAACTTGCAGCTTCCGGGCTGAGAACAAAGTTCTGGCGATCGAAACAATCAGTAAAAAAGTTTGATACCAGACAACACCTTTAATTTACTGTATTTAATTATTAGAAGGTATCTACCTAACAAGCGATATAATTAATCATCATTGATTTCAATTCCTACATCATTATAAATTTTAGTATCATTGATTTTAATTCTTTCAACATAATAAATTTCATCATCTATTTTTATATCTTTTTTATATCAATTTTGATATTAATACAACACAATGTTTAATTCACTTGTACCAAAAATGCATGCTCTTTGCAAAATTTAAGAATCTCTAGTTTGATACCTGTGGAAAAATAGATTGAGATGCGAAGTGACGAAAGCATAAACCGACTGTCTGGCTTGCCTATCACGCAAGTCCTGCCTCCTCCGCCAGGGAGGCCGCACGCCGCCGGGCCTGACCGTGCCGCCGCGCCGACAGAGGGCCCACAACAATCTGGAGGGTGACACAACGGCGCGGAAGGGGGAAGGGGCGAAGTGTTTTCCCAAATTTCACTTTACGACGCTCCTATTCGTCCGATTTGCATGATTGTCACGGCGTTGGTTCCAGGAAACATGTCGCCTTCGCGCTATAAGCCCACATATTTTACTTTTTTCTCGAAAGTTCTAGAACTTATTTTAAATTCGCGTGTGTGCTAGATTTTTGGAAAAGAGGCTTCGTAGCGTAAATTCTATTTTAAAAAGGCGTCAAATGCCTTGCCAGATTGAAAATTGTACCATTGGTTAAGAGGTTATCAGTAAAGTAAATTGTACTTATTTTGGTGCAGCCACGTGGTGGCTACAAATTGTACTAGTGTTGGGACATTTAGCCTGAAGAAAGATGCTTTATTTTATATTGCATGGAGTTTAAATGTTTTAATTCTATTTAAATCTTTCCTAAAAAATATGTTGAAATAATAAAATAAATGGAGACCAAACCTACTGGTAGGGTGTTCTTAAACAGAGGTGTTCTTAAACAGGGTGTTCTTAAACAGAGGTGTTGTTAATGATGTAACCTTTCAATATCTTGTATAAAATCATCAAGCGTTTTATTATCTCATAATCTTATGATTAAAATACCAATTCACGAACAATAAGTTTCCACGTATCTGTTCAAGTAAATTATAAGCATTAGGGTCATAGGGGCACCTCAAATACCATTTTTAAATCAGGGTATCGTTGTCTTAATCTACGCAATTGTGAAGCGACCTTTTCTCTCATTGCTCTGGTAACATAATAAGGCCTCTTAGGCTCATGGCTATGGTTTTCTACAATCGTAAAAGTATAATATTTATTTTCATTTTTAGGTTTTAACACTACATCTTCTTTTATCGATTCAAGTTTATTCTCTAACTCTATAATTCTCTTGATTTCTAAATCTCTTGTTTCTTTATCTTCTTTAAACTTATAACTAAATTCTCTAGTATAATAATCTTTTACAATGTTAACACATTTATCATAAAATTCAATAGATACCCAAGTATCTATGTTTAAAACACGTTCGTCACAAACATATGTTCCAGTTATTGTCTTTGTATATTTTTCTTTAATATCACCCATTATTTCATAAGTAGAGCCGAAGCCCAGATCTGGTCCTCGGCTTTTATGTCATAATACTGCATATAATGATTACTTCCATCTAATCTTAATAATTTAACAATTTTCCCCTCCATCTTCACATAATTTCATAGCATTGAAATAACCAGTACTTTTATCGATCACTAAACGTAAATCTCCAAATAACCCATACCAATAATTATCCTTAATCTGTTCGTAACAAACACTTACTAACGCACTCATTTATAAGCTCATTTTCTTTTAGGTTTTATTTCTTGATCTCATAAACTTAACATTGAATGTACATAACATAAAAAATGAATGCAATATCTTGGTCAATATATAAACAGATAAATGGATCGAAACAATATCAGGAAACAACATCAACAGTGTTTTACAACCTACATACTCTTACAACGAAGTGATCCAATGAATGATATTAAAGACAATCAAACGATTATACAAAAACTACTGAAATCTAATAAACATCAATTTAAAATTCCACAGGAAACTATCAGACGCAATATTGAAGAAATTGCTCAAAGATATCATTACAAATATGCATGACAATTCTTTTCAATGTTTGTAAATATATTTAAAATGGTAGTTAATGCGATAACTGATGAATTTTGTTTTTATATTCAGTGATAAAATAATCTTCTATGATATCATAACATTGAAAATACAAATCATCACTTACTTGAGTTTAGCAATATCAACAAGTAATTTTTTATAAACATAAGTACCAGATACAATAAAATCTATATCATTAATACCCTTTTGTTCAACAATATAATAACTTTTTAGGCCCTCCACATTTTGAGGCCCTAAATGCTTACATTTTTCAACTTTTGTCTAATCTTTTCCAATGAAAAAAGATTTTTACCTCCACTTTTACATAACTTCGTTGCATTAAAGTATCCAGTGCTTTTATCGATGATGAGTTTGAAGTCACCAAAGTATCCATAATAATTATTATTGTCGTTTATATATTCGTAACATACATCTATAAGAGAAGGCATTTTTTAGATAAAAACATGAACTTTCAATAAAAAGTAATCGCATGTAAATCTTTAATATCGTTTCTTTAATCCTCTATCGTTTTATCTTCCTTTATATTTAAATGATTATATTTAGATTCTACATAAATTAAATTTTCTTTAATACGATGGAAAAGGGTATTAGCATTTGGAGTACAATCAAACTTAAATTTAATTTCCATCTCAGGATACTTTTCTTTTAATCATCTTATACTTCTTTGAAAATTTTCTTCCATGGATTTTAATACATAATACTTACCTTTCGTATCGTTTTGATTTTATCAATAATAGTCAAGTTTGAAGTTTATTTTTATTAATAGGTTTTATAACAATATTTAAAATAGTAGTTAATTTCTCATTATCGTGTGATAACTGACCAACTTTGTTTTTATAGTCATTGACAAAATAATATTTTATTATTGCGTTACATTTACGGTAAAAGCTAGCTGATATCCAACTAACAATTGAAAGAGTAAGATACATATGTTCCTCTAATTATCTCAGCTATTTGACCTTTACCTCCTAATTTTAAGTATAATATATCCTTATTTTCATCCGCGCAGATCTGCGCCTTTGAAATATGTTCAATTAATTCCTTGGAACTATATATCTATTCCAATCCCTAAACCTTTTACCACCAAGTTGACATAATTAAGTAACATTAAAGTAACCTGTGTTTTTATCTATGAGTTTAAAATCTCCAAATCTTCCATACCAATAGTTATCTTCGATATGTTCGTAACATACATTGATAAGAGAAGATATTTTTTATATAAAACCATAAACTTTCAATAAAAGATCAATTTGTAAATACATGTAACATTTCAATATCACAAATTAAATTCTCAATTGTTTTGCCACTCAGGATAGTAATGTGATTATGTTTGCATTCTGAATATTTTAAAATTTCTCTAATTCTTTGATGAAGCGGATGTGCATTGGGTGGGTATTCTAAGTTTAATTTAATTTCCATTTCAGGGTATTTCTCTTTATACGACGTTCATAATTTTCTTTCATTGATCGTAAAACATAAAATCAACCTTTACCATCGTTATAATTCTTACCGATGATTGTGAACGTTTCAAGTTTAATTTTATTTTTAGGTTTTAGTGAAACATCTTTCATTTTATCAAAGCTATACCTTGTGCTGTGAACTTACTTTCATTAATAAAATAAAATTTTAATATTGCATTTTAGTTAAGATAGAAGCTGACAGATATCCAAATAGCTATCGCAAGAATCAGATCGTCTGACACATAAGTATCTATAAATATTTCATTTATTCTACCCTTACCATCAGTCTTTAAATAAAATACTATCTGACCCGGCAGACTTCGTACTGCTTCAACGATAAATAAAAGACCTAAACTTTGTATAAAATGATTTTAAAACAAACAAATCGAATCCGTATTTAATAAAAAAATTTTTTTGAAAAAAGCATGAAGTTTTATTATTATTTTCGACACATCATATTGCTTACTTACAAAACAGAGTTTTTCTGAAATACTGGCTATTTATAAAGTTTAAATTTTATATTTACAGACACACACTATTATGATACAGTCTGTTAATCAATTTAATGCTTTCTCATAAACTATATTTTTTGTTTTGTTTTGTGGTGCGTAAATAAACAAAGAAGACGGTTTTCCGACGCGCGAACACGCGACGTATAATTGTCCATGCGCGAAACAGGGAAACTCTACGTTGATTCCACAAACTTCTAACGACTGTCCTTGCGATTTATTTATGGTCATTGCAAAGGCCAGACGTGGAAATTGGAAATTGGAAGCGTTTAAAACCTGGAAATTGTAAGCGTTTAAAATCGAATGATAAGTCCGTTGGAATCATTGGTATCCGCGGGATCAAGACATCCTCTCCTTTGTATTTTCCTTTTATGATTGTTGCCTCAATGACGTTATTCATGAGCTTTTTCACAGCCAGTCTTGTTCCATTGCATAGTCGAGGCTGATTAATGTTACGCCACATGATGACAACTGATCCTACTTTTAACTGCAAATTGTGAGGTGGTAATCCAGGCAATTCCAGTGAATTAAAAAACTCCGTGGGATAGTTGACTACGTCATCCTGGTTCAAAACGGTGTCCACTGATTTGAAGGAAACCAACTGTCCTGGAAGAAAATTCTGAATGGTCGCATTGAGATCCTCCACATCTTTATTTTTCGCCGCCAATATTGCCCATTCACTCAGCCAATTATAGTTATTGAACGTTTGCGCTATATCTGGGAAAACACGCTGAATAAGCTCCTCTTTTGAGTTTGTGATGTGACAAAAATCTGTGGGTAATGTGATGAATCCGGTCGAGGTATCCACTGCAACTTTATTATTTCCAATGTCTAACAACTGCTTCGAAAACACATTTGCAGTTTCATCTTGTTGCAAAAATACTCGCATGTTAGTTGTTAAGTGGAGTGTCTTTACGTACTGCCACAAATTGGATGATTTTAGGCATGCATTTAGTTCATCAGCAACAGTTGATCGGGGAATGACTGGAAGAGTCTGACGAAAATCACCTGACAACAGAATCAAGGCCCCACCAAAAATATTTTGGTTGTCACGAAGATCTTTCAACGTTCTGTCCAGTGCCTCCAGTGATCTCTTATGTGCCATTGTGCATTCATCCCAAACAATCAATTTGCATACCTGTAGGATCTTGGCCATTGCGCTATTTTTGGCGATGTTGCAAATTGGTGTTTCGGTAATTTGCATGTTTAATGGTAATTTCAAGGCAGAATATGCAGTTCGCCCGCCTTCTAGCAGAGCTCGATTTCGGACCATTTTGGGTTACATGTGAATGTAACAAATAAGTCTGGGCGGCCATAATGCCTAACATATGACATATCATCCTGAGCATATTCATGCATGTGGCGTGCATTCATGCATCGCGGAGGTGAATGTATTCCTCTGATCGTAGCCGTCGTTGGTTCAAACGGATGTATGTCAATCGTTCAGTCTCAATTTTGACATACATGTCAACTGCAAACTGATGAAAAAGTCGTTGACAAATCAAAATATGATTTACTTCACCTTGACGGATCATGAGTCTGTATGAATAGAAATTCATAGCACTAACTTTTTTGTTGGTTTCAGCACCTGCAATCAAAAATGATAAATGTTTAAATTGTTACTTAGATGAATTCAATTTAAAATATTATTTAATCTTGTTCAATTTATTTACCTGTTACTTGATTTACCATTTTGATATTAAAATAATATCCATCTTCCCCCTGCCAGAAGATCAAAGGATATTGTAGTGCATCATAACTCCTGTGTGTTTCAGATACACGTTTTAAATCACTATTCCGACGATGAAGCACAAAATCTCTAGATTGTAAATTTTCTCCCACAATGACAACAGCCACTTCATCAATGGTAGGTGAATTAAACCTCCTTGGGCGTTCACCGGTAGGTGTTTTGTCAGCTCGAATGATAATATTATGTCTATCAGATGGCATCCGATCCAACGCTATTTTGAACATGTTTACTAAATTGTTAATCTGATGAAGGAACATTTGTAATTCTTGGACAATGGTTCTCTTCACTGTTGAATTGTGAGCACAACGATTATCAATTTCCGCATTTGAATTGCCCATAAAATAAATTTGTAAAAATTGACGATTTGCATCAGGTAGTGGTAACAGTGTTCCCAGTAAGTGATAAATTTGTCCTTGTATCTGTAATTTTTAAAAATTTGTCCATTAATTATTTCCGATATATATATTTTAGTACAAACTTGAATATTATAAAAAATATTCTGGTATAATACCTTGAAAGTGGGCATGAAATTGTCCTGTATAATATGTGTAGCGCCAAATGATGTCATCTGGAAACAGCTGTTATATTTCTGAATGTTGGCCAAGAAGTGCTTAGAATCATTTCCAATCCCAGAAACTAAAGAGCGTAAAGGATCTGGTGATGGGACCAATTGTGGCAATTTTACTTTGCCTCCAGCACAACATAATCCAGTAGATTCACCAGTGTATTTTAACGCCTTACAATATTTACAAATTATTTTCATTTCCCGAATTGTTACCGATTTGTCGGCACAATAATCAATTGCCGGATCATAGAGGAATGCAGCTCGATCAAGAATCACAGGAGCACGGCGTCAGATTCGCTCAATTTCATTATGTCTAGCTTGCTGTTGTGTTTGATGTGCACGAACTCGTTGCATTCTAAGCCTATCTACTACATTGTCACTCACTAAAGAACGCAATTCTGACTTAGCAATACCACTATTTCTTGATCTGTCTCTGTCTGGTCATCAGTGCGGTTAGCACGTGAGGTAGCTCTTCGCACATTTGATTGACTGCGACGACCTAAGTCAGGTCGTCTTCTCCTCGGCATCGTAAATTGAGAAAAATTCTCGCTCATTTAGCAGTAAAGTGTCACTATCACAAAATATCACACACACACACACACACATTAGATTCTCCAACGCGCACGCGAATTTGAACTTTATGCATTTCAAAACCAAGATAAGATAAATCCGTTCAGCCGTTCTCGAGTATCGATAGTCGAGTTCTCGATAATCTGACAGATTAACCTTTTAAATACGAATGGGAAAGAGGTTTCCCAGAGCATTTCAACCCAGCCGTACGAACGGGATACTTTTGGCTTGACCTCCAGAGGCGCGCGTCGGCTCTTATCTATCGCTTGCTGACGGATGGCAAGCCGCGGTGCTCCAATTCTCACGCATCGGAGCTCCGACCTACGCTATCAGGCAGGGATGTGTTGATGGAGTACGGTCTTGCGGCAGGAAGAGCGAGCGTGGGCTCCTCTGATATTTCTTGCTTTTACAGTGTGCCGCAGCTCGTGAGAAAAGGGCTGTTTTGAGGGTTTTCCCGGCAATTATTCGTATTTTTCTCAACTTTTAAACCTTCCCTAGACCACCACGAACATTTCAAAACCAAGATAAGATAAATCCGTTCAGCCGTTCTCGAGTTTTAGCTAGACTAACGAAGAGCAATTCATTTTTATGTATATAGAAATCTTTGTTTCCGCCCGCCCGAATTCGGGGGTTCGAAACTTGTGATATTAATTCCTTAGAACTATCATTTTCCTTCCATTTTCTAAATCTTTTACCACCAAGTTGGCATAATTTAGTAGTATTAAAGTATCCAGTGTTTTTATCGATGATGAGTCTAAAATCTCCAAATCTCCCATACCAATAGTGATCTTGAATATGTTCATAACATATCAATAACTGAAGGCATTTTTAAAAACATAAACTTTCAAAAAAAGATACGCATAATTACCAAAGTATTTGTTCGTAACGAGAATTTCAATAATTACGTAACTTGAACTTAATATCTTCATAAGCATTGAGTACTCTTTCAAGTGTTTTATTAAGATGTTTGATTTCGTGTTCTACGTTTTTTATACTTTCGTCTATGTTTGATTTCGTATCATTAAATCTAAACATAATTTCCTTTTCTTCCTTACCAAGTTTATCGCATTATTCTTGAAGGCTTTGTATACTTTTTTTAATCTTTAATTTTATGTCCATTATGAAATTCGTTGGCGCAACTATCTCTAACGAGTATACATAGTTTTGTAGGATTAAAGTATCCGCAATATACATATTTAAGAAAAGACATTTTTTATATAAAAACATAAACTTTCAAAAAATTCCCCTTAACATAATCGAGAAGCTACTGCACTATCAATATCTAACTTGGTATAATTCATCTTGTGACTCATAAAATCAGAACGTAACTTTTCAATATTGCGTTTCAAATCGTCTATCGTCTTATCGTTTTTTTTTTAATTTCAGATGATTATATTTATATTCCATGTATTCTAAATTTCCTTTCATGCGATCAAATAAAATATGTACGTTAGGATCGTAATCAATCTTTAATTTAATTTCCATATCAGGATAAAATCTATCAATGAATCTTTTATTTTCGCCTTTACAGCATAAGAGTCTAGAGTCTCCACATTTTGTACCGACAGGTGTGAATGCTTGTAGTTTCTTTTTATCTAAAGGCTTAAGAGAAATCTCTTCTTTTATCTTATTTACAACTCCTTTCAAATTTTCATATTTAATTTATATTTATTTACAAAATAATCAAGAATAATAGTATAACACTCAGCATAAAATTCAATCGATATCCAGGATGCTATGGCTAATATGAGTTCTCTAGTTACGAATTGACCAGAGTTAATTTTTTCTATTTTCCTATTATTCCTACTTATTATCTTAAAATTAAAATCTTGTTTTTGTAATTTTTTAAAATTGCATATATTGCACACAATACTGCGCGAAAACTACTACAATTTTCAAAAAAATGTGCATGACCTTATTAAATGAACAAATTATGGACAACAAATTTTATTTCAAGGAAAAAATCTCCAGTTTCATTTTTGTAGTTGTAGGAAACTCCAAAAACAATTCAAACTTTTAAAATATCCGAAAATTCAGAGTTAACCGCGAAAATCGGACCTATGCCACCTTTATAAGTGTATATTACACTATCCTTAGAAGAAGTTTAAAGAAAAAAAATTGGAAACGTTTTTGAGAAAATGTTGAAACTGTCCTAGGGGTTTCATGTAAAGTACCCCCAAAACGAATGAATGATTTTCAAAATCGCTGAGCTTTGACTCAGGCTAAATAGACAGGAGTTTCTTCAATTTGGAAAAAATTAAGACGAACGGACGGACGTTTTGAAAAAACACTTTTTTTATATCAGGGGACCCCAAAACGTGGATTTC
This sequence comes from Gryllus longicercus, assembly GCA_038098605.1. Lineage (NCBI taxonomy): Eukaryota > Metazoa > Arthropoda > Insecta > Orthoptera > Gryllidae > Gryllus > Gryllus longicercus. Next base: position 215,984 of record JAZDUA010000459.1, read on the forward strand.
CGGTGAAATCTCGAAATGAATTTTTCGCTGCATTACATAACTGTCCCTATACAATGTACTATATTACTCTATATATACGTACGTATACGGGAAAGTAATAATGAATTTGTTACTTCTTTCCAAATACTTCATGTTTCTTGCTTCAATTTTTTATTTTTATATTTCTAAATATGAACAGGCTTCATTCAAGTAAGAATATCTTCCATACAAGATTTTTCTTGTTCGTTTCCGTTTAAAGAGAAAATTCAAGTAAACATTAAAAAAATAGTTGGTTATCACTTCTGTTACTGCTAAATATTATAAGCTCACTCAGTTCTACGTACTGTTGAGTGATTTTCTGCAGAAGCGAATGTCTAAATCTAAAATGAAGGAGTAGAAATATGTCTGAGGAAACTTGCTCACTCACCGTCTCGAGCGAGGAACAATTTCGCTCCCACAGAGGTGAACGAGAAAACTCTTTCAAGTGTGTGGGGGTCGATAAGTGTTCTTTTGATTTTCCACATGTTTCATCGCACATGTCTCGCTAAGCATTCTTCGGTGTAGTCTGTTGCGGGCCTTAAGACGCACGATGTAAAGCCTGTTTTACACGATCATTTTTTCATCATTATTCGCCGATACAGAAAAGATACAGACCAGACTGTATGTAAATTGTACGAAAAAATGACGCATGCTTAATTTTTCGGTACATATTTCATTCAGTTTGATATCGCGCTCCTGGCGGCATTTTACGGGACTTTCTCTGGTTTGTTATGAGTGAGGAGCGATATGTTTCTTTTGTAGTTGAGTGAGAGCGTTCTGATGTGTTGAATTGTTATGTGAAGTGGTTATGTAGTGAGAAATAAATTATGTACAGTATTCTAATATTGTCGCATCCGTGCTCGGTCCTAATATAACCTAACTTAATTTGTTACCACAGATGCGATGTTCAAATGTTTGAACTTCAGCGCTATATGCGACGTCCGGAGGAAGTATTTTCTTCATGTTTACGTACAAAGACAAAAATGATCGTGTAAAACGCTAGAATCACTCTCATCCAGTTTCGGCACCGAAACATACTGCGTAGACCGTCCTTTTTCCATCCACTTTCTGTACAGAAAAATGATGAAAAAAGGATGCAAAAATTACCATGAGAAACAGGCTTAAGATCTTACATCTTACACCGTGAGTATAGTCTGTTGCCGGCATCCGGCCGTCGATTCCGACGTCCCGAGATCGGTGAACGACAGCGAAGAACGAGTAGCGTGTAGGAGAAATGTATGATACTCATAGTTCAAATGACAATTGGAAATTAAGTGTTATAGACTCAAGAATGTTTTTATTAATTGTGTAGGTCGAACCCTCTGTCACCCAATCATGACACGCGTAGCAAAGCGTCAAAATGTTAACAAATTAAAAGTGTTCAGAAAAAAATTATTTTGGCTTTAACGTTTGCTCTGGGCAGACTCAAGGAAGGTTTAGAGAGGATGGTTTTAGGCTTAAGCCTCGCCATGGTGTTGGACACGCGTAGTGACGCGTCCATGTGCCTTTGAGTTTGAGGTTATAAATACGACGCCATTAAAAATGTACAGAACACGTGACTTTTAGTAGTTCGGAGGGCAGCACCTTCGCCTCTGGGTGGCAAGCGGCGGGCTTCTTGAAGCCGTGAGCTTGTGGATAAAATACGTGTCAATTTTCTTTTAAAACATGGTGATCATTCTTCGTTGGAGGTTTAAAACTGTTTATAATGGTTTAATAAAGGTTTTTGTTTTGTTTAGGTACATTTTATCGCAATGAGATGTTATTTTTTCTCTAAAATAAAGTTGCATTTTCATGATAACCAATTTGTGTCCGATAATGGACTGGGGCAAAAGAGGCCAGGAGAGATAGAGAAAGTTTTTTAGATGCCCTACTTTTTCCAAAATAAGGAATGTTAAATTATAGCACCCTCGTAACAAAGAGAACAAAACTATATTTCTGCTTTGAAGCAAGAAAAGTTAGATGGTTATATCAGGTCAATGGTAGTCAGTTACAGGTTCCGCCCATATTCGAAATTCGGAAACCACACGTCTAAATTCCTCCTTCATCTTGTCATTCTCAGATGCTTCGCGTGAAAACGTATGTAGATTTCCATATTTTTGCAATAACATAAACAACTCTCTATAATGTAGCTCTCGATAAATAAGTTGCTTACATAACCTGATCGTGTTATACAAATATTATGTATAAGCCTTAGTTTAGTGGCTTATATATGTATAAGCCACTAAACCTTTGTGATTATTGTTAGTGATTCCGGGCGCGTCAACTACTAGGGTCATTAGTGTTGAGTGTGTCGCTCTAGATTGGTTATGTTCGTACCTTAATCAACGATCTCAGAGAGTAGATATACCTTGCTGGAATAATGGAACATTATGTACACACCTGATTCTTTGCCAATTGTATGTGGAATTTCACAGGGATTGACTTTAGACCCTTTTTTTCTCTTCCTACTGTTCGTAAGCAATATGCCCTGGACGATTAGAAACGGAAGAACAGTTCTCTCTGCGGATGATTCAAATATTCTTTGCAATAAAGAGACAGTAAATAGCACAATATCATATATTTCAAATTGGTTCCGTAATTACAAATTAATAGGAAATGAAAATAAAAACTTTTTCAATGCAGTTTTCCATTTCAAATAAACAGCTCTGCACTTCACTGAAAATGTACGGTGTGCCATTGACTGATGTTCAGGTAACAAAATTTTTAGGGCTTTCAATTCAATCAAACCTTAAATGGAACGTCCATTTAATTGAACACTAAATTAAGTTCTTTATGCTACGCTTTCAGAATTCTTTCAAATTCAGTCACCCTGCACACTGCTCGTTGTGTATATTTAGCTAATGTTCACTCCCGCCTGAGATATGGCATAATATTATACATCTTATAGTTCCTAGACCTTTAGATTACAAAAACGAATTGTACGAATAATAAGCAAATCCCACCCACGTGATTCTTGTAAGCCTCTCTTTATTCATCTAAGCATTTTACCATTACCTTGTCTCTTCATATATGGATCAGTGGTTTTGTCAAAAATGACTTACTTAAGGGCAGGAATATATTTTCAGCAAACGCAGTTGTCTATAACTACAACACTCAACGTATTAATCATATTCATCAGGTGACAGTATCAACAGCTCACTACAAAAAATTCACATATAATACATGAGCATTATTTTACATTTATATATTATTTGAAATGGAAAACTACATTAAAATCGTTTTATTTTCATTTCCTATTAATTTGTTATTACGGAACCAATTTGAAATATCTGATATTGTACTATTTACTGTTTCTTTATTGCAAAGAATATTCGCATCATGAGCAAAGAGAACTGTTCTTCCGTTTCTAATCGTCCAGGGCATATTGTTTACGTACAGTAGGAAGAGAAAAGGGCCTAAAGTCGATCCCTGTGAAACTCCACATACAATTGGCAAAGAATCAGGTGTGTACATAATGTTCCATTATTCTAGTAAGGTATATCTACTCTATGAGATAGTTGATTAAGGTACGAACATAACCAATCTAGAGCAACACCACGAATTCCATACGAAGGTAATTTTGAGAATAAAATGTTATGATCAATGACGTCAAAGGCTTTTCAAAGATCTAAAGATATTCCAATAGGTGCTTCGTTTTGATCCATGGATGAGGCGACATCTTTAAGAAAAGAAAATATGGCTCTTTCCGTAGATTTTGATATTCGAAACTCATGTAGAAAATCTGAAAACGTGTGTTGTTTTCTAAGAAAGATTTCCATTCGTAAGTAAAAAAGTCTCTAAGTTTTTGAGAAAACTGACAAAAGATAAATTGGCCGATAATTTTGAATTTCATTTTTGTTGCTTTTGTTGAAAAGCGGCTTATTCTTAGCTATTTTAAAAATATCCGAAAAAATTTCTGTGCATAAGGATATATTAATTATGTGAGTTAACGGGTGTATAATGGCGGGCGCACAAGTCTTTAACAAACAAGCCAGTAATTCACCTAAACTGGCCGAATATTTATTTTTTATTCTACCGATTATTTGAGAATTTCATTGGAGGAAGTTTAGAAAACGAACATCGTGTCTAAAATTTTTGAGGAAACGTCTGATGTTGAATATTGTAATTGAAGAACCTTAGTGAATTCGGCAGCAATTCTCGAAAAGTATTGGTTAAAGAGATTAACCACTATTGGCGGATCGTTCATATTTCTATCGTTTTCTTTGAAAACAACGTTCTGTACAAGGTGTCTAGTTGATGTGGTTGATTTTTTTACTATATTCCACATTGCTTTTGTTTTATTATTTGAGTTCAAAATATCCTGATCATGTTTCATGATTTTAGCCTGCCTTATAAATTTTCTTTACAATGACTTGTATTTTTTAAAGAAGAGGGGGAAAGATTGAGGAACGTTATGATGCTTAGAAATGAAAGAAAGAATTTGTTTGTTTTTACATGATGTCCCAATTCCTTGTGTTTTCCTAGAATTACTTTTCCGTGAAATATTGAATTTTATTTTTTGAAGAAGAAAGCATGTGTTAAAATGAAGTGGAAGCGTTGAAAAAATAATTGTATTTATTGTTTGTATCAACAGTATTGTACATCGCGTCCGATGACTCTTACAGCAAATAATTGATGAATATTAATTATATTTTAATTTATTTTTAGTAAACAATCTACTCATACGTGTATCACTTAATGTTTCAGTGTTCGTATTTCTTATAACGGTAAGAATTTGCGTATCGTGATCAATGAATCCTAAATCTTTTGTTTCTATTTCATATGGAGTAGTGGTTTTGTTAATTATTATTTGATCGATAGCCTTCTTTGAATTTAGTGTGTTCCGTGTAGGTACGTTTATTGTAATTTATAAACTGAAGGAATGAATTTAGTTGAGACTTGGAAACTGCTTTTTCTCGAAAGACCAGAAAATCAATGTTAAAATCTTCACATACAACAATGAATTTAAAAGAGCGATTCCTGACTTTGTTTAATGTTATCTCCAGTTTTTTAAGAATATAATATAATCTATAATATAAGCTCTCTTTGTTGGAGGCCTGTAGATGCAAAGTAATATAATTTTAATTGGAGGAAGATGTACTACATACATTTCAAAAACATTTTCAACGGAATACACTTTTAATTCCACCGAGGAGATCCATTCGATATTATTTCTAACGTAAATGCAAGAATATGCAGGACCTTAATCCGATTCCTTTTCTCTACAATGATAACCTGCAATGGAAAAGTTTGGAATTTGGAAAATACTAAGTTTATAGTATTATGAAATAACCAATGTTCTGTAAAGCAGAGAACATCCATTTGATTTAAATCGCTCTGTAGAGCTGCTTCGATAAACTCAGTTTTATTTCAAAGGGATTGAACATTATGGTGTAGAAAGTGTATCTTTTGCAAGTACCTATACGGTTGTTTTCTACTGCATCTGACTGTAGTTGCTAAATATTTACTCCATTTTTACCTCGAGGGTGTGGTCGAGGTAAGAGGGTTTGAAATGAGGGTGGGGGTGGAGAACGTAAGGAAGGTGAAATGGATGCATTTTTGACAGGAGACTGCATAGGACCGGAGTTGATGATGTGTTGTGCAAACTTGTTGCCGATTGCATGTTTTCCAGCAAGGTTCTTGTGGAGACCATGCCAAGTGAAGTTTTTCTGAGAGGAAATTAATTTCAAAAGTGTTACAGTTCCAGTTTTAATTGTTGGTTTGCGTGCTTAATCTTGCTGCATAGTATTGGTCTGTTGTACCAGGGCAGAGTCGAGACTACTATGTTAGTAATATGGGCGGCATATTGTAATTTGTTTACATGTTGTTCAGGTGTAAAGTCCCCACCTAAATTAATGTCATTCTGCCCTACTACGATAATGAGTCCTGATTGATCAGGAAGGCGAGGAAACTGTTTCATAATTTAAAACACTAAATTTGTTTTGAGTTGCGACTGGATGTGGTGCCTGTGTCTTTTGTCCAGTCACGGGTGCACGGCATAGAGTAGAGATATACTCTCTTGTATCTCTCTTTTATGGTGCACGGTCGGGAAGATTTGCAGTGTTACCAACTTGTACCCAACCGTCTGTGTAAAGAACGACCTCTTCCAACCTTCAGATATGTTGATCTAAATTACTGTTTATGTGTGTAAAGGATTTCAGAAGGTCGGCTTTGAAAGTGTAGAGAGAAAAAAGAGTAGAACGATTATTAGCCATGTCAAAAATGCCTGTTAATGTGCGTGATATAATTGGAATAAATACATAAACTCAGATAAGAGCAACAAGCACCTAGCTTAATATTTTGAAAGTGTAAGATTGATATATATTCAATAAATTAAAAATTATGATTCGATAATAGAATGAGAAGGTAAGTTATTTACAAAACCGACTGAAAACAAATACGGAATTTGGCAAATGTAGATTGTTGTCCACTTAAGCTGCTACTATTTAATATAATCAGAAGACTATACATTACCATAAATAGATAAAAGATATTAACTGAAAATTTGTCTTCGGAATCGTCACTCTTCACAAAAATATAATAAAGTCTTTCAGTAATAGCAAAGTGATATATCGAAAATAAACTGAACTGTTTATAGGTTTTGATACTTATCACCAACTCGTAAATCTTGAGTTCGGTTAGGTTCCAGTAACCGTTTAAAATTTGTTCTCTTTTGGTTTGTCTTGGTTGTAGCAAAAACTAGCCGAAATTATATTTTCAGGTAACCTGCAACAAGTAATGAAACACTTAGGCACACCAAATATAGTCCAATTGCTAAAAATAGTAGACAAAGTCACAAAAATGCAAGAAAACAACCAGATGCGTCAGTCTCGTAAGATGGCGTCATCCAGCTCCCAAGTTCCAACGAATTTCGAGCCCCTGTGCTATTAGCGTAGAAGTGACTCCTTCCGTATATTTTTTAAACTGTCGGCTTTCTAATATTTATTTTAGGAATTTATATTACTTATTATCATCGAGGGAAATATTTCCTACATTAAACATTAATAATCGTTTATATATATATATATATATATATATATATATATATATATATATATATATATATATATATATATATATATATATATATATATATATATATATTAATAATCGAATCCAGAATGTCATTAAACACAATCCCAAAACTGTTCGTAATTTTCACGGAACGTAATTTTCACTTTGAACACTGGCTTTTATACAACTAAATTCGTGAATAAGATAACTTAGATTTTACACAAATAGTCCTTCAGATTCACAAAAGTTTAGACTGGGAGAGATAGCTCAGGGTCAGTGCCTCCTCCTTAGGTTCGAGGCCCGACGGTGGCAGTATTTTCGACACTAGCTTATGAGCTAGATCGAATTCAGACGCTGTTCTAACAGCTGGCTGATCTGATCGGTGGTTTCTCCGATCAACCCCAGGTGAATGCCAGAGCTGTACCGTAACAAACGGACCGTGCGCGATATTTCCTATCTCTTCCTTGTCCTACCTTCACATCTTACACACACACTAACATACACTACACTACCATTCGTGCCAGAAGATCGGTCGGAAGCTTTGAGTTTGTTCCGGCTGGGGCGGTGCCCCTCTGGTCGGAGGTTGGTTGGGGAAACCCATGATAGCCATGTAGGTCGGTGCCGGATCTCACCATATTGCGGGGGAATACCACCATTTCCCGAGCAAAAACATGAACTACACTTGACACCACGAATTCCATACGGACGAATATTTACTTTTTCGTCTACCGATTATTTTCAGAATTTCATGGGAAGAAATTTCGGAAACAAACATCGTGCCTAAAATTTTTGGGGAAACGTCTGATACTGAATTTTGTGACGGAAGACCCTTACTGAGATCGCCAGCAATTCTCAAAAGTATTAGTTAAAGAGCCTAGACACTATTGCAGGATCGTTCACATTTCTATCGTTTTCTTTTAAAACAATGTTCTCAATAAGGTTTCTAGTTGCTTTGGTAGAATTTTTTACTATATTCCACATTGCTTTTGTATTATTATTTAAGTTCAAAATATCCTGGTCATGTTTAATGATTTTAGCCTACCGTATGACTTTTCTTAACAATGATTTGTATTTTTTAAAGTAGAGGAGGAAATCTTGAGAAACGTTATGATGCTTAGAAATGAAAGAAAGAATTCGTCTGTTTGTACATGATGTCCCAATTCCTTGTGTTATCCAGTCATTTTTTTTCGTGAAATATTTAATTTCCTCTTTTGAAGAGGAAAGCAAGTTTTAAAATGAAAGCGTAAAAAAAATTGTATTAATCGTTCTTATCAACAGAATTGTAAACCGCGTCCCACGACTCTTGCAGCAAGCAATTGATGAATAATTCTATTTTATTTTTAGTAAATAATCTACTCATACGTATATTATTTATTGTGTCAGTGTGCCATTGACTAATGTTACGGCAACAACATTGATAGGTCTTTCAATTCAATCAAACCTTAAATAGAACGTCCATTTAAAGGAATTAAACACTAAATTAAGTTCTTTATGCTAAGCTTTTTTACTTGTGAACATAAAAGAAATTTCAGTTTAACTTCTCCTCACAGCACGTCACACACAGTTTTTAAGTGTTTTTAGCATAAATTAATAAATAAATAAAACTGTTCATGACCGATGAAAAGACAAGTGGAATCAAAAGTTTCATACATTTCATTTTATTATAAAGTAGCACCATCGCTGAGGTCATATATTTACTTCGTACCGTTTTTTTTATTTTTAGAAAAGGTGGTGGCTTGACGTTTGTTGATAAAATAGTGCTTTTTTAAATCCAATTTTGTTGACGAAATTCGCAGCCAGAATCTAAATAAAACGAAAGAAAGCAAATGTCATTGTACAAATGTGATAAACTACACGCACCTCAGCAACTGCATAATATAGCCAAAAACTTTGAAATTCTCGTATCGCTTACGCGCACAGCAGAGCGACAACACATTCCCGCCCAACGTTGTGACGTCATTTTTGATAGCTCTATTCTTCTCGAGTGGAGGTTATAAATTCCTTGATTCGGCGCGGTGCGGTGGTGTTATCGTTCGGTATGCGCTCGCGGAAGTGAGCCGATTCTGTCTCGTTCGTTACGATAAGGGATAAGAGTTGTGTGTTATTCCTCCAATGCCATTGTAATAAACACTGGCGACTCGATCACTTCATATACAGAATCATTCTCAAGATGTTGAAAGTCGTTTGTCAATGTGATGACAAACCCACACTCTCTTGCATAGAAGCATTTCGTTACGTTGGACATTCAGTATCTTTAAATGACATGTCAAAATAGGAACTATTTGTAGGCACTATTATTAAAGTACACAGATAACACAAATACGAGAAATTCTCTTATGTCTTTGATGTATGGAGTTAACACTTCTCTTCGGAGTGTTATTGAGATCTAGGAACTCTCGGTCACTGTTGTGGCAAAATTTATAAAAAGGACGTCCCCACCAAGTTCGTAAAGGACAGCGCTCATAGCACTGAACATGGCAACCAAGAGCATGCATGGTGTCCACAGAGTGCTATCAAAACTAGAATTGTCGATTAATGCGGGAAACTTTTATGAAGCACATCAATTATATAGGACCTTATATTTTAGGTGAGTCTCTTGTGTATTAGATCATTTCTTTACTTGCCCCTATTTTTAAGTTTACTATTGATCGTAACATAACCTCTTTGCGGACGTTTACGTATTAACTTTTAAACTTGATACTCTAGATTAATTTCGTGATTCGTTCATCTTATAGATATCTGGGACAGAAAAAGTATGCAGAGCTCATAGATTTATTATATGATGGGGCAATATTGCTCCTGCATCACAATCAGGTAACCCTAATAACAATTTTCATTTGAATTATTTAATATTTGAAGTAGGTACTTTTATTTTAGGCAGGCCGGTCATCTACGGTCAGAATGAAGGATTTTTCTTCCTTTTGTTTATAAGTAGATAGTCTGAGTGATGTGGTAAACATTGACATTTTAATGTTTTATTGTCATCTTAATTTGTTTTGACAGCACACAAGTGGAGCTGATTTAGCAATATTGTTAGTGGATGTGTTAACCAAATCAGAAACAGAGTCTTCAGATGATCTTTTCGAAAAGCTTTCCAGGTAAACAAAGGTTGAAATAATTTTTAGTAATGTCATTGTATTTAGAATTGATTACATTGTCTTCTTAATTTTGCAGATTATTTGAGTTAATAGGATCTGAGGTCCCAGAAAGAGAGACATATCTTAGTAACGCTTTACAGTGGTCTGCCAGAGTAACACAAGAACATAAGAGTGGACATCCATACTTTCATCAAAGTATAGCTCAGATATTTTGGAGAGGTTGGTGATGCATTCTGTGTTCATCTTGAGGTGTCTTTGTACTGTGCTCTGAAGACTCATTACACAGATTTTTGTTGGTTGAGACTTCAAAGTAGTGACCTGGCCTCAAATCCTTTTTGATTGTTTTGCATTGAAATTGTTTGTTTACTATCCTATTTATGTTTTCAGAGAAAAATTATACATTGGCAAGGTATCATTTTCTCCATTCAACTGATGGTTCTGGTTGTGCCACAATGCTAGTTGAATTGCATAAACAAAGAGGCTATGCTAGTGAGATAGATTTATTTATAGCTCAAGCAGTTCTCCAGTGAGTTTTCTTAGAAAATTATTTCTTATTGTTAATGTTCCTTATTTATATTTGTAAATTCAGTATATTATTTATAATGTTATAATCAAAACATGTTTATTAGGTATCTGTGTCTTCAAAATAAGAGATCCGCTACAGAAGCATTTAAAAGTTATACCACCCAACATCCAAATATTAAAACTGGACCACCATACATTTTACCACTTCTTAATTTTATATGGTTCCTACTGAAAGCAGTAGAAAGGTTTGTTTACATGAGTGAAATGCATTGTTTTTTTTTTAATGAGTAATTTTGTAGCATATTTACTTGTTTTTTTGTTGTTTTTTATTTATTTATTTCTTTTTTATTTCTAGTGGTAAGCTTGGAGCATTTGTTGTTCTGTGTGAGAAATATGAACCCAGCATTAAGCGTGATCCAAGCTATACAGAATATTTAGATAAAATAGCTCAAATCTTCTTTGGAGTTGCAGCCCCTAAACCAAAATCACAAGGATTGTTTGGTATGAATATTAGTATGTGTGTGTGTGTATGTATATATATGTGTATATATATAAATATACAAATTAACCTTTTCTTTTTTCTTCTATTAATACAAAAACTTGATCTTAAATTTTTACATTCATTGATGCAACACAATGTGATATACATACACATAATTATTACTTCTTGCATGAAAATTCAATACGATTATTTAATGCAGACATTAATTAATTTGCAGGAAATCTTCTTCAATCCTTTCTGAGTGGTCTAGACGATTCTGATTCGGATGAAGATTCTGCAAGGCCTCCAGCCAGGGCTTCCACATCACATCAAATGGAAACTGATGAACAGGACTGATACAAAAGCAAATCAATTTTTCTGTTTGTCCACTTTCAGGATTTATGCAGGATATACATATATATCATCACTTTACGTTAGGTTTGCAAGGTCTGAAGCGATAATTTGATGATGTTGAAGGAAGTTGTGAAACAAGGCATTTATAGCTTCTGTGAACCTGGTAAAAAGGATGTTAATCTATGAATAAATACACCACTCTTTGGACAAAAATAGTGGCATTTTTAATGACTGGCTATGCATTAGTGCTGAGAAGTTGTGTATGTAACTTTTAATATAGTGTTATACAGTTCTTCATTGGGAGACATTGTAATTTGCAATTCTTTGGTTTCAAGACTGTTATTAGTCAACCATAGTGCAACTTCAGATAAGTGTCATGCTTTGTCTTGAAACTATACTCTGCAGATATTACCTTAAGTTAAGTGTGTACTCAGGATTATCAAAATCAGAATCCCTTTGTAATGCTTACTTGATTAAGTACATTGCCAGTGATATTTTATGATGAAAAATATTATATGGAAAATGTTGAATATAAATTTAAGGGGCAGTTATTTATTAATAAAAAAACAGCCCTTTGCTAATAATTTAATCATGTATTATACAAACTCTAAATTAGAGCATTTTTGCAATGACATGTTTAATATGAAGCTTGTCACTCCTTTGTACTATATTTATAATTCTGAATGGAATTTCTTTTATTGTTGTGATGATATTTTTTTGTTAATACAAAAGTTTAATCTTAATTGTTTACATTCAGAAAAGAACACAACATGCTTGATTCTTTTGTTGACTTTGTACTTACTACAAATCAAAATGCAATGAAATTTTTACTGTAGTAGAAATTTGTAAATAGATGTACACAAACAGGAGTAAAGCACATTAAAATACAAAAGTAAACTAGTATTACAATATGCTCCTATTTTAAAATAATTTTTACATTTACGTAAAACAGAACTGGATGTTGATGCTCATCAATGAAATTTTATGAAAAGTAAACCACACTCAATTCCATTTGTATACACTTTATTTAGATGTAATTTTGATGTTAATATCAAAATGTTATTGACTGTTAATAATCTTGTAAGGGTTTCCTGTGCTGGATGCAAATACTGCTGAGATGCATAGAATTGAATTTTTCTCTCTGAGATATGTGCATGTTTCAAGCAAAGAAATGAAGATAACGATAAAAATTAGGAATTTGTTTCTGATTGCTGTATGTTTATACAGTTGTTTTGACTTGCTTTTATAGAAACCTTTTGTACCAATTTGTTTTAGGAAATTTCAGATTTTTAAAGCTAATATCCTTTTGTGACTAATTTTTGTTAAGTCAATCCTCTGGAAACATTATTTAATATAAGATTCTTCGTTGAAGTTGACTGAGCAACTCATTTAGTACATGCACTGCATTGAAATGCCATAATGGGAAGTATGATAACTTATCAAGATAAGATTGTGATGAGACCAAAATAGACCTGAACTTTCAATCACCAAACAATCTGTACATGTACAGTTGCAATATTATACACAGTGAAAGGTATTTCTGAGATGGGCTGACTTTATTTATCTCAATGTAATGTGAATTGGTTAAGTAATGTTTGAGCATTTGTGGATCACATGAACAAATTTGGTAGTAGGGGCCATTTTAAAAATAAGTTTGCAAAACTTATCTTCTTTTATCCCCCTCCACTTTGTAACACTGCAATTTCTCCATGAGCTAAAGGTTCTATTTCACTTCTTCCCCTTCTTGAGTTAAATAAAAAAAACTTTGTTTCAATTTGTAGAAGTCTATCAATTCTCTCCCTTCCCCCTCTCTCTACCACTCATTTTCAGCAGAGTTTCAGGAATCCCCATGTCTCAAAGCAAATGTATTTTTCTGAATGGTCCCTTATGGAGGTTGTTGCAACAAAGCTGTGAAATTTGTACTAAATATACTGACTGAAATGCAGCAAATAATTTGGTAAATAGGCATTTGTTTTATATGCGGTGTTTAAATTGGAAATTAATCTTTTGTACACTTGAGCTACGCTTCTTTGAGATTAAATCATCTTTGTTGATGTGTTTTTATAAAATTTCAAGTGCAGTTATAATTATTGTTTGAGTAGTACATGGTTTTCATTTTGGGATAATTTTACATACTTTAGGTTAATGATGTATTATTTCATAGACATTTATTTATTTCATCTAGACAGAAAGGTCAGTGTTGTACCAATTATTTGATGTGTGGTAATGACTGCAGTGCCATCTCAGATTTAAGTGTTTACATGTATGATGTCTATCAGTAAAACACATATTTCCAGGATTTGTTTATGAACATAAATGTCAGAAGCATGAAAGATGCACAACTTTCTTTTGGCTTAAGCTGTGGTGAGAAGAATTTGATTTTTCCCAGTAATGTTTGTGTTCTAAAATCTTGTAGATATCTGAAGCTAACTGTGAAGTTGTATTAGTATTGTGCTCCTGAACAGTTGGACTGTTATTAAATGGATGATTTAATCTCATGAGCATCTTTTATTTATGTATTTGAACTTTCTTTTTTTTTAAGCATAAGCGTAAAGTACGTTGCTTGTGCCATTTAGTGGCTTGCTGAGTTCATTCTAATTTTTCTCCTGTGAACAATTCACAAAAGAACCCAAGTAGATTTGTTTTATAATGTATTTTAGAAAGGAACTGAGGTTGTCATGTATTAACTAATATTTACTAGCTAGCTCCTCTAGCTAGCATGTACAAACATTTTCAAATTCTAGAGGCCAAAGAATCCAAAAGATTGAAATCGTTACACTTCAACTGATGAATTCAAACATACACATAAAACAAAAAGTCTGAAGGGTAGGGTATCTTTGCAGATGGAATAAAATGTACTCTGATCAATGCTAACATTTATGTATGTGTTCAGTTTCTGTAGTAGAGTGCTGGACACCACAAATTAGATGAGATGATTCATTTGAGAGGAAGATAATTTGTAAAATAACTGGCCGAGTGTAAGAGATAATTATCTTCTTATTGCGTCCATACCGTACCCCTTCTTTGTGTCCATGTTTCTTTCATCCTTTGGCTTTTTTCTCTCTTTGGTCCAAGCTTTTCCAATTCTACACTTAGGTACTTCTTCTAAATCAATCTGCCATGACTGCACTTTAGATCTAAATGTATTCCTATTTTGAATGTCTTCTGTGATCCTTGATAATTCAAGGTTCTTTTTAATTTTGTTGATCCATTTTATAGTGTCAGTTGCTGCTTTACTTCTATTCTCATAAAATTCAACTATTTGTTTGGTAACAAGATTAGGATTTATTCTTTTGATGTGTTCATAAAAATTTAGTCTACGTTTTCTGATATCACTCTAAATATACATGTATTGTGTGATTTCTTTTTCGCTTTCAAGTTCGTACTGTTTGTCTGTGAATTTTGGACCAAGAATTTTCCTAATGATTTTGCATTCCTTTCCCCCCCCCCCCATATTTTCTGTCTTTTTTTCTGTTCAAAATTAGTATTTCTTAGCCAATAAAGACATTCTGGTTTTATCACTGTATCATAGAGTCACAGTTTTGTGTCCTTTGACACATACATTGTTTATTATAGATATTTTAGGTGAGATGATATGTTGTTTCCATTTCTTTCTTTTTTTTTTTTACATTAGATTCATTGGCCTTTGTTTCAATTCCATTTTCCTGAATTATTTCCCTCCAGGTATTTACATTGTGACTCTTAATTTTGTCATATGAATTTTTTCAATGAACTTAGGTGTGTCTCTAAATTCTGTTTTTCAAATGATATCTAAAGACCAACACTTTCTGCCAATTCTTTAAGTGAGTTCAATCTGTGTTTGTGCTGTTTGAATATCTCCTGCCAGGATTGTCAAATAGTCTTCAAATGCTAAACAGTCTATCGCTAATTTTCCTCTCCCTAATTTCCTCCCCCACAATTTTGAGGATTATGTTTTGTTTATGCTATTCTGTTATTACTTTCTCAAGAATACAATTAAATAGCAGAGGTCTCCTTGCCTTACCCCCGTTTTGTTTTTAAAGAGGGTAGCAATACATCCCAGAAATTTAACTTTGGCTAGTGTGATTGTTAGGGTTTCTTTTATCAGTGCAAGAGTTTTCAAATGTAATCCTTGTTCCCTTAATATTTGGAAGAATGATCCCAATCAACTGAATCATATGCGTTTTTGAAATCAACAAATGTGCATACAAGAGTTTTATTACATATTCGCTGATGCCTTAGGATACATTTCAGATTTCAGATTTGTTCTGGATATGATCGACCTCGTCTGGAGTATGTCTGGTATTCTTCAATTTTTAGTTCTAATTGATGAGCTATGTCAAGAAGACATAATGATAAGATCTTGTAAGGAACTGATAATAATGAAATTCCTTTATAACTACTAAGTAGCTAATTATAAAGAATAAGGTGATTGTCAATAAAAAACATTGGACCTTACGTTTTTGTTACATTACTGGTTTAATTATTCCTGTTACTATTTCATCTTCATAATTTCAGTTTCATTGAATGGTGTGGAGTATGGATTTGTTTCTACAGGTTTTTGTGTGGAGAATCTTTGTGATAGTTCTACAAAGTTTTGTAAAATCTTTCTCAACTTCTAGTAGTTATATCTTCTAGGAGTTTTCATATCTCCTTTTGTTCGCACTACTCCCTCCACCAAAAGGATGTTCTTTTATTATTATTATTATTATTATTATTATTATTATTATTATTATTATTATTATTATTATTATTATTTTTACACAAAGTTACATAATGCTGCAGGAAATCGTTTTCGAGATTTCAACGGAAGTAGTGGGGTCCCCTGATACCGAAAAAGTGTTGTTTTTTCTCAAAACGTCCATCTGTCCGTTTGGTGTAGGTGAACAACACTAGCGCCTGAATCATGCGAAGGAATTTTAGTAGAATAGTTGGCTTCTCTACGCCTACGAAGACCCCCCTCCCCCTTGGTTTTCTGTCGAGATTTTCTTTCCCTTAGTCCTGTGCTCTCGTTTTGAGGCGCCAGAGACTCGCCTTTCGTACTTCTCCATTTGTTACCCTCTGAGCTCTCACCACAGAAAGTATCCAGGGCCCACCACGCGGAGGAGAGAGAGAGAAAGGACTTGCTGACCTTGCTCCCAAATCGGGAATCCCTGTTACGGGGAAGTATATCGGGTATTTATCGTGGTGAGCACCTATGGGCATCGGTACTCCCCACCAAACCCATTTGACCCCCATTTTTGGTTGGTTACTTTACTACCCCCACTTTTGGTTGGTTGAAAAATTTTCACTTTGTACCACTTTCAAAATGCTTCTCAACACTTCTCGCTCCCCATGCAACATGGCGGCCAGCGTCTGGCCTGGGTTTTTAAAAGAAGTGCCCGTGCTGTAGTCACGTGGTTCGTGACGCCAATTGATGTTGCGCAGAACGAGCAAAAATCAGTGCGCCGGAGGAACTAACCCGTGTATTTCCACTGTGCTTCGTCTGATACTAGCTGAAACTTAATTTTATAAATTTCGCGTGTTATTGGAAGTACATAAGTTTAATCAATTATTGACAACATTGAATGTTTTATTTATGATGTTTTGAGAAGTTGTTTTGGCTTGTTGGCTCAAAATGTACACTTGGTGACTTTGTGTAAAGTTGCCCGTTTTGGAAGGATGTCCCTTTCTGTCTCACGGTGGGTGCATATTTCCACCTGCAGTTACAGACTGAGAGTGCTGGTTGGAAAACGAATGTGTGTGTCTGTGTGGAAAGATCTTTCATTACTATTACAATATATATCAGGGAGGTAAAATTTTCGAAATAAAATAATTTTATTTGTGTAAAACTTGTCTAAAATATAGCGCTTGTTACAATGCGCTGGAGTGCGATCACGTGTTTCTAAACAAAGTTCTCTTTACTTCCCCGTATACGTAATACTTTGTATTACCCCATAATACGAAGTATTATACATAGTATAGGGAAAGTTATGTAATGCTGCGGAAAATCGAGATTTCAACGAAAATAGACGTTTTGGGATCCCCTGATACCGAACCAGTAGTTTTTTTGTTTTTTTTTTCCAAAATGTGTCTATCCGACCGTATGTGAACGTTACTAACGCCTAAACCATACGGAGGATATTTTCCAATTTGAAGAAACCCCCTTCATCTGGCTCGAGTCAAAGCTTTGAGATTTTGAAAAACGTTTTTTAAAACTTGGGAATTTGAAGC
Source organism: Gryllus longicercus (assembly GCA_038098605.1). Classification (NCBI taxonomy): domain Eukaryota; kingdom Metazoa; phylum Arthropoda; class Insecta; order Orthoptera; family Gryllidae; genus Gryllus; species Gryllus longicercus. The sequence goes on from JAZDUA010000459.1 coordinate 233,645, forward strand.
CCCCGGACTTTTTCAAAATTTTCTCAAAAACGGCTCCAAAATTTGCTTTAATTTTTTTGGAAGAATAGAGTACAATACACTTATAAAGGTGGCATAGGTTCAATTTTCAGGGTTAACTTCGAAATTTCTAAAATTTCAAAATTTTTTGAGTATCTTCATACAACTGCAAAATTGAAGTATGAGATTTTTTCTTGAAATAAAATGTGTTCTTCATAGTGAGATCTTTCTTTAAACCCTGTACACTTTTTTGATAATTTTAGTAGTTTTTGCGCAATATTGCGAGCAACATGTGCCATTCTGTAGCCCCACTAGTTTGTATTTACCTTCGATTTCACTACCCAGATCAACTCACTGTTTAATTATGTCTCAGATAAGCTTGTTTCTTAAAACATTCGTGCCCACGTGCACCGCTTTTACGCTATCATCTGGTTTCGCGCATTTCATAACATTTGAAAACTGTTCTGCGTTACATCCGGGATAAAATGGCACATGCCTTTCGACCAGTGGCAGATTTTAAGAGAAGGCAAGGGAGGCCACGCCTCCCCACAAAATTGATTAGCAACTCTAAAATATATATTTTTTGAACTTAAAAATTGTTAGAATTAACATTGTCTAAAAGTAGCACAAATGTTTTCGGCTGGCAAGTAAACATTTAAAAGAAGTCGATTCTCTTGCTGCCAATGATCTCAACTATATTAACTGAATCCACTACTGCAATGCTGAATCTGATACTGAACTCTTTCGGGTGCGTGACGCCTGATTCTGGTGAGTGGGCAAACCTGGCGCGTATTCCAATGTGCTTATTAGAGTGCCTGTAAGATCTTGCGTGTTTTGGTGCGACGTGAAAAGGTTGTGGCTTTATTTCGGTTAATTTTGCTTTTAACTAGAATCACAAAGGTAAGGTATTGTGTGTCGTGCGGTTGAAAACAACTCCAGAACACAGGAAGTGGAATTCAGTTTCACAAGTAAGAGATTTCTCTTTCCAAATATATTTGAAATTAAGCCATTGTGCGATGCTGAATGACAATACTTTAACGATAAATTCTACATAAATATGTATTGTATTTCTGTTTTACGCAAATCCTTTTTTCTTGTCCAGAAATTTTGAAGAAATGAATTCATGCTGTCTAAAGAGAGAAATGGAAACCATCCATAAGTTGCACACTCTTCAAACATTTTCTTGACAATTTATTTAAATCGCCCACGCTTTGATTTTTATAATGTATGTACTAAGTTACGCTTATTGCTTATTGCTTGATAATTTAGGAACTTTGAGAAATTTAATTTCAATTCTATCCAACTTATATTCATAATATATGTTATTTTTTATACCACTTGTGCTTCATTATTAATCATTCTTATTCCCTTTCGTCCCCTTGACGAAAATTCGGGCTACTTTCACGCCCCAGTACTGGTATTCCAATGTGCTAGAGAGACGGAGATACGTTCGGCAAGATGGCAGCGTACTAGCACTAGCGTCAAGTTTCCAAAGCATTGGGTGTTCTCTCCAGTATATATAGCTCATTGCTTGCTGCAATCATAGCGTTACAATGCAAGATTGAGCTAAACAGTTCTCGCGTCCTTGCTGTGTGTTTGCAGTATTCGTTCTACTCTCACAATCACGCTGAATCCGCACATTTTTTCTTGCATAGCTTTCAGTTTTTCTTCCAAAGTACGGAGGTCTTCTCTAAGCTACCTTATTACTTATTCCTGAGCCTGCAATTTCTTCCTCATACCGGTCTCGCCTCACATCTTACACACCCAGCCGTAAGGAGCTTTGTTCCTTTTAAGTTGTTGGCAGCCAAAATGATATCAAGAACTGCATAACGAACATTGAAAACCATTTACTACGCCACTTCGCATTTCCCACATTTGTTTTTTGCGGTTACTTCTTTCGCAGTGTCCGCGCTGCTAGCTGGACCCGGGTTTCCCTCTACACCACCGATGAAAACAAGATCGTGAGTACCCCCAGAATGTCAAAGTCCACGGACGGGTCCTGCATACTAGAGACAGTGCTGGTAAGGGACGCCTGCCCTGCGCCCAGTGCCCGTCTGTAGTATTCCAGGAACCACGTTATTTTCTTGTACAACTAATCCCCAGGAGCACCACGAAAAACACGTCCGTCAACCACGACTGAACAGCGTTGTTTATGTCAGTGTCGTGTTTATGCTATGTTTATGTCGATGGCGTTTACGTCATCTTATACAGTGCATTTACCACAATCCCTACCGAAAGTTTAAAGAAAAAAATTGAGCAGTTTTCGAGAAAATCTTCTTTTTGTTATTTTCTATTTTTTTCTAAAATTGCACAAATTGCAGGCAATATTGTGCAAAAACTATTTTTTAAATAAATGTAATTAAAGAAATGATTAATGAAAGAACAAATTATGGACAACAAATTTAATTTGAAAGAAAAATCTCTACCTATAATTTTGTAGTTATAGTTGTACCTTGAAAATATTCAAACTCTTAAAAGTTTCGAAAATTCAGAGTTATCCCTGAAAATCGAACCTATATCACCTTTGTAAGTGTATTTTACTCTGTTCTTACAAGAAATTTAAATATTAAAAAGGGAAGCCAATCTGAGAAAATTTACAGGGGTTTCTCCAATTTGGAAAAAAAGCCTTCGCATGTTTAGGCGCTACAGTTGTTCATGTACATTAGGCAAGCAGGCGGAGGGACAGTTTTTTTTTAAGTTTTCAGCATTGGTGTTTGGGAAATACACCAAGACACCAAGAATAGAAAACGATTTTCCGCATCATTACATAACTTTCCCTATACAACGTAAATTACTCCGTATATATGTACACTATGTTATCAAAAGTATCCGGACGCGTCCAAAATGGTGTTATGGTGTGGTCATGTTTTTCACGGAGGGGCCTGCACCCCTTGTTGTTTTGTGTCGCACTATCACGGCACAGGCCTACGTTAAAGTTTTAAACACCTTCTTGCTTCCCACTGTTGAAGAGAAATTCGAAATTCGGGATTTCAAAAGTAGAGTTGGATGCTCTGAACAAGATGTAGTGGGTCGGTTTGAAGAAACTGCGCTAAATGATAATGGAGAAATGTAATTGATTTATGCAAGGATCAAGAATGTATTGTAGCCAATACCCTGTTTCAACATAGGGACATCTACAAGTATACTTGGGAAGACCCCACAAGGAACCGTAATAGTTTTTATTGTGATGAGATGGATGAGGAAAGCTTCATTACAAGATGTGCGAGTCTTTAGGCGGAGATAATGTGGTACTAATCATTGTATTGTATTGTGTCTCCGTGGTGAATTAAAACACACACAAGTAGGATATTTTGTCAACAATTATACACTAAAAATACTTAATTTATATACAGATAGGTTCTTCACTTGATTTTTTTCCTTACACACGACTGTTCTCTTGATTATTTATTTACACAGTTCGCTTCTTCTGATTACTTATTTACACTGTTTACTGCAATGTGATTATTTATTTACACTGTTCACTTCTTCTACACTATCGCACAGTCCGATGCTCTGTCCCCAGTCCACTGCGCTGACCACAGTTCACTGTGCAGACCACACTTCAGGCTGCTGTTCAACTACTGCACCACTGTTCACCGCAATGCACACTTAATAGCTCAGCTTCCACTTCAAACAGACTACTCACACTGACTGACTGACTGCTTACTCAATGACTACATACACTGACTGCTACGACTACTACTACTGTCTACCACTGCCAGCGACCGCCGGCAGCGGCAAATTTATACCTGGCCGGCGCTCGCCTCGAGCCATCGGGACGTGCGCCACACCTCTACGCGACTTGGGAATAACCCGGAACCGTCCAGTTCCGGGAGCGCCGGCAGATGACGCAATCCGCGCAGTGAATCTCGGCAGATGATGCAATAATCGTTACAGTATGGTAGTAGGAAAGATTTATTTTAGAAACAAATGAGCTAGAATATGGAAAAAGAGGTTACGGAATATAAAGAACTAGTCTACAAAACCGACCTTCTGAATCAAAATAGCAACAAAATGGTCTATCAAAATCGACTAGGCAATAAACTTGACTTAGAAAAGGAAGGAAATCCTACATAAATGCATGAACACGTGAAAGAAAGTGCTTTTGAAGCAGGAAAGGAAGCACTTTGAGAAGAGAATAGAAGGAAACCATGCACAGAAAAATTCTCAGATGAACTCGAAAGTACAATAGAAGAAAAGAAAAAAGCTTACATGAAATGGCTGACCGACAAAACAGCAGAATCAAGCAATTAATACGTTCAGAAATGACTAGAAGTAAAAGCAGCAGTGAGAATGGAAATGAACGAACACAAGAATCTGTAGAGACATCGATGGAACAATACGGTATAGTAAATCAACCTAGGGCTGGAAGATTATTCAGAAAATGAACAAAATAATGTAAAAAAGATTGTCACACAAAGAATTTCTGCTCAAAAATGGATACATCATTACTCCGTACTATTACAAGAAAGAAGATTGGGATATAAAATAGAATCTGTAAATAATTCTCAAGAATGTGAAGCAGAAATAACACAAAAAAATATGAAAATTCCATTGCATAAGTCCAAAACAAACAAAGCTCCAGAACCAGGAAATCTGAGAATGGAACTTTTCAAGTATCTGGAGATATGGTTATAAAATATTTAAAAAGACTATTCAACAATAGAGAATTAGGAGAAGATCCACGTACAGAGTGAAAAATGTCTTATATATGGCCTATTTATAAGAAGGGCTATAAAATGATGTGCACATATTATAGAGGCATCAGTATTATACCATCTATAGCAAGATTGTTATCTAATGTTTTGAGTAAAAAATAAAAAAAGATATCTGGTTTGGGTGAGGAGCAAAGTGGTTTTAGATTGTGATGATTATGCCTGTACAACATTTACTGTTTGAGACAAATTACTGAGAAATACAAAAGCAGGAATGTAGATCTTTACCTGACATTTATAGATCTTGAAAAACATATGATAGTGTTTCGTGAAGCTATGGGAGACAATGGAAAGAGAAAATATAAAAGGAAAGAAGATCAACATTTTCAAGAAATTATAAAAGAAGCGTAAATTAAAATTGAAAAAATGGTAACTCAGTCTATTTGTAAACAAAGGTTTTAAACAAGGATTGTGGCCTATTGATAATTTTGTTCAATATTTACCCTGACCAAACTCTGCATACATGATACAAAGTGTTGGGGCATGGGAATTTAAATTGAAGAAGACAACCTCCTCTCCCTCCTGAACGCGGATGATCAAATATCAATTAATCAAGATGAAGAGGAAAATGATCATATCCTAAGAAAACTGAAATAAGAATACAACAAATGGGGTTTAGATATAAATTTTAATAAAACCGATTGCATGTACATTGAACGAACTTAAATGGACTTAACAGTTGATAGTGATACAATTAAATTCTTTAACAATTTTAAATATCTTGGCTCAATAATAAGTAACACTGGCACATGTGATAAGGATATTAACTTCAGAATGAAAATGGGGAAGAACGCAACAAAAGCTCTACACAATGTGATATGGAATAGCAATATCCGATAAGAAATAAATAAAAGAATATACCATAGGGTGGTAGAAAATAGTATTTTATGGAGGATAAATGTGCCCCCCCCCCAAAAAAAAGACCAGGGACAAAATATGAACAGTGGAAATTAACTATATGGGAAGATGCGGTATGATAAAGTTAGAAATGAGGAAGTATGGAAACTGATGGAGGTAATTTGTTTGTGTTTGTGAAGGTAAGATAGGGAAATTGTCAACAGACTGCCAGGCCTCTTGGAGCGCTAGTTGAAAGAATATCAAGCAATGATTGGTTAGTGGTTATCGCTTGTTTTTTGTGCGTCACATCCAGCCTGCATGTGATTTCCACATGGCAGAAGAGTGAATCATATTGCCGTTGGTTACGTTCATGAGTTCCTTTAGTGTTCTGTGTGTTCATGTGTGTGTTTCGCATTTCAAGATATTTTGTTTTAGAGGACACAATCGCAACAGTTTCGAGTTTTCTCCATTTCGATTTGCTGGTCTTAGTGAAATACAAGGATGTTCGCAATATAGGTGTTAGAATTTAATGTAAAGTGTTATTCACGATTATTTGTATGAAATATGTAGCCTACTGTATTCACACAACACTATATGGAAAACATGTATTTTTTTGTTATGTAATGTAATGATTTATTTTGATTTGTTATTTAATGTAATGTTTTTAAAGAATGTTCATGAATATTTGTATACATTTCTAGAAAACAAATGGCCATTTAAATAATTTGGACAGAAGGTTTTGCTCTAATTCCAAATCACCTGATGATACATTGTTTTGTAAAGTGCATTTATCCGAAGAACGTATTTTTAAAAAGTGTGAATTTTTTTAGATACAAATATGCAATAGATGAAAAACAGAAAATACAAACTGAAAGAAAATATACAAAAGGCCATGAAAGGGTGAAAAAATTAAATTTTGATATCTGTATTGAATATTGTTTAATAAAATTGTACAATAAACTCAATTATTTATTTATTTATTCATTTTGATTCCTTCATTTCTGCCATTACCATATAATTAGATGACTCTCCTCAGTTATGACCTTACCCAAGTGGATTACGAAAATAGATAATTACAATATTTTAGAAAAATTGTAGTAGAATATAGCCTATTAATATCCATTAACTTTCGCGAAGACGATTGAGTGAAATTAACTTTCATGTTTCATACGCTATACTGGCGGGCGGTTTATGTAATTCTTTGCCAGGCCACTTGGACTGCTGCTAGCAGCTAACTTTTGTTTCGAACGTTTAACATTGAGGGTGCACTTCTATCCTTTATTGTTCTGTTGTTTTGACAATGCTGTGCTGGCAATAGTGCGTTGCTCTCTTGGTTGAATGGGATGTTTTGTAAAATTGCTTAAGTGTCAGTGGCGCAGAAAATGCAATATTTCAATACCACATAGTTGTTTCCAATAACGTGAGAAAGTATGTACTGTTGTAGCTCCACTAGTTTCGTAATGTTTTGTAATTTCCCTGCACTATTGTCTGTAATATGGGCAATTTTAAAATATAACAAAAACAAGATTTTCTTGAAAACGGCTCCAAATTTGTTTTTTTAAATTTTTGATTGAACAAAAAATTGAACTGTTTATAATGACATAAAGTTCTTTTTTGGGATATTCGTTTTTTTCAAAAAAATGAACAAATGTAATTTTTTCAAACATCTCTAATGTACGCTATGAAATGATATAAACGCCATTTTTATCTATTTCTTGTTTTTTCATTTTTTTTACTAGCCTATCACGTCGTCATTATTGACATTAAGGGCCATTTCCTTTCACTGCTGCATTTGTGACTAGACATTCTTTAAATAATGTCAGATAAGGTTTTTTTTCGAAAATTCAAAACTTTTAGGTGAAAATGAGCTCAAATTTCCGCATTTTCAGAAACTTTTAAATGTCACTTTCTCAAAATAGGCTACAATTTTTTCTTTAAACTTTCCGTACGGATAATGCTAATTGCACTGATTAAGATGACATAAAATTAATTTTGTATGTCAATTTATTAAAGTTTGTTGTACGACGCGCGCTTTCTTCTTTCCGTAGAAGAATAGTAACAGCAAACCTGATAGCAAAGCGTGCTTGCGCGATTATATGATTTAGGCTTTTATGTGATTAACGTGGCTTAATAATCAAGATGGATAAAGTTACGATGGCGTTCGGAAAGATTGGTACGCTAAACAATAATAACTATATGATGTGGAGTATGCGGATGACAACGCTACTACATTCCAAACAACTGTATGATGAAATAATTATTGCGGAAGAATCGAAATGTACCGCGGATAAGGAGGTGAGCTTAAAAGTCTTAGAAGACTGGCACCGAAAGAACGACGAAGCGATGGGTTTGTTGGTTATGACTTTGGCGGACGAACAACTCATAACTTGCCATGGGATGGATAGAGCGAAGGATTCATGGGAGCAAAACATCACGGGTACATTCAGAAAAGTAAACTAATTAACTTAAGGATTAATCTCGCAAAATAGAAATACAGAGAGGAGAAAAATCACAGATTTTTTTACAAGAGTTCAAGGGATTAGATACGAGACACAAGAACTTGAGAAATCCTAATATTTCATTAGAACAAATATAGAATCTTTAGTTAGAATCTAAAGTACACGTGTAACGCAATAACGGAGAAACGAATGTTGCTTTTAAGAACAAAAGAAAAATTGTAATGAGCGCGAAAAACACGGACACGTTGTTTAACTATTGGTGTAGGACTTGTGTAAATAAGAAGCATTACGGTGAAAATCAAGGAAAATACTACTATCAATCACTTATTCTCCAAGATTATAAAGAAACTCAAAAGAAATGTAATAAAAGTTGCGGCAATGAAGGGATCAGTTCCCGGAGGGAATGTACACAATATATTCGAAATAATCAAAACTGGGACAAATCTAGCTATGATAGACATAATAGCAAAGAACATACTACTGTTGAAAGAGAACGGCGAACACAATGAAGAATGTTGTCATAAAACGAATTTTGCGATGAGTTTTGTAATCAAGCAAAAGACAATGAAAAAATAACCTGGTAATTGGACTCAGGATGTACTTCTCACATGACGTATAGAAAAGACGTACTTCATAACACGCACGAAAATAATGTAGAAATAATGACAGCCGCAAAGAACAGAAAGATTTTATCGAATCTTTCGGGCCACAATACTTCGGTTAAATTAAAATTAGAGAAAGTGCTATATGTTCCCAGGATCAATACCAATTTTCTCTCGGTTTCGTCAAAAAAGATATACGAATTACTCTCGATAAAGAAAGGGCAAAAATAATAAATTACAAAGACGGATCTCTTGTAGCCACAGGAAATTTTGAGGGGTATAATTTTATCTTAAATATGAAAATAGATGATTACATCTTCTCACCACATCGTATATTCATTTACGATTACTCAACTTTAAAAAAAATTGTTTTAAAACAAATAATACGGAAATCGAAAATTTGTGGCATTGTCGTTTATGTCACGTGAACAAAGCAAATCTTGAGAATATGCGCAAGAAACAGATAGTTCGTGGTCTTGAAGAAAAATATTAACCTCAAAACGTTGTGAATCTTGTATCGGAGGTAAATTTACTCGATCTCCATTTCGAAGAGTAAATAACGTAAGTATTGTAACGTTTCACCGAGGTGAATTAAAACACACAGGAATAATTTTAAAATGTTAACAAAGAAGTTTATTCGTAAACAATTATACACTAAAACTACTTAATCTATTTACAGGTATATTACACAGTTCTTGTTTTCTTCACTTGATTGTTTTTCTTACACACGACTCCGTTCTCTTGATTATTTATTTACATAGTTCGCTTCCCCTGATTATTTATTTACCCTGTTCTCTGCAATCTACACTATCACACAGTCCTATACACTGTCCACGGTCCTCTGCGCTGACCACCATTCCCTGCGCAGACCAGGGTCCACTGCACTGCTGTTTATCGATGCACACTTCACAGCACAGCTTCCACTGCAGACTTCAAACTGCTGACTGCTGTTCCCCTACTGCACCACTGTTTACCGTGATGCACACTTCATGATGTACACTTCACAGCTCAGCTTCCACTGCAGACTTCAGACTGCTGACTGCTGTTCCCCTACTGCACCACTGTTTACCGTGATGCACACTTCATGATGTGCACTTCACAGCTCAGCTTCCACTGCAGACTTCAGACTGCTGTTCACCCACTGCACCACTGTTCACCGCAATGCACACTTTACAGCCCAGCTTCAGACAGACACACTGATGGACTGACTGATTACTTCCGACTACTCCTTCTTGACTACTCACTCGCGGCCGCCGGCAGCGGCGAATTTATACCTGGCCGGCGCCCGATCGAGCCATCGGGAACGTACGTAACATTTCTACGCGACTCGCGAATGGCCCGGAACAGTCCAGATCGGTGGGAAGAGGGGGGCGCCGGTAGATGACGCAATCCGCGCAGCTAATCCCAGCAGGTGATTCAATATTCGTTACAGTATAAACGATATTCTTGAACTCTTGCATTTAGACATATGTGGGCCGATTGTTAAGTCAACTTACACCGGATTTTCATACTTATTACTTATAATAGATTATCTTAGTCGGAGATTCTTTATTGAAGTTGAGTTCTCTATTGAGTTATTGAAGCATAAGTCTGATTGTGTCGACAAACTAATTGAATGGATATCCAGAAGAGAGAACGAGACAGGTATTATAGTAAAATGTCTGAAATCTGATAACGGGGGAGAATTTAGGAACACCGCAATGGAACAATTTTGTATTAGAAAAGGAATAAAACACGAATATTGTACCCTACTCGCCACAGAGTAATGGGTTAGTGGAACTTTGCTCGATTCTGTACGCCTTGCTGTTAGATTCTCATCTTCCCTGCAATTCTGGGGAGAAGCAGCATTGATTGCAGTGTGTGTAAAAATGTATTATCTTCTTCTCAGAATCCTGATATTTGAAAGATGGTTCAACGAAAACCTAATATCTCACATTTTATAATCTTTGGACTCACATTTCCTAATCTCAGCTTATTATGTCGATAACAATCCTTGACGTCACAAATTAGATCCTAAAAGTAAAATGGGAATATTCGTGGGGTATGCCAAAAATAGACGTGCATATAGAATTTACGACGTAAACAATATGAACATATATGGAAGCAGGGATATGGAGTTCGACAAATCGAAGATGCGATATGACGTAAGACAAACATTTAAGAATACTCTTGAAGACAGAGTTCAGATGTTCAGAGAAAGAATCATATGGAAGCGAACGGAGATTTATTTATGATAGTGAACACAAAAAATGACACCAGTGCAGTTCCTGTTTGTTCAGAAACGAAAGTTAACAAAGAGTTACAAGAATTCATTCAAACATCAAGTGATATACAAACCGAGCTTTCCGTACAAAGATCTCTTAGAGGAAGACGAACAGTAGAAAGATACGGTAATTCTGCAAGAAGAATGAAAACAACGAATTGTTTCGATTAAGGAATAACGTCCAGAACATTCCAAGAAGCCACTACCGAATCAGAAGGAGAAGAATGGAATAAAGCAATTGAGTAGGATGGCAAAGATATCGAACATGAAGAGACGCTAATGTAAATGAAAGTAGTACCGAACAGAAGATTTTAAATAGCAAATGGGTATTTAAAAGGAAAGCGATTTTTGGAAATGTAAAATACAAAGCTCTCTTAGTAATTAATGGATCTAACCAAATAATCGGCGAAGATTTCGAAAAGATATACAGTCCTGGAATGAAGGTAGAAACTTCGCGAATATGATTGTCGATTGCAACGTTAAACAAATATGTTGTAAAATATGTGGATATAGAGACAGCATACCTAAATAGGTAACTTAACCAAGATGTCTATATTAAGGCTAAATGCACCGAAAAATACTTGTAGGAAAATTCAATAGATCGCAGCACTATCACAGGGGAATTTACTTAACTGATAACGTCTGAACCAATGGTCCGATTTTCGATCTGTAAACGGCATTTGACGCCTTTTTAAAATAGAATTTACGTTACGAAGCCCTTTTTCCAAAATGTAGCAAAAATTCGGATTTGAAATTAGTTCTTGAACTTCCGAGAAGAAATTAAAAAATGTGGGCTTATATTGCGATGACGACATGCTTCCTGAATCCAATGCCGTGACAATCATGTAAATCGGACGAATAGGAACGTCGTAAAGTGAAATTTAGGAAAACACCTCGCACCCCCTCCCCTTCTGCGCCGTTGCGTCACCCACCCGATTGTTGTGGGCCCTCTGTCGGCGCGGCGGCACGGCCAGGCCAGGCGGCGTGCGGCCAGCCCCGGCGGAGCAGGCAGGACTTGCGGGATACGCAAGCCAGACAGTGGGTTTATGCTTTCGTCACTTCGCATCTCAATCTATTTTTCCACAGGTATCAAACTAGAGATGCTATACTACTATATTTTTCACATATTTCCGTCTTCCTTCGAATACCATCTTAAAAATGTTTAATTGTTTGAGGAATTACTCAAAATATCGATTCCGATTTGGAACCTTTTTTTAAAATTTTTTTTAAGGAACTCTTCCGTAAATATCACCATTATTCCATCTCCTCACATCTTATTTTAGATATATTTTACTTCTAAGGCCTTCCGCCTTGCTCTAAGATTTTCCGTTGTCAAATACCGGAAAGAATGAGCGGAGTATACGCACGAGCTCTTTTATCCTACAACTCGATTTTTGATCTCAAAACGACGTTTACCTGCTTTAAAGGGTTCATCTGGTGTATCTCTAAACAATATAATAACAAATACATTTATTATTTACAAAAATATACCCCCACCTCCCGAAAAATAATCGGCTGGATCCTGCTGTGACATCTCTCCTAACTCCGTAATTAGGTCGCTGCTTGTGCATCGCGTTCTCGACAGTAGTTTTTGTCTCAGGCGCAGGATCGTATTGCACGGGGTTCTTGTTATGATTGGCTGGTGAGAGGTATTTGAGCAGTTTTGGCAATTTTGGTGATGCTCCTTACTATTTGCGAACAATTTTTAACTTGCCTGGGCGGAGGAGATGGTGTATTTTTGATTTCCAGACTTGCGGACAGAGGGACGGACATTTAAAAAATCTAGTGGTGCTACAGAATGGCACAGACTTTTCCGTATATGCTATCTATTTCCTTTCATCTCGTCTAGATATTTCGACTTGCCACATGTTTTTGCTAGCTGCCATCTATCGCCACACAAAGACCATTTTTTCGAAATTTTCTTAATTTTTCGGTTTCCTAACACTAGAAAGGAAATATTATTTTAAGAATATTACAGAACAGTGAAAACTGGCCTAAATGGCTATTTTGTTTGAAACATTAGCAGCCGTTTTTAAGAAAATGGTGCTTAAGCGCAACTGTAAATTCGAAATTTGGAGCTAATTTTCACAGAAAGGTTTTGCGTTTTCAAAAAACTTCATTAAAAGACATTTTAAGTAATACTATAGTGTTTAAAAATTGCTGGAAATGTACATGTTTACGGTGTAAGAGATCTTTCGAAAAAATTACATTTGTGTATTTTGAGAAAAAAATACCCCGAAAGGAACTTCACGTCACATTACATAGCACTAACCGTTCGAAAATTTTGAAGGGTAATTGTAGAGCAGTTTTTGAAAAAATAGCCTTTGAGTGTTTCTGAAAATGCGGAGTTTTGAAAAGAAGACAGTTCGGACGGACTTTCACAGAAAACGGTTGTGTTTTCTAGAAACTTTATATGACTTTAAATAATATTAATCATATGATTTAAAGCACAGGAACTCGTAAAAATAGTGATGTGAACAAATTGCCGCTAATACAAATATTAACGACGTGAGACAAGTAAAAAATTACATTGTAATTTTTTAAAAGCGAAAGAACAGAGTAATATGGCGTTTATGTTATCTAATAGAGTGCACTATCACCACCAAAAGGTTAAAGAAAAAAATTTGAGCCGGTTTTGAGAAAACTTTGTTTCTGTAATTGTTTTAAAATTGCACATATTGCTCGCATTCTCTTTCATACGTCGATTTCTTTGTACATATGTAAACTCTGATAGTATTTTAGAATAATTTAAAATATTAGTTGCATAATTTGTAAATTCTGTGAAACTGTAATCAATATTTAATTTTAAAAAAGCGACTTAAAAAGACCGACCCACCTAGGCGTTGGTGGTGGAGTTTAAGTACCCCCGTGATCCGGAGGTACGGATTTACTATCACTATCCGGTGGTACTATGCCGGCGGTAGCGTAGCTACTGGTAGGGCCTCCCTTGCCGGACTGGTCAAAGGGGAGGGGTCAGACGAAGTACTCCAGAAGAGGACGGGGGCGCAAGAAGAGAACATTCGGTACAGTGCGTTGAAGAGGATCTCGACGAAGGACGACGAAGAGTTAGACAGAAATACTAGCCTACATTTCTACCAAGGGATGAAGGGTACGAGTATGATCTGGCCAACGGAACAAGAGGTTTCCAAAATAGATCTGGGCAGGAGGAGCTCAAAAGCTCGGTGAAGCCATCCTCCTAGGGGAGTAAACCCTAAAAAAAATCCTGATCCTCCTAGTAGGGGGTTGGGACGATGGGCCAGATCCTCGCCGTCCATGTAAAAGCTAAGAATGCTAAAAGGCTTAATCATGAGAAAACGGACGCTAACCGGAGACTAACTAGACAAAGGAGTGAATGAATATTGGAACATGGAATACTCAAGGTTTGGGAAATAAGATAAGGAGGTAATTAAGGAACTTCAAGATTTAAATATGGATATTGCAAGTTTAAGTGAGACAAAGAAAAAGGGCTCGGGGATAGAAGAGATTGGATCCTATGTTCATATTTGGAGCGGAGTACCAAAAGATCAGAGGGGTGGTAAAGAGATTTCCATAGTCATAAAAAATAAATTCAGAAAGCGTATTATAAGTTGGGAAGCCATAGACGAGAGGCTGATTAAAGTAAATTTGGAAAGTTTTAGATACAAAATGATGATTCTTGGACTGTATGCGCCGAATGAAAATGAAGATACTAGTATTTTAGAGGAATGTTACTCGAAAATAGACGGAGTAATCAGTGAATGTGGGATAAATAGAGAACTTATCTTATTGGGCGATTTTAATGCTAGAGTGGGAAAATCTCAGATCTCAAAAGTCATTGGACAACATGGAAAAGAGGTGGAAGATTCAAATGGAAGAAGATTAATTCAACTATGTAAACAGCATGAACTTATTATTAGAAACTGCCACTTCCAGCATAAAGATAAGCATATGTTCACTTGGGAAGATAAGGCAAGAAGGAGATCAGTGATCGATTACGTAATCACTAGACAGTATTTAACGGGTAAAGTAATAGACGTAAGGGCACACAGAGGCCCAGAATGTAGATCCAACCATTACATAGTGAAGGCCAAAATTATGTTTCCATCCATAAAACAAAAAGAAACGGAGAACAGAACAAAAGGAAGACAAAAATTAAAGAGAGTGAAGGTAGGGAATATAATATAGCATGTCTATCACAACCAAGTATAAGACATTTATTTCAAAATAGATGGCATAATTTACTGAACGAAAATGTAGTTGGATAAAATAAGAAGATATATGAACACCTCAGAGATAATAAAATGTAACTGCGATCCGGAATGTTATAATGCAAAGATTAGGCGATTGAAAAGAAAAACCAAAGAAGCATTTAACAACAGACACCGTAGTGAAAATCATATGACCGTAATTCGAAATTATTCAAAAGCATTAAGGAAGGAAAAGAAAATGGCAGAGGAACGTCATTTGAAACATATTCTTGATGCGGAGGGCAGTATTAATTGGTCGGTAATTTTTAAATACGTTCGTATAAGGAAAGGTAGTAAAGATGTGATTCCAGTTCGTGTTAATAATTCGCCAATAACGGACGGCAGGGAAAAAGCGCAGACTTAACGCATATTTCAACTCGGTTTTCAAGCAGAAATCTAACAGAGTTCAGATACCAACGCTGGTAGATAGAAGTAATTTTCATATTGATTAAAATACTTTGCGGAAAAGAATAAAATTAATGAAGAGAGGAAAATCACGAGGTCCTGATGGTATTTCCACGGACATCATTAAATTAGACGGAAAGGATATTCTAACCTATTTAATTAGGTTATTTAATGTATCAATAAACAACGCTTGCGTACCGGAAGATTGGAAGCTGGCTCTCATAGTACCTATTTTTAAAAGTGGCGACAAGACAATACTTAGTAACTATAGGCCGGTAAGCCTTACATCAGTCGTATGCAAACTTGTGGAACATCTAATTTCAAGCGATATCAGGAAAGAATGGGATGGCAGGGAGTGGCTTTATCAGGGTCAGCACGGTTTCAGAAATGGTTTCTCATGCGAAAGTCAGCTAGTCTCACTTCTAGAAGACCTAGCCGACGTAGTTGATAAAGGGAAAAGGATCGACGCGAGAGTAATAGATTTTTCCAAAGCTTTTGATGTTGTTCCACACGATCGTCTTATAAAGAAATTAATAGATTCGGGTGTAGACACTAGAGTGGTAGCGTGGATAAACGAACTACTTCGGTACAGGGAACAGGAGGTCCGAATCGGAATCTACTTATCAACCTCGAGAAACGTCACGTCAGGAATTACAAAAGGAAGTGTAATCGGACCACTCATGTTTCTGGCCTTCGTGAATGAATTGCCGACTAATTTAGTTTCAAATGTACAACTCTTTGCAGATGACTGCGTAATCTATAGGATTATCAACTCGGTGAAGTACGAGGTTATTTTGAAGCGAGACTTAGACAAATTACACATCTGGGCAGAAATAAACAGTTCAAAGAGCAAGTCCATCACGTTTGGTAGGGGTCGAAGTTACAATGAATCTGCGTACAAACTGAACAATAATGTTATACCTCGAGTCACGTCTTGCAAACATTAGGAATACAGCTAGACCGTAAATTGAGCTGGGAAAATCAAGTCAATTTCGTTGTAGGGAAAGCCTGGAAATCTTTACATTTTGTTATGCGGATACTGAAAAAGAGTACAATGAGAGTGAAAGAACTTGCATATGTCATTAGTGCGACCTATATTAGAATATGGCGCGGTATGTTGGGACCCATACAGAATTTTGCAGCAAAGGAATCTAGAAAAGGTCCAGCGTAGAGCATCAAAATTTACTTTCAGGGGTACCAAAAATAAAGGGGTATGGGAGTCACTCGAAAGGAGATCAAAGTCACATCTCTATGCAATGTATAAAGCGTACACAGGCCTTCGAGCGTGGAAAAAAAATTCAAAGTCGATTAGGGAAACCTACATATTTCGGCAGAGCGGATCACATGCACAAAATTCAGAAAATGGACGTTGGGAAATATTCATTCGCGAATCGAACTATTAGAGACTGGAACGGTTTGCCTGTGACAATCTTCGATCCCTGTCCTCAAAGCCTGAGCAAATTTGAAAATAAATAAGTTTCCTGAATGTTGATATGTTATAAATATATTTAATAAAATTCAGTGTAACTGTCTTCTATGTAATTAAGTATTATTAATGTTATTATTATCATTATTATTAGTACGTGCAGTGCAGTGACTTTGGTTAAGTGACTGGCAGTGACTGGGAGGGAAACGATTGTGTAAGAAAGACATTACCGCTCGGTGTTTGGCAGTGCGGTGAAGTGGAGTGCTATGCAAGATTGCACGGTGAAATGTTAATTTGTAAAGTTGTTAAGTTCAGTAATGTTAAGTTTGCAATAGTTAGCTGTATACAAAAGCCCTTGCAGATCTCTGACGACCGGCCATGGCAAGAGAGAAAACAGTTCTGACCTGGAAATCAGAACTCGAAAGCGCCGCTGCCGTTGCAAAATTTAACACAACGCCACTGCTAGACGCAGCGTTGCGTTGTTTTGTTTTATAAAAAATGGTTCATTAATGACGCACAACTAATTTTCATAGCTGGCTCTGGATCTGGCGACTACCATGATTAGATGGACCAAGAAATGAAGCCCGAATTATACCCACTAGTTCTGCAACTAAAAACTCAGAACAAGACATACAGATTTGATGAGCTGGTTACCAGTAGGGGTCATTCTGTAATTCGCCTTCCTCCCTACATATGTTAACTGAATCCCATTGAAATGGCATGGGAAAAATCAAGAGACTTGTAAAGGAAACAAATGTAACTGGGGACATGTGACAACAAAATTATTGGAGCTTACTAACTTGGTATCACTGAAGTCACTATTGAAGACTGGAAGGGATACTGCACTCATAACGAAACTAAAAAATGAATACTGGGAAAGGGATGGTATTATAGACAGTATTGTTATAATTTTAGACTCGGATAACGAGTGTGAAGAACTGAAAATAGCGGTAGTTCATAGATGGACAATGGCAATAGGTAAGGTCAATATTTTTAACCCAAGAGCACCCTCTATCTCTTCTCCCACTCCTTACCATCGCTTCAAGTATCCTCATTCTATCTCCTCTCCTTCGCTCTGAGCAATGGCATCACGTCACAGAGCCGAACACATCAGAACTCAACGGTACGTGACGCAACAATCAGTATCGTCCGTCGTACAGTCGGCACTGTTGACAAACTGCATTATGTTTGAAATGACTTATGTACAGGGCCCACAAGTTTTTCTCACTGGCCCGCTTCCGTACAATGGGATGGCTGGGTAAGGATGGAAAAAATGAGGCAGAGATGGACGGGAAACGAAAGAAAGACGGGCAGATAAGTTTTTGAGGTTAGGATTTGTGGCTGGAGGGGAAGGATAGATGAATGGTTATTAACGAAAGCATTCCAGTATCAGCAAAACTTGGCACGACGTACTTCAATTAAATTTTCATTTTGAGGGTCTGCAAGAATACATTATGTACGGGGTAAATGTATATGGTGGATCTAATGACAATATGTAAGAAGAAATAGCGTCTAAAATGGTTTAAGGTGGCTCACAAAACTGATTATGTTGCAAGCAGATTCGAAAGTGTATTTATTTCATGAATGTTGAAAAATTATTGCAATATAGTTTTAACAAATAGACATTATACAAATCTTCAAAAAAAGTTTACATGATTAACAAAATATATCACTCATTACAAATACTTCAGTAACTTCTCTACTACAAAATTTTGTTTCAAGAAGTAAATTTTCAGTACTCTTTATATCCAGGTAAGAAGAATTTTTTTGCAAAAGTTTCAACCTCATTTCGCAAGTCTTCAACTTTTTTCATAAAGGTTTCATTCGTGGTAGTAATTTTTTTGAAATCCACCAATTTGGGTCCAGATACTTTAGTTATTTCTTTTGCCAGTTCCAAACCTGAAAATATATTAAGAATATTCAATATATGATGTTTGAGCTATAAGCAACACAACTGAAGTAAATACACCATTGTTGTTTTACAAACAGATCTATTTCATTTCTAAAGAACTACTTGCCTTTATGAATGAATTCTACTACTTCATCCATATCATCCTCTTTCAAACCTCGTGTAGTTAATGCAGGGGTACCCAATCTGATACCACTAGGATTCAATGCACTCTTATCCCCCGGCACTGCTCAATAGAAATAATTGTTTAAAAACTGACTTGGTAAGAACAGTATAGGCAAAGCAATCACAAATAACAAATAAACAAACATGACTTGTACCTGTGTTCTTATTACAAGCAATTGATATGCTCTCAAGAATAAATTCAGCTCGTGCACCAGTGATTCCAGCAGGACGCAAATCCACAAGCACCAAATGCACATCTGTCCCTCCAGTAGCCAACTTATATCCAAGGTTTTGTAAACCGGAGCTTAGTCTACTTGCATTCAATAGTACCTGTAAGAACAAAAATCATATTATATTATATCATTTTATAGATTGTGGACGAAGAGCGTACCGTGATTGTAGTATTAATACATTTGCAATACATGTGCCATGCTTTGAACTTCGCTACGAGCCGGCCATCTGGCCGCAGCACGGCGCCGCGCCGCGCAGCACTTCAAATACTTTGTTAAGCCTGTTCTTCACGGTCATTTTTGCATCCTTTTTTCACCATTTTTCTGTACAGAAAGTGGATGGAAAAAGGACGTTCGTTTCTACGCAGTATGTTTCGGTGCCGATACTGGACGAGAATGATTCCAGCGTTTTACATGGTCATTTCTGTCTTTGTACGTAATCATGAAGAAAATACTTCCTCCGGGCGCCGCATATAGCGCTGAAGTTCAAACATTTGAACATCGCATCTGTGGTAACAAATTAAGTGAGGTTATATTAGGACCGAGCACGGATGCGACAATATAAGAATACAGTACATGATTTATTTCTCACTACATAACCACTTCACATTATAATTAAAAACATCAGAACGCTCTTACGCAACTACAAAATGAACATATCGCTCCACACGCATAGCAAACCAGTGAAAGACCCGTAAAGTGCCGAAAGGAGCGCCGTAGTCAAACTGGATGAAATCTGTACCGAAAAATTAAGCATTCGTCATTTTTTCGTACAAATTACGTGTATCTTTTCTGTACCGGCGAAAAATGATGAAAAAATGATCTGTAAAAGAGGCTTTAAGAGTGACTGTGTGAGCGTTTGGAATTTCCGTCCGGCGGTTGGGGGCAAAATTCACCTAAGCCCCGACTTGAACAAAGAAATAGCGACGCCAGCCGGCAATTTGAATTTCATTGGCCGAGAACTACACCAGAAAAACATTATTTCAAACAGAATTGACAGCCGTCTGTTGTGGGAGCCAGGCATCTTGAAGCGCCCGTAAATACTCGTGCGCGGACCCGGAAGGATCTTCTGTACTGAGACTTTGAGCGGTTGGTTAAACTGTTAAACGTAGCTGCAAAATCCGGGACCGAGACAGTCGTCCTCGCCCATGCTGCGTGTTTGCCAGGGCGAAGGTATCCTCATTGTAGCTACGCCGGGAAGGCTCTCCCGCGCCGGTGTCCGAACTCAGGACAGCGAAGAATGTATTGCAGGAGCATAACAGGGCGAAAGCTATGTGCGGTCTTCGTACCGCGACGACAATAGCATTTCCGCCGATGGCAAAGGGAGCGCTTGCGAAGCCTGGCCGGCGAAGGCGTTGTGACGCACACGTGCGTGGACGCGCGCTGCGTCGCCTGGCTAAGCGGGCCACCCGGCGCTCATCCGACCGAGCGATGCTTGCTCGCGCCGCCCCCGAGAAAAGTGGTAAAAGCTTTCCCGTGAGTAAACTCTTCTCCAAATCAAGTGTAAGGTCATTTCATGGAACTATGTGTGTATAGCTAATTTACCAATTTTTTTGTAATTGAATTCTGTTCACTGTCATTCTTTTTATTATTACCAAAATCCACCCCCCATTTTTCTTCTCTGCTTGGCAATTTGCAGTTAAATTATAGGGAAAATCCACATTAGAACTGTACTGCTGCTACTACCAGTACCTTGCTGCACTGCTGCACCATATATACATACATACCACGTTGCTGTGAAAATTCTCGTTTTCGGGAAAATTTGACTTTTATTTCTTCCGGGCGCGCAATTTGAACACTGTACCGGCACGATTCTACTTTACAAAGAAAACGACTTTTGTTTCTAGTTTGGGACCTAGTCATGGATCAAAGCAAATCATGAGTACCACACAGTGTTACATCTTGTAGATATCAGTTTAAGGACTGAAGTTAAAAGAAAATATTTAGATTAGGAGGATTAGGAGCCCATGGAGTGAGCCAAATACTGACGATGGTTATTTTTGCTGCTGTATAATCAAGGGTTATAATAGGAAGAACTCTATTGTGAATCCAAACGTTCCCTCAGCTTCACGCCCTGATGCTCATGGGCCGAAGGTCCAGTTCCTGTACCAAACTAACGAGAAGAGTTTAGAAAATCCTCCGGACAGTTTCGTGTTCAGACAACGAATATAAGTAGTTTCGAATCGACAGAAGTCTTAGCCCTGAACTATTATCTCAGAACTCAACGATTTAAAAATAACGTAGGTCTAAGTAAAGAATAAGTAACTTTTGGACTCCAGGTTGAGAGAAAATAATTTGTTGACAACAGGAACTGCTCATCTGTATCGTAAAAGATTTACATTTCACAGATGTGTCTAGGACATTGCATATCCCTGGGTTAATGTTAAAAAATAACATTCGATACCACAAACGAGACCGACAAGGTTTTATGGCTTCTTCCAAAACTAGTTTAAAAGCTATGCTCTTGCACAATGCAACGATTATGCAACGATATGATTAACAAGAATCCCGACAGGATCTTAAAAAATTGCGCGAAACTGGAAGAAGTCCTTACAAAATAAAGTATAACAACGGCTGAGTGACGTGGAGATCTTAAGATTTTGTGCACGCTCTTTGGACAGCAGGCTGGGTACACTAAGTTACCAAGGAGACAGGGTCACCAGAAAAAGAAGAGAGATTTGCAGCTGAGGATACCATCCCAAAGACCTGTTTCTTCATGTTAGCTTAGTTTCCATTGAATTAGGACGCAGCCTACCTGGTGGGTTTTCTCCGACTAGCGGGTTTCCTCCAGGATCGAGCGGCGGGTGAGGTGGTGTCTTTCTGTATTAATAGATCACAGACGCTCCGGGTGAATACCTGTCTGTCGCGTAGCGCCCAGATATGTGAAGTACATTATATCGTATTTAATTCAATTTGTTTCAATCAAAACCTCCGTCTATGAATTTTGAAATCATTTCAAACATATTATTGTAACATTGTGTACATTTAACCTCTGATGTTATGTTTTTATAACTTGCTTTAAATAATGTTTGCTTTCCACTAACTACTTACCATTTGTAGATTACATTACATTTAATTTTTTTAGATTACATTACTTTTTCATATTAATCTGTATATTTAAGACATGTGGTTAGGCGGAAGCGCGGACCTGATGGCCCGAGCTTCGCCATATCAATAAATGCATATTATTATTATTATTATTATTATTATTATTATTCGAACGAGCTTTTTGAATCACTGCAGATCCCTGTCAGAGTCAGCGAACTTAAGTGCCTCCAAGAACTCTCATTTTTCTGCAGTATAAGCGCTGCACGAAGTCTATTCGAAGACTCCACGTCGCACTGTGGCAGTAGAAGGCGCACACTAAACTAACGTTTTGGGAGGAACCATTGGTGTATATGAAGTTATAGCCAGATACATGGATTTCGTCTCCTGAAATCCCAACAAAAATGTACTGGGAGAGATGAGGATTTGGGGAAGTTTGCTAATCTCACGTCTATTTTAGGCTGGAGAAGTTTCCAAGGGGGAACAAGACATCCGGTTTCACAGGGATGGGTAATGTTATATTGAGTTTCTACAAAAGCGATACCCAGAGGAAGACGTAACTTGGTCTGAAAGCGTACAATGTCATGAAGGAATGCTTGGCGCGAAGGAGTATTTCTAGTTGATATTTTCGCACTATACAAGCCCATTACAAAATCTCTCCTTCGGCTCAGAGATACTTTACCAGCCTCGGCCAAGAGACTTTCAATGCGACTCGTGCGATAGGCGTCTGTGCTGGTCCGAGTGCCGACGGAGACGCTGACCCATTAACAATACACAATCTAAGAGAGGACGGATGATGATCCTGTATAGACGCAAGAGCCATACTCGGGCTGCGCCCCATGATCTACCAGTAAGGGTGCGGGGGAGGTTCAAAGGGATACATATCGGCTCTTCAAGTTTTGAATATAATTTCGTTATATTAAACACTTGTTGAACGTCAGGCCAAGGACAGTTGCACCGAAGGGTTGATATTGTTGACCCCCCCAAGAAAAAGTTAGGATTATTATGGAAGTGATGAAATCTATATAAATGCATGCAACTGGATTTTTAGTTGAAGAACTTGAATCCAGTTTTCGCTCCATTATTGCAGTTTGTTGAAGACTAGTTGTAACTGCCTCAATAACTTGCATGCTCTTCGAGAAGCTAAATATGACAAACGTCAACGAAGAGCAATGCTTTTACAGGTTCTCAGCTGCTCAGGTACTTCAGCAGTCTTTATATTATTAGCAGCAGTGGTATCTTTTATAGTAGTAGACGCAGCATTTACTGTATTAGGCAGACGCAAAGCCTCGAAAGCTGTCTTACCAAATTACATTACGTAATTGTTACCAATTGTAAGAGAAATTACGGGCTGTTGTAGTACCACTAGTTTGTGCACAGTAGCATTAGAAAGTTGTAACAGGAAAGTTCGTGAAGACACATGGTGCGTTTAAGAGGCCACACCACCCAAAATTCCGAACACCTCCAAAGGAATAAATAATTTATTTTATTAATTATTAAATTCTTTTAACCCACTTTGTATAATGTTCACTTATTTATTTTATTAGAAATTTACGATTTAGTCTCTTTTAGGATTATAACTTATTTTAATAGTTCTTAGGATCAATAGAATTCCTACATTTGGCTCAGAAATGTTTGAAACAGACAATTTAATACATTAAAATAATTACGTTAAGATTTTACATATTTCATTTCTCACTTCATAAGTATTCGGGACCTATTTGTGTTTCAACCACAAGATTCTCAAGAATCGCTCCACAACACACCATACTCTCCGCCACCACGATATCTAGACCAGACGGCAAGGTAAAAAATCTTTTTATTGACCAACGTAACATAAACAAATTAAAAATTAAACCCTACTGAACAGGGTTTATTATATTTGGAAGATACCTATGTATCATGTTAAACTAAAACGCGATTTTGTGTCTTCCTTATTTTTGGCGTGAGCGCACCCACAACGTCACGAAATTAGTGTACACCATATAATACCACATTGACATGACTGTTTAAATAATTTTATAAGTACAAAAACTGATTTCAAGTAAGTGTGACATTGATTAATTGCACGATTCGTACTCACCTGTTTCTGATATGCTTTAAATTCTGGAGTCCTGGCTTGCTTAAAGGCAGTTGCAATTCCTGCAATTGTATTGTTATGGGGTCCTCCTTGAAGTCCAGGGAAAACTGCCTGGTTAATTTTCGCTTCAAGATCATACATTATTTTCTCTCCGTTCTTATTCACTGACCTAACTCCTGCAACAAGATTCCCATTAGATTCTTTTAAAGGATTTTCAAAAGCAAATTTTAGGAAGTTTCTGTACAGTACATATTTCATAATAATCATGGTGATAGAAGAGCCTGAAAAACATTCACTTACATTAAATCCGATTTACACGGTTCCTTTTGGCGAATGATTTCGAGGGGTTTAGAGGAAGCGCACCTGCGCTTCTCTCTCTCTCTCTCTCCCCTATATATATATATATATATATATATATATATATATATATATATATATATTGTGCTTAAAAAAATTTTGTGTACCTCTTACAATGAAAATTTATTAAAAAAGAAAATTTTTGAGGTAAGTTTCGTCAACAAATAATTATATTGACCTGTACCCGCTCAACCCCCAGCAGCGTGAAAGTCAAAATCTGTACTGAACGATTAGTGGTGGTCAATAAAATAGAGCCACCCTAGCATCTTATAACAAAGATAAACCATAATAGTTTTCCCGCGCGAATATCTCGGCCCGTGTAACCCTTACCTAACAGCACACGACAGCAGTCAGTGAACCAAGTTTCCTGCTAGGCAGAGTAGAATCAAGGTTCAAATGTAGGAATTTCATCAGTCATAATAATAGAGACATTGTAGACATTTTTAATAGTACTTTTTCGACTTATTTCGATTCTATTTGAATTGTTTGTGATAGCATGAAGTACACGTGGTTTTCTTACACTACGTATTTTATTGATCTTTCTAGATGGATCGTGCAAAACACACCACTGAGACTGAACAGGTGATTCAATGAACAAAAATGCAAGAGAACTGCGTGTTTCGCGAAAGCGAGGCCAGTACTCATATGCAATTTGCAAATGTAAACAGACGAAGCAAATTCCAGATTCCTGAAAATCGAGGCAGACCGCGGAGAATGTTCCCACGAATGGATCAACAAATCTGCTTACCAATTCGGAAGGATCCATTTCTGTCAGCACCTGGCTTGAAACAAAAAAAATCTCAGGTTTATGGTATTGGGTTATCTACTTTAACTGTACAGAGATTACGAGCTGTACAACTCAATGAACGCATTGCAAAAAGAAAACCATGTGTGTCAAAACGAAATATTGCGAAACGATTTGCAAGAAAACAAGAAAGATTTGGCGGTATAATGTACTCTGGTCGGACGAGTCCAGGTATAATCGGCTTTTTCTGATGGAAAAGTACGTGCAATGCCCTCTAAACCAGGAATACAATCCCAAGTACACTTTAAAAGCCGTAAACATGGATGTGGTTGAGTAATGGTGCGGGAATATTTCTCGTGGTATGGTATGGGTCCGTCGTTTCATATAAAAGGAATTATGAATGCGAAGATATACGAAAAAATATTAATGTCAACTATGTTTCCTTATGCTCGTGAGGAAATGCCTTTCGTCTGGATGTTTATGCAAGACGACCCAAAACATTCCACATAGTGAAGTCCTTTATTGAAAATGAAAAAGTGAGTACTAACCCATTCAAGAGAGGATTTTTTTTTGTCCTTATTGCTATTTTTTCAGGACGTTATATATGACGGCTCTATTTTTTTACTTCTTAGATACTTATTGCAAAGTTTTTGTTATTTGTACAATAATGTGGGCATGAATACCGTGTAAAGGTTTATTTTGTTTCCATATTGTATACAAAATAAAAGATCATGCTATTTATTTATAAATAAAGGTTATTTGCAAAACAAATCTCTCAATTTCTTTGCCATGGCATGATGGCTATATTTTAATGACCGCCACTGTAATCGCCTATTTCCATAATTACAGTGAAATCTGTCTAAACCGGAACCTGTAAACGCACGGAACTTGCTTTATCCGGAAAATTTCTCCGTCCCGTGAAGGTAACTGGTATGTTACACAGCATAAAACTGAATCTGCCAAACGCGAAAACGGAAAGGTTTTTCGTGTTCTACAGGGAAAAAGCCTTCGTAAAATGGAATTCCTGCACAATAGGGAGACGGGAGATGCTTTGCAAATGAAGGCATCTGTCCCAGTGATATGAGTTTCAGTTGTGGAAGCCGCACAGTTAAGGAGAGGAGCTTCTGTGTCAACATAAAATTCGACCTTGGGGTCGCTTGCCTCTCAAGGCGTAGGTCGTAGGGGAACTTCCCTCTTCCGGCTCTCTGAGCGCAGGAAGGTGCACAGGCTTGGCATGTATTCACGCATCTCCCGGCATTGCGTTGACTCTTCGGCAAGAGCCGCATTGATCAAGAACATGCAAGGGTATCAGAAAAATCAGCCGCTATCATTTTCCGCGCCGCCACCGCCGCAGCGGACGTCACATGCCCGGGCAGATCGCGTCGTCGCCCACATCTAAGGATGGTCTGGCCAGAATGTTCACATTGCCGCCGCAACGCCGGTCTAAATGATCTGCTCTCGGGAAGCCGGCGTGGACGACCAACAAGCCGCTGGATGAACAAACTGCAGTTTGGACAGTATGGAACTGAACGACGGGCGACGGCCCGTGGCGCAGACTCACGCCGCCGCTCATCAGTTCGCCGTCTGGAAGCCCCGCTGCTAAGGGCCTGTAGCCCAGGCACGCGTCGCCGACAGCCATTAGTTAATTAGCCTATTGTTAAAATGACGGGAAGGAATTCTGGAACTCAAGAAAACGTGCGCAGATAATCTTCTCCCCCCTACATCACATAGTTTTTTGACTAAATAAATAAACACGCGCAGCATACTCGTAGCAACGGACTTATAAACATATAGGCGTGTCGCTCTGGATGCTAGAAACGGATAGTATTATCGAGGTACGGCACGGCCTGGTGGTATTAATATGGGATTGATGTAGAGAAGGCATTGAAAAGTTAGGTCAAGCAAAAGTAAACAAATTCTCATTCTCACGGAAGCTGCCAAGCCATTCAGATGGTAATGATCATTACGACATAGTATTTTTTCCATTGTTAACTTATATTGTGGGTGAATGTTTGAATAGTTCATAATAGTGTAGGCTAAGCAGTTTTATTTATTTGGGTTCAAGTGGGTAAACGTTTGCATTTTTTAAACGATGGATGACATTTGTTGTAGTGTGGGAATTTTGCATCTTAAATATTTTGACTTCGCGTTCGTGGGTGTACATGAGAATTCCGTAGTGGAGAATTATAAAGTGTTAATTGAAAGGAAAATAGTTACAAATAGGGGTTGCATCCTAAGCCCAGTGAAGGAAAGTAGCGACGCGACAATATTGAAGCAGATTTAGAGATTTCCGAATAGCGGACTGACTAGTTAGCAACGGACGGGAAACATTTAAAGTTTACACGGACAATAGGCTTATAAATTACACCACACGAGAACCCAGACCAACCCTTTTTGGAGAAGACCGCGGCATTAAATCAAGAGAGAAGGCATTCCATAAGCTTACAAACTTTATCAAAGCCGTACGGTTTAATAATGTTTAAAGGCCATAGAATAATTAATTAATAATGAGGTCGAGACATATTATTAGATTTTTGCAATAATTGTTAATTATTTTACGAAAAGAAAAGGTTGATATTTCATTGAATTGCCATCAATTCAGTATGTAGTAAATTCTACAGAATTTCCAGGAATGGTGATTTCTGTATAGTCACACATCCACGTGCAACAGGTAAGGTGACGTATGTTGTACGTGTAATATGTTAGTATATTGTACTATATACGGGGAGATTTAGAGCCCGTTAGTATTGTAACGTTTCTCATGGTGAATTAAAACTCACTGGTATTATTTAAACAAAAACTTTTATTCGTGAACAATTATACACTAAAATCTACAGACACTAAAAACTATGTCTATTTACAGATATATTACACTTAATTATTTTTCTTTACACACGACTCCGTTCTCTTGATTATTTATTTACACAGTTCACTTCTTACACACTATTTATTTACACTGTTCTCTTCTTCTACAGTATCACCCAGTCCGATGCACTGTCCACGGTCCACTGCACTGACCCCAATTCCCTGCGCAGATCACAATTCCCTGCGCAGATTGTGATATAATTTTATAAATGAGTGCCTAAATAATCGTGTTCTTTACGAATTATATGGCGCAGACACTTCATTTTACCAGGTGCATTAATTATTTCTGCATTGTCTATATAAACTTTATTCAACTGGGAATGAATGCCACACAGTAATACGCGTTTTTACATTACTCAGCCAAGGAATATTTCTTTTCAAGATTCGAATGACTGCCTCCAAGCTCTTTTCACATTTCCTTATATTAACACCAGAAATCTAACATTTTAATCCACTATGTTCTGGTTGTAGGTACTACAATCTTTCGGAAGAAACACTCTAGAAGAAACACCGCCTGACAATGAGAGATTATTTTGTGAACTTCACGCTGTATCGCGACGTTCCTATTGTTAGATTACAATTTCATAAACAGCGAGCGAGCTCCGCCTAGGGAGTACAGGACCTTGTCGTTGGTGGCGGAGCCTGAGTACCCCCATGACCCCGAGAGCTATGCCGGCGGTAGCGTAGCTACTGGTAGGGCCTCCCTTGCCGGACAGGTCAAGGGATAGGGGTGAGACGAAAAAGTACTCCAGAAGAGGACCTCAACGCCACGAAGAGGATTTCGAGAAGAAATTGCTAGAAGAACCATGCATGAACATCATTAGCGTGGAAAAGATGGTGAAGACGTCCTGGGTAGATGCAACTCAAAAGCCGTGGAAGGCAATGCATCTAGGGCGAGCAACCCGAAAAACTGCCCTGCAAGTTTGGAGGCAGTGAGATGGCATACCCATCGCCAAACTAACCTGCATATGGGCTAGAAACACTAACAGGCGAAAAAAATAAACTTCTCACAGACCGCAGCAATTACAACCGGACGCCCCATATACGACAAGGCAACGGAAAGGACATGATTACGACCTGCAAGTTTGGAGGCAGTGAGATGGCATACCCATCACCAAACTAACCTGCATATGGGCCAGAAACCCTTTAAGACGAAAAAATAAACTTTTCACAGACCGCAGCAATTACAACTGGACGCCCCATTTACGACAAGGCAACGGAAAGGACATGATTACGGCTTAGCGGAACATTTACAAATAATGACTTGGAATGTTAGATCGTTGAAAGGAAAAGAGCAACGCCTAATTAATATAATGAAAGAAAAAGAAGTGGATATAGCCATGTTAACAGAAACAAAAAATAAAGCTAAAGGCTCAATGGATTTAGATGATTATGCCCTTATATACAGTGGTGTTGATATCAATGAAAGAAGCATCAGGAGTTGCAATCCTAATAAGCAGAAGATGGAAAAACCGAGTTCACTCTTACAGACAGAATATCAGACAGATATCAGACAGAATTATCACACTGCGGACTAAAGTAGATAGAGGGTATATATGTTTCATCTGTGTATACGCACCAGAAGAGGGGAAAACCTTGGTTACAGAGGAATTTGTCACAGAGGATTTGTCACCTTGTCTACAGAGGAACCTTGCCTACAAAAAACTCTCGACGAAATAAATAAAAATGATTATATTGTCATATGTGGAGACCTCAATGCCAGAATTGGAAATGCATCTATGGATAAGATAATTGGCCCCAATAACGAAGATACTCTGAATAAAAACGGACGCAATTTAAGAGATTTTGCATGTTTTAACAAAATGAAAATAATGAACACTTTCTATAAGCATAAACGTATTCACAAGATGACATGGGCAGCACGTGGTCAAATTAGTACTATTGACTACATCATGGCAAACGATAAAATAAGCAAACTCTTTACAGATGTAAGAGCTTATAGAAGCTACGATATAGATAGTGATCACTTCGCACTTCTTGGAAAGCTAAAATTAATGAAGAGATGGGGGAAAAATCAAAAACAGCCAAACCTGTCCTACCCAAAAAACCCGGAAAGTATATCT
The DNA here is from genome assembly GCA_038098605.1 of Gryllus longicercus. Taxonomy (NCBI): domain Eukaryota; kingdom Metazoa; phylum Arthropoda; class Insecta; order Orthoptera; family Gryllidae; genus Gryllus; species Gryllus longicercus. The sequence goes on from JAZDUA010000459.1 coordinate 264,055, forward strand.
ACTAAATAAAGAATCTGTCAAACTGATGTACCAACAACGTCTGAACCAACATAATAAAACAATTGAAATTAGTAATAATGTGGAAGAAGAGTGGAGGAATTTGAAAACTATAATTGAAGTAACAGCACATGAAACTACTTCAAAGAGAACGAAGAAGAAAGGGCTTAAAATATGGAATGAAGAAATCGAAGAAGCTGTTAACGAGAAAAAGAAACTATATCCGAGATATCTAATAAATCCTCACAAACTAAGAAGGAATACACCACAATTTCCAACCACGTCAGGTACCTAACAAGAAAAGCCCAACAGGATTCATGGGATAAATATATAGCTGATATCGAAAATGACATACATGGACGGCAGAAAACAGCATATAAAATTATGAGACACCTTAACAGACAAGAGAAGGACATAGCAGATATACAAATAATTAAGCCAGATGAATGGCTTTCTTACTACAAGAACTTATGGACAAATAAGAATGCGAGGGATAAGAATAAGGAAGACAAAAATGAAAACCTCATTGAAGACAGCGTAGATCAGATAGAAAGGGAAGAACTGGAAGAGGCACTAAGTAAAATGAGAAATAGAAAAGCTAGTGGCAGTGATGGCATAAGGCAGAAATGCTTAAATGTGCGACTGAAGAATTTAAAATAAGGCTTCTCCACTTCTTCAACCTATGCTGGAATAGAAGAAAAATACCAACCGAATGGAAACTCGCCGTAGTGCTACCTATTTTCAAAAAGGGAGACCGAACAAAATGTTACAACTACAGAAGTATAAGTCTTCTAAACGTTGCTTATAAGATGTTGTAGCGATACCGATTTCCTCATACCAGGAAAATTAAATAAAACAAACTCGGCCACCCTGAGTTCTACTGGGAGAGTAAACAGATGGCGATACGCGCGCAACCCCGCTTATCGTGACAGCCATTTGCGCCCCCGGCCCATTAACGAAGTCGTTATGAGAGCTGGCGACGACACATTCACTGAGAGAGGCACATGGTCGCAAGACCGGCTGCGAAATTTCTAGAACGCCCGCTTACATCCGGGGAAACCCAGAGTGATAAATTCTTTCACGGACAACGCGCCCCCTTGCGCAGGCATGGCCGATGTTCTAGAAGGAATAAGAATAACACTGTGCACTCGCAGCTGGCACAGAGAGCGGAAATTTCCGTGGCTTCCCCGTCGCGATTGGTTGGAAATAGTGAAATGCGCCATCACCTTTGGCCAATAGCGACGCGACTATTATAAGGAGCTGGAGCACGCGAGAAAATAGGTGGGGGCAAAAGTTGACTTGATACGATTTCGACTGATAGAATGTCAGAAGAGCTTGGGCATTACGCTGAGGGCAGTCGGGAGAGAAACTTCTCTGGGGGGGTAACTATTCGTCGGGGAGAGACCAGTGTGTCTCTGAAGGACTTGTATAATTTGTCGGAAGGAGCCTGAGTATTAGGCTGAGGGCAGTTGGCAGAGAAACTTCTCTGGGGTGGGAATTATTCGGGCAAGTACGCCTATGGGGGATTTATATAATTTTACTGCGAGTTTGAGCATTGGGCCGACTGCAGTTGACAGAGAAACTTCTCTGAGGTGGGAATTAGTTGTGAAGAGAGGCGAATGTTTCTCCGAAGGAGTTCTAGACCTTCTGAAATTGTGTCCGACAATTATTATGAGAATCAGAGAGACGCATGGTTGACCACTACGCTCCTGAGATCGAGATAATCCCGGCTGCTCCGAGTTCAACCAGTTACTACCAGTTCTGCCAGATACTACCAGACGCCGTCGCCCCCCTAGCAGAGGTACGCATAGTTGACTACTACGCTCCTGAGATCGAGAGAATCCCGGCCGCTCCGAGTTCAACCACCGCAGCCAGACGCCGCCGCCCTTTGGTGACGTCAACGACCCGGCCGCCAGCTGTTGGCACGGGAGGCCATCGCCCTCCGAGGCATTCTTTTGAAGGACGGCCAGGCGCCCCTTCCGACCGCGCCCGCCCTCCCCGGGCGCGCAAAGACCATTTTCCAGGCAGTATCATTCAAGGGCATTCGTCCTTGTGAAATTTTGTAATGCGGTGCCGCGCTATGGCACATTAACCTGTAACTTTTGTTTTTTACCATTGTAATGTTAGTTATTAATTCTTGCTAGTTTTAAGCTTTATACTAACTTTTCATCTTCTTTTCTTTTCACCCAATTTTCTCATTTTTTTTACTCAATTTGCTAATGTAACTTCCCTGGGGCATTAGATTTGATTGCCCAGGAATAAAAGTAATTTTTACCAGTGATCAAAGTGTTTGTTTCGCACTGCCATTGTATCTGTTTAACAATTCCTTAAATCACCGACTGAGCTATAACCGGGCCGCTAACCGGGCGTTCTCTCACGAGACGACCGGGGGTGTTACAATGTATTCAAAAATTGTGACCACTAGACTAAGAAAAATTGCAGAAACAATGTTGATGGAAGAACAAAGTGGCTTTCGGTAAGGAAGGTCCTGCACAGACAATATCTTCATCTTAAAACAAATTTTAGAGAAACATAGAGAATATAACAAGGAAACCCACATCTTGTTTGTAGATTACAAGAAAGCTTTTGACACTGTAGCCAGGCATACCCTCTTTGAAATATTATGAAAGAAAGGAATCCCCGAACATCTTATCCTTGTAATTGAAAATATGTATAATAAATCTGAAATATGTATTACTTGGAAACCAGATCGAAAAGCGGAAGTGGACCAAGGCCTACGACAAGGATGTAGTCTTTCACCGCTACTGTTTGATATCTACGTAGACGAAGCTCTTCGTGAGTGGAAGAGCAGATTAAAATTTTATAGCCTAGACCTAACTACATCAAAATTATGGACAATACTTTTTGCAGATGACCAAGCAATAATAACAGAAGGAGAAGATATATTGCAAAAAGCAACATATGAACTGCAGCGGATAATGGCAGAATATAATCTTGAACTATCAGACACCAAAACGAAAGTGATGGCATTCCAAGGTCAATACCCGATACGCTCAAAAATTGTAGTAAATAATAAAACAGTAGAGCAGATACAACACTTCACATTCTTGGGAGCAGACATATCATTCTATGGCGAAATTGACATAAATAAGAAAATAGAAAGATTCAATCAAATGAATGGAACTATAAGAAGAACACTCAGTTCAAAAGTGAGAAGAGACACTCTCATTAAATTTTACAAACTTATGTCAATACCAACCTTCTTATACGGGAGTGAAGTGTGGACAATGACAAATAAAGATATATCAAGGCTGCAGGCAGCGGAAATGAGATTCCTTAGAGAGCGGTAGCGGGATATAGCCTTTTGGACAAAGAAACACACAAATCCGAAACGAGCTAAATGTAGAAAGTCTTATAGAGAAAGTCACCAACTACAGACTCTCATGGCAAGATCACATGTTGCGAATGAACGACAGAATTCCTAAACAAGTGGCAAATTATCAGCCGAGAGGAAAAAGGAATGTAGGACGTCCAAGAATGCGCTGGAGGGACCAAAATTAAGCGGCGTAACAGGCATTATGCCTAAATACTTGAAGATACGAAGAAGAGAAGATAAACAGCGAGAAATTTGCTGTAAAATTAACCTCTAATTATGGTTCATTAAATAAAAGTGTACAAAATTATTTTCAATAGTAAATTATAATTAAAACGATAATTATTAATTACATAATTGTCGGAATAAATTGGTTATTTTAAAAATTACACAATTATTTTCACATAAGTTCATTATTAGAAAGAGATGTAAGCGTTTTCATCAATATCGGGTCATTTCAATTAGATACGAGCACAAAATGTGACGTCCCATTATTGGGGAGGTGGGAATGAAAGGGTAGGTATTATTTGTGACTAAATATTTGAAATCAAATGGTTGAGTATCAACATTTTATATTTACTGATGAAGTTACATATTAAATATTGGAACATACGAAGAAAATGGAGGATAAGAATATTTTATTATGAGAAATGAAAAGATTCAAAAAAATTGACATGACATCCCACATAACATATTTTGCATTTTCTTGTAGTGTTTTTGTGACATAATGCACGATATTTATGCGGATTATTTCCTCTAAACGGATGGTGTCTGCTACCCCCCTTTTGAGCGATTTTGGAGAAGGGCAGGTATCACTTTCCTTCTGCAAATAAGTTGTACAATGTACCTCGTAAATGAAAGAAAAACCATTCTTTCTTCCTTTCCTTTTCGGTTTAGACGATATAGCTGTCATGAATTATTGACTGAAACGTTTGAGGGAAATCAATTATGTGATAGTACAATTTTTTCATACGAATGGTGGTTCAAATATGACCGGGACTGATTTTTTTTCAAATACCCCGACATACGCATTAACTGCGCCGCCTGGAGAGAATCTAGCCACAACCCCCCACCTCCCTCCTTTGCAGGTTAGAACCTGTTCAGTCGCGTCTGGGTCTTGCTAGAACGATGAATGAACAAAAGGTGCCGCGGTGCGTGGAACAACGCATTATCATCAAATTTCTCGTTGGAGAAAACGTTCAACCGTCGGAAATTTTGCAGAGACTCAAAAAACAGTACAGGGAAGAGTGCCTCTCACGGACCCGTTTGTTTCAAAGGAGTAAGTGTTTCAGAGAGGGACGAGAGCGCGTTGAGAATGAACCTCATAATCGTCGGCCGCGAACATCCATAACCCCAACAAACATTGATCGTGTTAATGCGGTTATTTGTGAGAACAGGCGCATCACTATCAAAGAAGTTGCATCAGTAATTGGCATCAGTGTGGGTAGTGTAGAAGACATGATAAAAAAACACCTAAAATATAGAAAAGTGAATGCTAGGTGGGTTCCACGCACTTTGACGGACGAGAACAAATTGATGCGCATGCAAGCTGCCAGTGTTCTTCTAATGCGGTTTGAAAATGAAGGAGATGCATTTTTGAAGTCCATTGTAACCACTGATGAAACGTGGGTTCACTATTTTATTCCTGAGTCCCAGCAGGCATCACGTGAATGGCGACACGCCTCTTCTCCAAAACCCAAGAGAGCGCGGAAGATCCGTTCGGCGGGAAAAGTGATGGCAACATTTTTTTGGGACTGGATGGGTGTTATCCATGTAGACTTTCTTACAGAAGCTAACACCATCAATGCAGCTTATTATTCAGCACTTTTGGAAACAGAAATCAAAGAAAAGATCCGATCCAAACGGAAGAGAGGTGGGAAACGGGTAGCATTCCTTCAAGACAATGCACGGCCTCATACTGCTAAAACAACCATGGCAACCATCAGCAAATTGAAGTGGGACCTTCTACCACATCCACCGTACAGTCCAGATTTGGCCCCAAGTGATTTTTACCTTTTTGGACAGCTTAAATCACATTTGCAAGGCATGCGATTTGCGGATAATGACGCAGTCATCTACAGTGTTCGGGAGTGGATATGCCGACAACCAAAAGACTTTTATGAAAAGGGCATTAGGATGCTCCCAGGACGTTGGAAAAAATGTATAGAATCTGGAGGGGAGTACTTTGAAGAATGACATGTACAAATAATTTTTTGCTAATAAAGTATTTCGTAAAAAAAATCAGTCCCGGTCATATTTGAACCACCTTGTAATTCTGTATGAAATAACATTTTGGTCTAGTAGATCTACTTATCCTATGAAACAATTGTAAGATGCAATGCATGCAGGTTGTTTGATTTCAATTCTATATTTCTCTTTAGCAGAACTTTCAGCCTTTCCAATACGATGAACTCCCTTGTGAGTCGATGCAACTGTTACTATATTGTTATCATGATATCTTACTAAAGTAACACCATTTGTAACATCTGTGGTTTGGCAAAAATATCCTCTTCTTTCTCATTACACTTATTTCTTCTAATGAAGCATTTTCTACTAGGTTTGCTCTAATTCTACCTATGCAAAAATGTCCTGCGCGTTTCATCGCGTCTAGAATTTTTAGTGATGTGAAAAAACTATCTTTGTAAACACTGCATTGCTCATTTTGTGAGAATTTCACCATCACTTGCATAACATTTGATCCATCAACTCCTAAATTTGGATCCAAATTTCCTGATTTAGCGCCTAGGAACGGCTCTCCCTGAACTAAATAACCTATCTATAAAAGGCACCAATTTTGTATCCAAAGCAAATTGGTTTACCATGAAGTTTTTTAGCTCCATGGCGAACATAGTACAGTACCATTGCTTTGTCAACACAAATTAGCATCTCTTGGAAAATATGTCAGCCATCTTTGAATCCATAATGACCAAAGAGGTCGCAGTTTTGTAAATTTATCAATTTTATATCCGATTTCAAATTATTACACACGTGTAAATATTTTAACATGTCTTCAAATTTGTTTCTAAACATAGCTTTGCAAATAGCAGTATAGCGAGTTTCTTCAGAGGTTTCGCAGGACATCCTATATCTGGGCACTCAACAATAACCACCCAAAAAGGATAGCCAAGAAAAATTTTACATTTTCATTTATTCTACATTTGTTATTTCCCTGATGCAATGTAAAATTGTTACTATTATTAGGAATATTACTTCATTACCATATTGTTTTTCAAATAGCTGTATTGGAGTATAATCATCACTAATGCAATGGATCATAAACGTGAGAATTACAATTTACTAATAATTAACCTTTTTAATTACTTCACCCCATACTTTAACTAGTCAAAATTTGTAAGCGAATAACAATTTGTTTTGCTGATGAATAGTCTACAAAGTTTGATTTTCTCGACGAAATCAAGAAAATGCCAAGTTTATGCGCCTACAGTACACATTTATTATTTGGTGTGAATCCGCGAAGTCGCCCCTATACAGGAAACCGAAGTATTATTATATTGATTTGGGAACCTGGCTCTCTTTTATTCGATCTCCTGTCATTGGGGTTTTGTTAACTACTAAAATATGTACACATTTTTAATAATGCTGTCGCTGTGATCAGGAATTATTTATTTACACATTATTTATTATTTTACATTTAGCACTATCCCTATCATAAGTTTGAAGAAACAATGTGTAGCCGTTTTGGAGAATATCTTGTTTTTGTAATTTTTTAAAATTGCAAATATTTCACGTAATGTTGCGCGAAAACGACTATAATTTTCAAAAAAATTGCATGACCTTAATTACAAAGAACTAATTAGGGACAACAAATTTAATTTGAAGGAAAAATCTCTAGATTCAGTTTGGAGTTATAATATGACGCCGAAAAAATTATACTTTTGAAAATTTCGAGTTAACAGTCAAAATCAGACTTATGCCACTTCAATATGTGTATGTAACTCTATTCTTACTCAATGTTTCGACTCGAGCCAAATGGACAGGGCATTCTTCAATTTGAAAAAATCCTACGCATGGTTAAGGCGCTAATAGTGTCCCCTAAAATGTGTATTTCCGAAATTTCAAAATCGATTTTCCGCAGCATTACATTACTTTCCATATACTACGTACATACGAGCGAGTAAAAATATATATTACCAATGAGATAGTTGTATAAGGGCATTAAATATATTTCAAAATTTTGCAATTTTTGAAATTTGAGATGTATTTCTGCAAATAAAACATTGAATCTGGAGAGAAATGCTGAAAAACATCATACATGAACAAAACACGACGACTTTTATAATAACAATGTACTCCGGTAGGAATGATGTGATTGGGCATTTGGAAAATGTTAAAATGAGTTTATTGGCTACTGTTTCAATTCAAGTTGTATACATATTTCTAGTAAATATTCATGCAAAATCACACAAACACGCTCCAAAAATACAGACAGGCACATTTGCAGGGTGCAATCTCACTCCGTAATGTGCACAATTAAAATCAAACAAAATGGTGGCATGCGATGCTGACTTGGGAGGAACAATATTATCATCTACGTTATAAATACGACGTTTAGGGAAAAAGCAACAAGCAAAACAATAAAAGATGTTCAAAAGGCACCAACCTGCACCACGTGTCACACTACTTCCAACGGCAGGAAATACACAAGATGAAAATCTAAAATAAAATTTATAACAAGAAAAGCTGTAACATTGCATATACTTTTCACATTTGTAACGGTATGAATAATTTGCCATTTATATACCACCACCACCACCACCACCACCACCACCACCACTACCACTACTACTACTAAAATAACTTATAAAAACAAATTGTCAAAATTGTCTGTCGAGTTTGACCATAGAATTAATTATGACAGACAGACTTTAAAAAATAAAAACACAGAATCACCTTACAGAAATCTTAAATATTTATTTTTCGTTAACCATAGTTTGATGAGCGACTTTTGGGGACATAAATTTTCCCCTAAATTCTGGCTATAATGAATAAAAGAGAATAATAGTTTTCTCATAGTATATTTTATACCTGTTTAGATCTGTAATTTTTCTGGAACGTAATCTCTGTAAAATCGGTAGTTTCTTACTTCTTTGAGAATGTGATTGTCGGCAGCATCAACAAACACACACACAAAACGTATACAACTATCTCAAACTTTTCCACACTCATTCATGAGCAGATCATTCAGACACGACCATTCAGGACGCTGGCGAAATGACTGCTGGCCCCGAGAGAAAGAACAGCAGAAAGGGGAAATGTCTTCCAAAAAAGTCTTCAAAAAGCTTTTTACACAAAGGACTCGTCAACAGCTCATTCTGAATGAACATCAAATTAAAATAAATTCTCGAACCATCATACATAATGCATTCAATACCGTCACGAATGGGGTGGATGAACGTTGGATGCGGCAGTTGCGCAACTTTTCAGGAATAAAAAATAGTGGTGCTGCCAAAGCACTTAATTTGTCGCAATGTTTCTAAATGTTATGCAACATTATATCAATTTGAAGATTATATTCAACAATTGATATGATGTGACATACGTTTCTACAATGAGAACAAGAGTTGTAAACTTGTATAAAATGCAAAATACGAAAATGACATACAGACACCTTCAGTTTATTTAAAATCTTACTAAATTGTAAAATGTGAGTGGAATTGCTTCAAATGATTTTCAATAAAGTTCTTGAAAAACACTAACGTTTTCTGCGACAACAGAAGTTGTGACAAATAATTATCCCGAGTCAGTTTCGAACCAGCGGCCCGTCCCTCCGAAACGCTGAGTCCGAACTCGACATTTAACCACTTCTACCAGCCGGGTTATACAGAGAATTGACATTTCTACAGTAGTCATTAACGCCGAAAGATTGATTTGATGGTTCACACGTTTCACAAATTTAATGCAAGATGTGAAAAAAATTTCAAAAATGGAAAATTCGAAAACCACATACAGCCACTTCCAGTTCATTTATCATGATTAATAGTATTTGCCATTAGAATTGCTTCAAATTGTTGTCAATACAGTTTCTGGAAATCTCAATTATTTTCTGCGTCAATAGAGAATTGTGACTAATAATATTTTCCGACCAAGACTCGAACCGGCGACCTGACCTTCCGAAGACCTGAGTTAGTAAACACCAATTAACCACTCAACCACCCGAGTAGTACACGGCTTTTGTTACACTTATATAAAAGTGTAATAATAAGCGTATGGTGGTTTCAGTTCTAGGATTAAGAAGCCGAAAAATTGAGAACATGCGAAAAAAATGTCATTTGGGCGATCAAAGAAAGGGAACAGAATCAGTCATCACAGAAATCCTAGTTCAGACTAAAGAGATTAAAAAACTTAACACTGCAATGAGTCGTAAAGACCCACGCACAGCGCGACCTCTGAGTCACGCTCTATTAAATTATATATCGAGGCGAAGGACGCCTTTGGCACAATTCGCCACGCGCAAATGCGCAAGCCGTCACCCAAGTATCCCCCAGCGAGCGCTCGCGTCCGAAACGCACCCTTCCATCTTTGTGTTTAGCAGTAGGCGATTGACTCGCAACAGTCTCATTGAGAGACTCGGGAGCAGCTCACTAGCTAATCCCTCAGGGACAATAAATAACGAAGCTCCATAAAAGGATCGCAGACGTGTGTCGGATCACATAGGCACTAAATGCGCAGTTCCCTTAACCCAATCACAGAGCTCGGGCGACAGAATATTCTAGAAACTTTTTAACGAGCCTATGGAAAGCTTTGCGCTAAGCACGTGACAGAACAGGCATTTTGCGAAAGGCGTGGGGACGGGAATCGGGTGAGCGGAGGGAGATAGAAAAATCAGATAATTGGAGAAAGAGTGTTGTTGGAGCGAGCGGTCGACTCTTAGAGAGACAGTTCTTCGTTTAACGGTGACAACAGCCATACGACAAACGATAGCTATTCTCCACGATCTTACCGGCCATCAGCATCGGCTTTTCAGCATCGGAATTTATTCGGGATGCCGGTCTAGAACAATAGGATTAACACCCTAAATTACCCGTGAGGGTGTACAGCACGATCATTCGGCTGCCAATGATAAAACGCGGACCAGGCAACGTGTGACGACCCGCGCATCAAAAAAACCAACTCTTCACTTCGCGGACGGCCGATCTCCAGCCCAGCCTGACGTCAGACATCCGCACGTGTTCCTGCCGACTACAGGAGAGACACGTCCTCTGACATTTCAACAGTCTTCTGCTGCCGCCGGCCGATATTTGGACATGTAATCCTTTCGGGGTGAAGTAGCAACATCACAATCATCACCATTCTGTAAGTGAATACGTGTCCATTTTAATCAATAGCCAGAGGAAAGCACAACAAGGAATCGTATGTGAAAGACAATTTACCACGGTAATAAACGTGTCCCCGTCACACAAAGAAATTTGTATTATTTGTAGTCAGTAAGCCAAATGCAATCCTTTGTCCCAGGGCGCTCACCCCTGAGATACTTAACTCCGGTGACCAGATAACAGATAAGGCTTACGCTTGGTGCCCTCTAAATAAATTCAGCGCGTGCAACCTGATGTCTGAAAGCGACCGTCGCACCTTAAGTGTGATGGCAATCTCCCTTATGATAGTGTGACTCACAGTGGTGCATTACATAAATTGGCGTCCAACGTGTGAGGTTGCATTACAATACAGCGTGAAAGCCTGTCAGTGTGTAGTACTAATATTTATTTATTATTTATTTAAATAGCTAATTTTCTACAACAAACTTTTTTCTCCATATAAAAAATATCTTCAATTTTGTAGTTTCGAAAATTGCAACAAAAAACAACAAACAGAAATACCCGAAAATGGGACTAGCACCATATTTTGATTTTCCCTTATAACTAGGGGCGGATTTGGATGATCTAAAACATTGTCGAAAATGATTAATAAAACTTGTAAAAACTTTAAAAATGCCCTAAAAACAAAGAAAAATAACGTAAAAAATTTGATCAAAACCGCTTCAGATGATCAACTTAAGCTGTTGGATATGACACCGATGTTATCGAGGCTTCTTCCTATTGTTCAAGTAAACTCAGCTTGCAAACTTTGTTTGAACTGTTCTCTACAAGAAAATCTTTGCCTTTATTTATTGCGTAATCGGTCGAACCTGGAGGCGCTGAGAAATGACACAAGAACCTTTGATTACGGTAGTACAACGGCTGACATTACAATAAATGAGCGAAGAAATCGAATAGGCTTCTCAGGAATTCAGTGGTGAACATTTGTTGCACGTCGTTGCACATTGTTAGAAACAAGTGCAATTTAAATTATACTATAATTGATAAAAAAAATCAGCGAAAATGCAGTGAAAATGTCGTTAGAAGGCAAAAAATATTCAAAATCGACGAAAAATGCACAAAAATAACGCATAAGAATGGGTCATTTCGTTTCACCATAACAAAATTAATTTCAATACTAAACGGCATTGTTCTAAAGTGAAAAAATGACTTTTCATTAAAATCCGTCCCCTACGCGTATGTAGAGAAAATTTAAAGAAAAAATCTTGAGCGGTTATAGAAGAAACACTTTTTAGTATATTTCAAGGGCAAGTTATGCAAAAATTACTGTTTTTTTTAAATTGAACATAGCATTTTTAAAGAGGTAATTTTCTACAACAGGCCTTGCCCGAGACAAAAAAAATCAATCTTCAATTGGTATTTTGTAATTTGGTATTAGGTAATTGTCAATTGGTACTTTTCAATTTTGTTTTGTAATTTTCGAAGAAGAAAAAAAAACAAGAAAAAAAAGAAGCAATACCTGAAAATGGGACTAGCACCACATTTCTCACGGTCCCTTATTACATATGTGGAGAAAATATACAGACAAAAATTTAAACAGTTTTTGAGAAGAAAAAAAATCGCAAATTTCAAGCGCTAATTACGCAAAAACTACTTAATTTTACAAAAGAATGTATTTGATATTTTTGAAAGACCTAATATTGTACAACAGACTTCGTCTAAGTAAAAAAAAAACTCTTATCTACAATTTTGTAGTTTTAAAACTTTTGCAATTTTCGAAAAATCGGAGACAACAAAAATGAGATCTACAAGGTCTGTCCCAAAAGTAAGTTGAATGATCTTGCACCGCCGAAGCAAGCCACTAGCAAGGCGCGCCAAGTGACGTGAATAGTTGTGTGGGGTTTAGGGAAGCCAAGGACAAACACATCAGTTGTCTGCAGGCTCTTCCACAGTGCGCATCGCTGCTAGTTTGAACCCTTGTGTTAGTGACGCGTCGGAATTTTAAGATGCCACGTTTCAAGAACCAGCGTTACGCAATAAAAATTTGTGTTGCGCTCAAGGAAACGGGCGCTGCGACCGTTGCCATGCTAAGGGAAGTCTATGGCGATAGCACCATGTCCAACAATATGGTTTACCGCTGGCACAAGATGTTTCGAGAGGGCAGAGAGGACGCCGAGGATGAAGACCGCTCTGGACGCCCGTCACCGTCACATTCCGATCAAAATGTGAAGAAAGTGAGGGACATGCTGAACTCTAATCGACGCCTGAGTGTTAGAATGCTGGCAGATGAGTGTTATATCCATAAAAGTCTTGAAAAGGCTCCAAAGCAGAGTGAAACGCGTCAGGAAGGAGATCGCCTGCACTTGGCGTCTTCATGACAACGCGCCGTCGCACACCTCCTTCACTATTAGAGAGCACTTAGCGAAACGCGGTGTGGCAACATTGCCCCAGCCGCCGTACAGCTCCGACTTGGCACCACTGGACTTCTTTTTGTTCCCGAGGATCAAGAAGGAACTCAGGGCCACCATTTCGGGACTTTGGAAGCTGTCAAAGAAGCAACGACGAGGTCCTTGAAGGAGGTCTCCGTCGACGCCTTCCAGGGTGCGTTCAGCGACTGGGAAAAACGCTGGCGCAGGTGTTCCGACGCGGAAGGAAGCTACTTTGAAGAATTTTAGTTACTTGTATATTTATCTGCAATAAATATTCTTTCTTGGACTTATTCAACTTACTTTTGGGACAGACCTTGTAAAACATTCTCTTAAATGTCATTCGCACTATTCAACAACAAAATTTACTCAAAAACTTTGGAGTCGTTTTTGAGAAAATTTTGAAAATTTGTTTGTGGCTTCATGTGAAGTACCCTCAAAAATCAAAATATCCATTTGAAACTCCCAAAGCCCAGAGTTCATTCAGATCGATTGAGGAATATCAATTTTGAACAAAATCCGCAGAACGGTTTAGCCGCCTGCTTTGTCCACGGGCGGGCGGACGTTTGACTATCAAAGGATTTTTTGCCATCAAGAATCAACAAAACATGGATTCTGGCTACACCACGAGTTAGAGGATGGTTTCCTAAATTTAGCAACAGGATTTATCCACTTCTTCGGTACCAGAACCAGGCAATAAATTTTTTTCTGGCGCCCGATTACATAACTTTCTCTTTTTACGAAGAGTACTTTTGGTTTTCCCTAAAAACATTTTCCATAAAATTTGGTTTTTTGTTACGCCTTCACTGGAAGAACGTTGGATGTGACTTACTGTCTTATGCAATCAATACATTTTTCCCCATGGATGTTATAAATGATTCTTTTGAGTAAGCAAATATTTCCTATTGAATTGGGAACGCAATGAACAATATTTTTATAAATAAATTAAATTTTATTTGAAGAAATATTTGAAATAGAATGTTTGCTTTATTTATTGTTTTTATAATTATTATAATAATATTTATTAAATTATTATTTATTATAAATATTCATTACATATTATTTTAATTATAGTATTTCAGACAAACATACGTTTTTCCATCGTAATCTCATTTTTGATAAAGTTGCCACATCCAATGTTCTTCCACGGTGGTATTCAATTGATGGAACTTGTGTAGATTTTCAATAACACGCGAAATTCATAAGATTAGTTTGCAGCTAGTTTCAGGTGAAGACAGAAAATTGGTTTTCCGCTCGGACGCAGAGCCAGCCCTCCGCGATCTGCGGTCAGATCCCTGCGTTGTCGATGGCTCGTTTTTGCTTTGTGCGAAAACAATAAGGGTCCTATGTTGAAGCAAGGCGATGCGCGGCCAAAGAGTTAATACTGGAAAAGAGCTCACGAACGTGACATGGTGCACTACCTGGAAGCGCACGAGACGGCGGGAAGGCGCTCGTCGGTGCTCTTTGATTTCAGAACGGTTCCATATACTTTGATTTTGCTGTAATATCTTGACTATGGAATATCATTACAGGAAAAATAAATAATCTTAACATATACGATTTATTATTATTATTATTATTATTATTATTGAATGTTATGCAACCGAGCAAACATAGCAAGAGCCGCCACTAGAATGGAATATTAAGCGGAATGAGAAAACAGGGAATGAGAAAATTATATCAAGAAGAAAGTTATCATTTAGCTTCTTTTTTGTGAAGGGTAGAGAAAATACAGGTATGCAAGTCTTTCCACTTAGCAACATTATTTCACAAAATGCAGTGTTCACTATTCAGTTAAGAGCACGCGAAAGACGAAAAAATTAAAACAGTAGATGAGTACCCACGGGAAATCTAGCTTTGGTAAGAACACACAAAGCATTCCCCATAGCACATTCCCATTACTGTAAAGCATATACCAAAATATAACAATTGGAGCTCACCTCCGTCTATAGGAAATGGTGCACAAATTGTACCTTCAAAACTGTGCACTAAAAAAAAAAAATGTTAAAAAGCTATGTACGACAGATTTACGTACAGTACGCGAAGTCAGGTTTGGACTTCATTCCCCGAAATGCGATAATGTGACATTTGGGAGAAATACAAACACAAACACTGACGAATGGAATTGAAATATGAAAGGTACGCCAAACTCCAAATATGAACATGTGGGGAACTAGTGATAATGAAAAGGATGACGAAGATTATTATTATTATTATTATTATTATTATTATTAGATTGAGAAAATAATACTGTCTCCACGTGCAAATATTAGTTCTCCTTTTTACCTAACAAAATTAAAAGTGTACAACTTGACTGACTACTACACCCCAAACGAGTATATTGCGCCTTGTAGAGTGAAAATGTATCTGCAGCCATGTGGTAATGATATTACTGCAGCTTTTCACAAAATACTGACTGTTCTAGCTGAGGAAAATGACATAGATAAGTGAATTTCCTGTGTTCTCCAAAATCGAAATTCAATTATTTCAAACTTCTCCCTTTTCTCAATGAAAAGCCTCAAGATATATTGTGGCGTCACCGATTAATTAAATATAATTTTATTATGGCATCGCCAATAACAAATGAATTTCTGCAGCTGGAAATATCTCGCGTCGAGAAAGAAGTGGGTCAAAGGGACGCGGCCTCCACCGCGACGGTTCCCTCCGCTTGACAGGGAGGCCCACCCCCCGACCGCGCACGGGTCTTCTTCCCAGAGGCAAATGGTTTATTACCCCCTCATAAAAATACTTGCTGCCCCTTCGCCGGCCCTCTCGCCGAACAAAGCGCCACCCTCGCGTCCTTCCTTCAGCCGCGCGACCGAGGAATGCAAGACCGATGGAGTTCGGCCGGGTGTCAATTAAAGACCACGACGACACATTTACGACACGTCGTGAGTGAAACCTTTCTCGGCCTCTTCCGAACAATGCTAACCCCCCACATTCGTTCTGGCACGCGTTCTGGCACGCGTCCGGGCGCCAGAAGCCTCGCGGGAGCTGTTTCTCTCTAAACACAGTAGGGTGTCGATTAGCCCCTGCCGGCCGTCGGGAACCCGTGAAATGCGCCTTTACGCGCGCACGTGTCCAGGACAGCTGCGATCAGCTTCTGGAACAACTGACAAAGGGAAGCGAGCGAGATAGCGAAACCAGCGACAGACAGAGAACATTGACGGAAAAATACAGAAAAATCGACACGAGATTGGTTAATCAGATTTCTGCGACGCAGCCACCCTCGGCCAATGGGAAGCTTCGCCATGAGGGAAGGGAGAAATTTGGTGTCAGGAACATTTTGGGAAGGGGAAACGTAGCTCTATTATAAACGCGATGCACAGTGGGAAGAGACACTTTTTGAGACTTACTTGTTAAAATTTCTTCAGGCTAGACTCGTCAAATTTATTCGAGACACTAACTTTGTAAAATTTCTTCGGGCACTTGTAAAATTTCTTCGAAGACTTCACCTTGTAAGATTTCTTCGAGAGAGACTTATAAATTTTTGTTACTACGGGAGAGTTCCAAGATACTTCTTGGTAGCTAAATGTGCCTGATTATTCAGTCATTCACGATCGGGACGCGAGTTTGGGAAAAGACTTCCCCAGAGCCGAATCAGTCAGGACGCGACTCGTAAATTGTTGCGGAGAAAACTCGGGCGAGACTACCGGACCCCGCGCCGATCCCGCATCAGCCTGCCAGCCTTGCCGTCTACCGTCCCGGGCCCAGTGACAGGCCTCTCCGTTACGTCAGCGCCCGTGGACACTCGCCCCTCTGAGCCTGTTCGATTCGGCGACCTGCAGAGAAGGAGACGCACCGCTGGAGTTCAGCGACCTGGGACAGCCGCCGCCGCCTCTGTTTGAGGCTGCCGCCTCGGCCTGCCCACGAAGACCAGCGGCCATTGGTGAAAACTATGAGACGTTGCCGTTTCACTGAACTATTGTAACGGCGAAAAACTGCAAGTGGCCGCGCTCAGGCCCAGCAGAGTTAACCACTTGTAATTAATTCACAGAGTAGTTTTAGTAAAGAAACTTGCGTCGCCCATTGCGACATTGTAATTTACCTGGTAGCTTTTGGTGCCAGGAATAAACAGTTGTTTGTCACAAATGACTCAATTGCTCATTCTTGACCTCCCAACTCTTCCATTCAGTTACATTTCAGGAGCTGAACCTGGCGCCCTCCCCCGAGCAGTCTTATGAATATTACAATATCAATTACAATGAAGTAGTCCGTAACATTCAGGTGTTTAAAGAAGTGTGAGTACACCACAGGCGTATGCAGCCAAAAACAAAAGGAGGCCAACTACATATCTGGGGCCCTTTTCCATTAAACATGTTCCGAGGTCACCCCCGCCACAGTACGCACACCTACGGTGTTCACAATGAAGAAAAGAAAGTTGAGAAAGCTATGAATAAAACTGAGTGTTATTCTCCAATTAGTGTAATTAGAATTTTAAAACAAGCCAGTCCACGAAAACCATACTGGGTCATACAGATGTTCAAGGAATAGCAATACTTCTAAGGTAATGCTATTTGCTAGTGTCTTTTATGAAATTTATCAGAACACTGCACACGATGACTTTCGAAATATTACATGACAAATATAAACCAGCAAAAATGAAGTTTGCTGAGTTGCATGTGAGGGACATGAAAAAAATTATTGTAACGAATATTGCATCACCTGCCGGAATTCGCTGCGCGCGGATTGCGTCATCTGCCGGCGCCCCCCCCCCCCTTTCCTCTGAACTGGACGGTTCAGGACTATTCGGGAATCGCGTGGAAAGGTGGAGCAAGTGCTGGTTTTGTCGAGACGAGCGCCGGTCAGGTATAAATGCGCCGCTGCCGGCGGCCGCGAGTCAGTGTAAGTCAGTGTGTGTAAGTATGTCAGTGTAAGTAGTAGTCGGAAGTAAGCAGCCGCGAATCAGTTAGTGTATGTAACAGTGAATAAGCAGTCAGTCCGTCAGTGTGTCTGAAGTGGAAGCAGTGCTGTAAAGTGTGCATTGCGGTGAACAGTGGTGCAGTGGGTGAACAGCAGTCAGCAGTCTGAAATGGAAGCTGAGCTGTGAAGTGTGCATCGCGGTAAACAGTGGTGCAGTAGGTGAACAGCAGTTTGAAGTCTGCAGTGGAAGCTGAGCTCTGAAGTGTGCATCGTGGTAAACAGCAGTGCAGTGGACCCTGGTCTGCCCCGTGAATTGTGGTCTGCGCAGTGGACCGTGGACAGTGCTTCGGACTGCGATAGTCAAGAAGAAGTAAACTGTGTAAATAAATAATCAGATTGCAGTGAACTGTGTAAATAAATAATCAAGAGAACGGAGGTGTGTGCAAGGAAAATAATCAAGTGGAGAACACAAAGGCTATGTACTACATTTGTAAATAGATCAAGTACTTTTAGTGAATAATTGTTTACGAATAAACTTTGTTAAATACTACCCGAGTGTGTTTTAATTCACCACCGAGAAACGTTACAGTATCAAGCAGAAAAAGATCTCACAGAACTGGAGTTTGAATGCATTTCAAATAACACCGAAAATTCAAAACATTGCAGAAGTAATAATTGATCAAAAATCAAGGTAGGCTCTAACGAAAGCATTTCCCTTCATGTCCATAACAGAGTATGTTATAATACATTACTTTTTGTATACTATAATTACAAACATCTTCTGTTGCAAGAAATCGTTTATAAAACGGCATTTTCCGGCATAAATGATGACGTACTAGCATTTTATGGCACGAGTTATTGCAAATCAATTGTTATTCTCTGCAAATCACAGCGAGAGAATAGTGGGAAGAAAGCGGTAAATGGAAGAGCGACCGCATTTTTTCGCACAGATTCAAATACCCGAGACGTCATAAAGTTGTTACGCAAAATTAATTTTGATTCTCTTACAAATTTAAAATGCTGTTATACAAAAATTAGCGCATGCAAATCTTTTATAATGTGGCTTTATTGCATTCGCACAAATTCGAAAAGTCGCTCGTTTTCAAAACATGTACTCGTGCAATAAAGCTTAACATTATAAACTAATTGCATAAACTATTATAAAACTAGATATCCATTTACATTAAAACATTACTTTATTATTTTAATTATATTTCAAGTTGAGTTACATCTTTGGGTCGTATCACTGTAATGTATGCAATAAAAGTGTTACATCGACAAAATTACAAATATGCCTGTTTCCCGAAAGCCCTTTCTGTTTTGAACAAGATTGAACTGCATTTTGACATTTTCAAACACAGGTATAAAATATACTTTTTACCAAATAAACTATGGAACCTCTTCTTAAAAGCTTTTA
Organism: Gryllus longicercus; assembly: GCA_038098605.1. NCBI lineage: Eukaryota > Metazoa > Arthropoda > Insecta > Orthoptera > Gryllidae > Gryllus > Gryllus longicercus. Next base: position 283,366 of record JAZDUA010000459.1, read on the forward strand.
AGTGTAATTATTAAACCTTGTTGAAATTTAACTATAAAAAAACTGTTGTAATATGTGAAAACTTTAAACTAATTTTTCTCAAAACTAACTTTAATGCAATTAAAACCCTGTCGATTCAACATTGTAAACTGTGTATTTTCCTCAGTAATAAACAGTATCTCCCCATCAGCGCTTATAAATTCAAGTGAGTTATTAGAAGACAGAGAGCCACAGTGAAGAATTTTCTGTGCTATTCAGCTTTGCCATGCGAAGTAGGTCAGCGTAGAGCATGGCTACCCGTCATGTTATAACTCAAATAGTAAATGATCACCGGTCACGCGATATCTAAGCTATTCTGAAAGATTTTAGAGCTTATGGCAATATTTTAATCCTTTCCCGTGCTGACATTTCTTTTTGTATTGAGATGCTGTCTACATTCAGTGCAGTTACAAAATCAAATCTCGCTTTTACACACGAAGTTTTTTCACATGATTTTAGACCTTTAAAATGCTCTCTCAAATCTTTTCATTCTATTTAGATGCCTTAACATCGGCCACAATCGTAAACAATAATATAAATAATAAAAACACAAAAATATTGGATCAGTTGTGCTGCAAGAACTGACGAATATAGACTCAGAAAATGATCAACATTGAACATCAATTTTAATAATACAAAATGAAAAATATTAAAATATTCTTAGAGAATTTACCATACCTTTCCTGAAAAAAATTACTCCAGCTCTTGGGCCTCGCAGAGTTTTATGGGTCGTTGTTGATACCACATCACTATATTCAAAAGGACTAGGAATGAGTCCTGCTGCAACCAAACCTGATATGTGAGCCATATCCGAAAATAAATAAGCTCCATTTTCATCTGCAATACTACGAAATCTCTTGTAATCCAGGCAACGGGAATAGCAACTCATTCCTGCCACATAAAATATAGTAAACTTTGATTAAGATGTAAAATACGTAAATTTTACACAACTAAAAACCATAGCCCCCTGGTCGATGGGATAAAAGGAACTGACTGACTGAGGCGTGACGAGACTTGACAAAAATAATAACCGAGTATTACCCCATTAAGCGCTCAACGCCCAAACAAGAGTTCAGAGACGCGTTGCGTCAATGAAGATGCAACAAATTTAATAGATACAATAACATTAAATCACAAATTTAACTAGTAACCTTACAAAATTTTCAATTAAGTCCGTAAACAATTTCTCAACAATTTTCACACACATATATTTACATTAAAAGGCCAAGAACATAAACAACTATCTAAAATAAGTAAAGTTCATGTGAAAACATACCTGCAACAATAACTTTTGGTTTGAACAACTTTGCAGTTTCAGCCAATTTTTCATAATCAATCAAACCGGTAACTGAATCTACTTTATAAGGCATTGATTCAAAAAATATTGATGTGGCTGATATTTTTTTATTAGCTGTCATAAAACCATGAGTGAGATGTCCACCATCTGGCAAATCAAGCCCTGCAAAAATATAAAACGGTAAAAGTAAAACAATAATCAGAGTGTAAAGATTACATTTTAATATTCAAATCTTAATTGAAATATTGTCAAAATTCAAAGCTAACACTTCCTTCTGTATAATGCCAACTAAAAACAAGCAAACAGGGAGGTCAGCGATATGGCTTAGAGGAATTTAAAGTTTCTTCCCCCTACCGATTTCACAGGTTTTATTGCGCAAATTACATACACATTTCAATTTTATTGGTTTTTAGCCTTACGTTATTAGCACCATTTTCTCTAATACACGAAAACTCCAGTAAAGTAATTTGAACAACGAACACGAAGATGCTTAGAAGAAACAAATTTTGTCTCGCAAAACTCATTATTTTAATTTATTTATATTTATATAGAAAACTAGCACTAGCAAGTTTATGCCATTCACCACTAGTTACTTTCTAAAGAACTTTATGTAAAATAAATCTCGAGATTCTCTGACGAATACCTTCTCAATTGTATTTGCGTTCCTTTTATTTGAAGTTGCATTCACTTGTAAGTTTTTAATGATTTTTATAACGGCAAATAATTCACTTTTCGTTGATATTGATTTATATTTCAAAACAATTTCACATATCTGCTTCATAAGTTAAAAATCTTGAAATTAGAATTCTTTATTTTATTTTCCCTGATTTAAGTAATTTTTACTTTCTGGCTACCGCTTACCTAGTAGAAAGTTATTTAGAAACAAAATCGTATTGTACGTAGTGCAGCCATAATCCATGTTTTGTGGGTCCTTGATACCGAAAGTCGATTGATGGCAAAACGTCTGTCTGTCAACAAAAATAGCGCCTAAACCGATCAGCTCATTTTCTCCAAATGATTGATTGAGGTGTAGAGAGCGTTTCCATGTCAAAATTCCTTTTTTTAAACAGATGAATGAAAGGAAATGTTGCAAAAGCAACTTATCCGCTGATTAAAAGTGTGTACATTGCCTACAAAAGGGCGTAATTCCGCATAAAATATACAAGTGCACTTCAAAAGGTCAGGTCAATAAAACAAACAAAAATATTAATAATAAATGTATAGCTGGTTTGCAAAAAGTAAAAAAAAACCCCACTCAATATCATTGTCTCTAAAATAAAATTATATATTTCATCTTCTCTCAAAAAACAAAAAGCTTTGAGAGCGCGGAATCGTCATCGCCGAGCACCTCCCGCAAGGTGTTGCTCAGGCTATACTACGTGATCAAAAATATCCGGGTACATCTAAAATGGTGTTATGGCGTGGTCGTGTTTTTCATGGCGGGGGCTTGCACTCCTTTGTTGTTTTGTGTCTCACTACCACAGCACAAACTACACTATGTTTTAATCACCTTCTTGCTTCCCAATGTCGAGCAATTCGGGGATGGCGATTGCATCTTTCAACACGATAGAGCACCTGTTCAAACTACATGGCGTGTGGCGGAGCGGTTACACGACAATAACATCCTTGTAATGAATAGGCCTACACACTCCTGAATTACATCCTTTCGAACACCTTTGGGATGTTTTGGAACGCCGACTTCGTGCCAGGCCTCACCGACCTACATCGATACCTCTCCTCAGTGCAGCACTGTGTAGAATGGCTGACATTCCCGAAGAACCTTCTAGCACCTGATTGAAAGTATACCTGCGAGAGTGGAAGCAGTCATCAAGGCTAAGGGTGGGCCAACACACTATTGAATTCCAGCATTACCGATAGAGGACGCCACGAACTAGTAAGTCATTTTCAGCCACGTGTACGGATCCTTTTGGTCACATAGTTAGTTTTCGTCGACTGCCATCGAATTTCGTACAATGCAGCAGGATAGGTTTCACAGCAAGAACTTAAAATGATTTCCTCACGCCTAGACTGTCGGAATGAGGTACACAACAGATACTTGGCTGTCCGGGATGAGCAGCGTCTCAGACGATCGAGCTGACGTTTCGGCCATCGTGTTGTGGCCTTCTTCAGAGCAGTACTGCTGAGCGTCAGCTCGATCGACTGAGATGCCTCCCATCCCGGACAGCCAAATATCCAATGACTCCGGCCGCGGAAGCCTACGAATACATGGTTTAAATTAATCCTTTATCACACTCAATTAAAAGTGATTGTGTCACTCTGTTTGCCACGCTCTACAGTAAGATCGTTTCAAAAACATCTTTTTGAAATAAGGTCATGTACAATTTTTCGAAAATGCGTTTTTCGCATAATTTTGCGTGAAATATAGGCAATTTTAATTTTTTTTAAACAATTTTTTCTCTCGAATATGCCGCTATTGATTTTGATTAAATTTTGTTGGTTGATAGTCAGAAAGGCGTTAATAGAAAGGTTTAGGTCCCGTTATTGTTGAAAACCTTATTTTTCGAAATTGAAAAAAATTAATTTTGTTCGGCGACTTCCTGTAACTACAGTTATGAAGATTCATTTTTTCTTAAAGAAATGTGCTCATAAAAACAAAAAGGACATGCTGAATTTTTTGAAAACAGTGTTTTTTTGGAAAATGAGGCTACAAAGTGGCTCGCTCAAAATTTACTTCGCTTCGTGAATATAGTTGAGAAGTGTTAGAAAGCTATTGCTATTCTTATAAAATAAAAGCAAATGGATGTAAGGTAATAAATTTAACTTAGAACTAACAAATTACTTCAAGAAATGTTGATTGCTGATTATAGTAGGTTTAATTTCTGAAAGTTAGAATGACTACTGTTTCTGGCTATCGAAATAAATTAATGTATCCAACACAAGCGCTTCCTTTGAATTGGTTGGAATTGAATTAGTATTATAGTGTTTGGAAAGTATTATTTCTAATACTTTACATGAAAAAAAATGTATACCATTAACTTTTACATTTTAATTTTATATTGCCCCATACACTGTCTTGGGAAACATAATGAATATTTCAGAAGTACATTATTGAACGACAACAATATAAAAAAAATGAAATTCTGTTGGAAGTCTTCTCTTTGTTCAACATTGCAACAGTTATTCATATTTTTTAACGTCAAAAACAGAAAAAACAGAGGGGGGCATATTATGAGGAGAAATGTATTCAGTGAACATTTTCGTAAATTCTGGTATACCTACCCTAACACATTTATATGTTGAATTCTGAATGCAGTAGCAGTAGTAAATGCAATTTGAGGGAATTTTCTGATGTGTGAAAACATACAGAGTATTTATCATTGCATGTTCAGACAAGGAGTAACGTGTAATTCGTTTTAAAATGAGCCTGTATGGAGAATATTACAATACTATAGTGTTTAATAATTATGTTTTTCGATCTATTTGCATTTGTTTGCTAGTACTATCAGTGTTACTGCATTGTAAAATGTACATGCCAACCGTCCATTGGTGCTTTAACGCAACGCTGGCAACTACGCGCTGAAACCTGCCGCAGGTGATGCATAGTAATATTTATTAACTTAATTATTCTGAAAAGGAGCAACTGAGACTCGCTGTTGTACATTTTTCGGTGCAATAAAGCATTATTATTATTATTATTATTATTATTATTATTATTATTATTATACTTTCTCTATGCAAAGTATTATAAGGTTAAAAGCTCATCGGATACGTTCGTGAATACCCTGCATCTTTACTAATAATAGTGAATTCAACGTCATGTAATAAGACATCGATTCCACAAAAAGGAGTGTATGAGTAGATACGAAATATTTACAGACACATGATTGGACGCAGTGTCCTTCCAAAGTTTGGTAAAGATTAATACAACATAAATGCAGAAAATAAATAATTTAAATAAGATGCTGATAGATGCACCAAGATCATTATTTTTCGCCAATCGCTAAGAGACAGATTCCTTATTCTGCCAGAGGGCAGCAGCGGTGCGGAAAACCAGTGTGCCCGATCTCCATGAAAGGTGGCACATCTATATGTTATTTCACACAGGATTTGTGCTGTTAATTTTGTTTTAACTCTACTAAATGTCACCGCAGCACAAACTGGCACTTAATTTTAATTCAATTTCCATTCAAACTGAGTTCCACCTGGGCTTCATTGTTGCTGGGCGTTACCGTGTGACGCAGGGCGAGGCCGAGAACAAGACAGGAGGCGCGAGACAGAGAGCCACACAGAGAGAGACAGGGACAAAGAACTGTTCCCAACGTCTGCTTCTCCATGCCTGTCCGACGAAATTCGCGATAATTGCGGATTTCGGTGTCATTCTATTGTATTGAGTGATTTAATTTCAGCAGATTGTGTCAGTGAACATGTGTGTGAGGCACATTTTCTGTTAGGAGATATGGAATATATGTGATTTTTGGGCCGGCACGCTCAAGATTCGTACCAGCATTTGAAACCATTTTAACTGTAGATTTTTTTCGTTTTAAGTCATTCCAGTGTTATTCTGATTGACAATAGTTTTATTATTAGTGATGCACTCGTAGGATAGTTCATGTGCGGCACTCCGGTAAAAGTGCAGTTTTCAAAGACTGTAATGAACCGTAGTTAAAATTTAAAAAGGCCACGTTATTTGAAGACTAGCCGGATCCATCGTAGTGTATCGGTTTTGTAACTTGCAAAAAGCAAGGAGTTTATTAATATAATTGGTGGTTCACACTTGTTCGCTATAGCCATTGTAGCTGTATTTGGTGTAATTCCCGCCATTGCTTCTCCTTCAACTCCACACGCGCGCGCGCCTGTGTGTGTGTGTGTGTGTGTGTGTTTGCGCGCGCCCGCCCGTGTGTGTTTGCGCGCACCCGCGTGTGTGTTTGCGCGCACCTGCGTGTGTGTGTTTGCGCGCACCCGCGTGTGTGTTTGCTCTCATATAACAAGTATTGTATTATGCACGCTGCTATCAAATATTTTACAAAACTTTAAAGAAGACTGCAGTAACATCGTTTAGTACATTCGGATAAACATTACGAAACTTATTTAATAGCCAGAATATCAAATAAGTTGTTCCATAATGCAGCAGGTAAATGGCACATTTTTAACGGTGGGTGGCCTTTTTCTTGGAGCCTTGATGTTGCATGGCCTCAGCTGTGTTCTCAGTAATAATTACAAAGTAACAAATGTTCCAAACCCAATTTTTCCCTTTGTAATAATTAAATATGTATATAAATATTTTATATGAATGTTTTCCATTCAAACAAGTATTTCATTATTTATAAATGTTTTATTTTGTAAGTGAAATAATTGAATAATGGCTTTCAATTTTAATTATTTACTCCATTTCTTATTTTACTTATTTCATTGTCTTTGTTTCTCTGCCGGACATGAGATAGTTCTTATTTTTACTGATTAGTCAACCAATATATGAAAGTACAATAAATGGTATCATTAAAAACAACTTTAAGTTAAATAATAAAATATTGTTGGAAAATTAAATCTATCTTTTATTAAAATTAACTTCACATACAAAGTGTAAAAGTGAAAGAACACGTGTTGGGCGTCGTAGTCGGACAGTACCAATCAGTTTGAACCTGTGAAAGTAGGCTCTGAAGCATCCATGTCCCGTCAGAAGTTGGTAGATATAATAATTAACCCCAACGTGCTTTCGACTGATTCACGATTCAACAGTAGGAACCGACTGATAGGTCCCACCTTCCCTTGGATATCTTGGGCCAATATATCCATTGGAATCTCTCTGGCTATAACTCTGTTTTATTAGAGCCGCGGAACGCATATACCACCCTGAGCGCAGGCTGTCGATATATTGACGCCATTCCTCTTACGTAGCTCTTCATGTCTGTAGAGGGGGCTCGACCGGGTGATCCGTCGAGCAGAACTGATGTAACGACCGAAACAAGCAGCTTTCTCTTTTTAATATTAGGCCCTCCAGTGTTAGGCATTAACCTTGTCAACGCAGCAATGGTGATTGCTGCTTTCTTGCTGGCATAGTCCAAGTGGTCTCTAAAAGACAAGCGCGTGTCGATCATGATGCCGAGGTATTTTATCTCAGTTCGCGATGAGATGACGTACTTTGAGTGATATTCTCTCTTCCTGTTAGTTACAAGCGTCACTTCTGTCTGGTATTCGGCAAGCTGCAATCCTGCGGAATCCAGCCAACGACTAACAAAGACATATGGCTTCATTGTAGATACATTGTCTCTCTTCTATAAATTTTGCGAAGTCGACGGTGGCAATGTCTGACAAGCCTTTGATCTGTGTCCCTTTGGGTGTAGTGGGAGCCTAAGAACCTCATCGTACACGACATTCAACTGCAGTGGATCCAGCACCGAACGGCGGTTATGTGTGCCTTCGGTCCCATCATCCGTATTGTACACTAGGAATCTGCGATTGAGATATTGAGCCATAATCCTCACGTATGTAGGCCATGTAGGTATTGATTTGCTGGAGGGCTTTTTTGGATATCAGTCCACCTCGCTGAGTTAAAGGCATTCTTAATGCCCAAAGTTACAACCGCACAATACTTTTTCGGGCTTCATTTCCATCTAGTATGGACTAATGGCCTGTCGGGCAGTGATAACTACAAGCTTAATGGCATTGACAGTTGAGCGAGCCTTGCGGAAACCATACGGGTTCTCTGAGAATATGTTTTCTACAGAATCTTTCAAACTGGAGCTAATAATATCCTCGAAAACCTATCCTTCAGTATCGAGCATGCACGGCGGCCGGTAAGGCGACGGTTCTTCAGGTGTTTTTTTTTCCTTTAGGAAGAAATACGTCATTGTTTCTTCCATCAGGAAATATCCCTTCTCTCAGACGTGAATCGTAGAGATCCACGACGACTTCACTATGAGCGAATATCGCAGGGTCTTGAGGGCAATGTTCGGAATACAGTCCGGCCCTGGAGCCTTGGTATTACCAGTTCTTATAACGTGCAGTACCTTATCCGTAGTGACTGGTAGTATTATTTGTGTATCGCATGGTATGATTTTCGTAAGTTCGCCGGGGTGATGTGAGAATAAAGCCGTCACAATTCTTGGTGTTAAGGCAGGTTGAAGACTGGGTATGCTTCATAAACTTGCCTATTTCCGTTTTGTATGGCATATCCCTTAAATTGTTATCTACTTCTTCGCAAAGACGTTTACGTTACTCGTTTTTCGCACAAAGAAGTTTACTTTACCGGGCTGCGGTCTTCAACTGGTTTCTGGTCAACATATATTGCTCTTGCAATTGGACAAACGTGTCTCTGCCACGTCCTCGCTGGTACAGTTTCCTGGTCCGAAGGCAGTGACGGCGCTGCTGGGTAATGTCTTCATTCCATCATACCAGAAAACTGGTAAACGGTGGTTGGTTCTTGTGGGCATAGCTGCATCACAAGTCTGGTTATCTAGTTCATAATTTGGCTACCTTCTGCCTCTGCTGTTCCTGATGACACAATTTTCGAAGGCGGAATACTTCCTCAAACGCTTTGGCGTCTTTTTCCCTTGCAATCCGGTCCAACGATTCCTTTCTTTCTTTGATATTGTACCATACAGAATAGCTTGGTAGTCGCTGTGTGTGAGAAACGCAAGAAGTTCAGTGAACTCGAGATTACAAAGAACCTCATGTTTCTCTTCACCTCTCTCATTAAGTGCTACAGCTACCACGTTTTCTCCCACTGTAATATCTCTTTGGTCGTTGTATGACGAAGCCTGAAGTACAGCTTCCGAACTTGCCACAGGTACCGCAAGTAACTGGGGTACCAGGCCCCTGCACCGTAGACTGTGCGACTCCTTCAGCACTATTAATGGTACCTCGCCCGTAGGCAAAGAACACATAAGCAGTTGCCAAAGCTCAGACTTTGGAGGTAACAAAGGTTACTGGGTGGCAAAGAAGGTCACTGGGGGCAAGATCTATGTAAAAAGTTCAATGGGAAAAGTTCAAAGTTCAAGCGCGCGGCGATGGTGTGACGTTTAGCGTATTGGACTGTTATATCCAAGTTGGCGGGTTTAAACCCGATCGAAGCTGTGGATTTTTTAGGGCGGAAAAATCATTTGTACGCTTTCCATCGGAGGGGAAGTAAAGCCTGCTGCCCCATGTTAGTAGATTTACTTGCATGTAAAAGATCCTCAAGCCTAAATGACGCCTCTGAGCTATATTGAAATCGCCTGTTTCTCGCCCAAGAAATATCTCCTTTCTCTGCTAGTTGGGGAAAAGGAGCGTAGCAAAATTTGCGTGGTCAGACGGAAGAGCGGGCCTGATGGCCCGAGTCTCACCACGTAAAATAAGGCTTCAAATTCAATGGGAGGGCAGGGGCCGTAGTGAGAGTATTATTTTGCCCCTCTTCGTTTACTCACATTTGAGAAAAGTTTTTTTGTTGAACTTAATAAAGTGAGTTAGCAATTAACAGAGTATTTCGAGTGAATATTGTAAGAATTGAGTTTCACATTTCTGATAAAGAAACAATAGCAATGGTAAAAGAGAAAACCTGAGGAGAAAAACTGGAAATTCAGGTTTTGTTGAAGTTTCGAATTTGAGAGCATATGAAATAGCAAGGAAATAAAATGTTTCTCCACAAAGTGTAGGAATAATTAAAAGAATTAGGTGAACCAAATACACCAACAAAGCGGCAAAACTATAGGGAACTGAGAAAAACCAGGCCAAGGAAGGCACGAATGTTGAAAATATTGCTTTATGTAACCGACAAGACAGTTCATAACTTTCATGACCTTTTAAGTAATGTAGATTGTAATTTAAGTACAAAAAATAGTTCGTACGTGACTTCACGGATGTGGTTTACGATGCCAAAGTTACAACTAATATGATGAGAAAGCGTTTATCTACGGCTTTCAGGCACCGACATTGGACTGCATGTGATTGGTCATTAGTAAGAGTATTTATTCTGCTTAATGAATTATGTTCATTGACCATTCTCTGGTGCAGGCTTTATCAATTTTTTAAAATATTTTCACTTGCTGTTTTTTCATACTTTTTCTCCATTTGTCCCCTTGTTGCTAGTTTGTTTCTCAAATAAGTCGATGGTGGAAATTATGCAAGATTGGCAGCACTAAGTATGGATACTACCCGGGGAGCAGCTTAAGTCGGAATGTGTTAAGGAATCTGTTTAATACTCCGGTAAATGTGTGGTATGGAGTGCGATATCTCTCCATCTCCCATTGTCTATTGTTGAGGGTACCATGAGGAAGGAAAAATACAAACTTGCCCTGTATACTTGCCTAATTCCTCAAATGAGCGAGTGGTATCCAGAAAATGGAGTTCTCATGTAGGGTACGTAAAATACTGCAATACTTAATAATGCAGTACTTAAAAATTTATCATGAGATATCTGCAGTAGTTTGGAATGACACCATCCTTTGTTGGACACTGAGGTGAACAGATCTGGGTGATTGTGGAGGTGACATCCTGCAGACGTGAGTGCACCTTCATTTTGAGGTGGATACTTTAAATCCCGTTTTGCGCTCCATTCATTAAGTCTATTTAGGACGAGTTGTAGTTGCCTTTGGATGACGTTCACGATCTTGGATGAGCAGAAATGGCAACATTTATAAAAAACGATGCCTTTACAGGCTCTCGTACGATTGTCGCAATGTCGTTAATTGAAGTGGCAAAGAGTGGCTTTCCTCAGACCCTTGAGGAACTCCATTTTACTAAGGGTGACTGGAAGAAAGTTTTCCGCCAACGCGGAATCGAAAACATCTGGACGAGAGGAAGTTCAAAAGAACAGAGGGAGCAGTCCTCCTAAGTCCCCAAGAGTGTAAAGTGCGAAGTATTCTGTGCCTCCAGGTCATGTCATAGGCTTTCTGAATGTCAAAGACGGCTGCATGGTGTAATACGAAGTGGATATCTGCAACGCAAGAGTGATCAAGTGATCCACAGTAGATCGTTGCTTCCTGAAGTCTCACTGTATTACTGTTAAAAAGTTTCTTTGCTGTAGGAGCCAGACCAGGCGTCGGTTAACCATTCGCTCCAATAGCTTACAAATACAGTAAACAAATAAGTCGCTAACTCGAGTCATTCGATCCTTCCCTTCCTCAGAAATAGGAATTGCAATAGCCTCGCGCCAGGTGTCAGTATTGACGCGATCGTTACAAATGCGGTTGAAGTGGTTAAGGAGGAACGATCGTGCCTTCTTGGGTAGGTGTTTTAACATTTGGTTGTGGATTTGATCAGGTCCTGGAGCAGTTTTTCTGAGGAGCAAGCGCAGACAATAATTCTTCCATGGAAAAGAGGGAGTTCTATTCCTCTTCTCTGACACTTGAAAAATCCAGTGTAATTTTTCCCATGTCCTCTTATAATTGAGAAATCCTGCAGAAAGTTGCGAAGAACTGGAGAACTTATCATAGTGAGAAGCCAGTTTTCTGTTGTATCTTCAGGGGAATGATCACATTTCCGTTCACTAGCAACACTGGAACGTTCGGAGGAAGTCTTCCCTCAATTTGTCGGACCTTTCGCCATACTTTATAAGGATTACGGCAAGAGAAGAAAGGTAGGCTCCACGACGTTTTGTTTTCGCGTATGACCGTTCTTGCCCTAGTTCTACACCTCATGTATTCGCCTAAGTTTTCAATTGTAGGAGAACGCTCGTTTTCTCTCACAAACGCGCAGCTTACGATCAAACAGGGAACAAACAGACGTCGTGGTCGGTCCGTCCTCGGTATGGCGGTGGTTGCGGCGTCGACAACGGCTTCGGTGAAGTGAGCAGCCATACAATTTAGGTCCTTGGAATATGAGCAGTTCTTCGTATTTGACCTAGTCGTCGAGCTGGATTTACCACTGGGGTGGGCGGACAACATCGAAATTGCACTCGTCCATCTAAGCGGACCAGGATTGGAAAATGGTCGCTTCCATGGAGGTCCTTTAAAACTGACCATTCTACAAACGTAAATAAAGATAGACTGCATAAAGCTAGATTGATGTGGGAAGCCAGGGAGAAATTAGTGGCATGGCCAGTATTTAAAAGAACCAAATTAAATCTATGGTGTTTTCCAGGATACCTCTCAGGCAAGACTTTGTTGCGCCCCAGATGGTACTCTGAGCATTGAAGACCCAAGAATAAGGAAAGGTGGGGTCTATTGAAAAATGAGTCGCAGAGTCATCTTGCGACACAGGCAAGATATTGTAATGGGACGGTCGCACGCGTCAGGTTGCGACGCATATTTCAATATTTTATTCAATATAACGTTGCTGTATACATGAATGAAAACTTGCATTTTTCACTACCTGCGAGGGCATACCAAGCGTCGGGGACGCGGAGGCATGCAGCTCTATTGTTTCGGCACAGGCGCGCCCCGGCCGCATGACTCACCGGGAAATACGGAGGCCTCCGCCTCCTAAACCGGCAATTCAGCTACACCCGTTCTCGGAACTTGAATGATGTTTGGGTTCCAACGGAATTTGGCCATTAATGACGCCACGATTGGGCGGAAGAAACCGCGTGATGCGCGGGAGGGCCACGTGACCCGTAAAGCTGAGGAGGCAGCTGCCACATGCAAGCTCGCTCATGCCGATTGAGGCGACAGCGAGCAGAACTGCCTTTCCGAGGTAGGACCGAGGGCGAGTTTCTTTGGCTTTCGGGGAGACGCCAGTGAGTGCGTTACCAGAATTCATCATCACCACATCGCGGGCCGCCTCTGGTGTCACTAACTCAAGGACGAACACCACGGGCCATGACTGGGTGCCCGACTTCGAGCCCAGGACTGACGGGACCACCACAGCCGCGAACCGCGCCGCCGATGCCCGAACCAGCGTTGCTGGCGCCCGTGGACGCCATCCACCCCGCCTGCCGCCAGGCACCACGGCCGCCACTCCCGTAACCGGGGTAGTGACTGTCGCGAAGGACGCCACCCTGCTTCCAACGATTAACTCTGGCCCGTACGGCCGAATAAGATAATTTAGTTATAACATAGTTTTAAGGGATAATTATAACGGGAGGCTTCACCTAATGCAAAGGGAACATTAAATCCACCTTTGAAAATGCCATGTTCAATGCAGTATTAGAACAAGAGAAAACCCTATCACGCATCCCCCCTTTAAAGAGTCTACGGACTGAACAGTCGGGGCAATGCTGGATCGCCGTAGCCATGCAATCAGGCGGGGCAGCCACACGATGTGTGGTTATAATATAGACATTGCAAATGGGTATCGAGAAATGTATACGCACGCAGGGTTTCTGAAGATTGGTTCGCACGTAGCGACTCTGCCATGGGCATAAAAGCCATAATCTTTTCTGTAAGTACGAGAGCCGCGAAGAGATGGGATGCTCGGGAAGATGTTTCCTGAACATATAATAACAGGTTTATGTCCAGAAATTATGAGCTTCAATTTGTCTAACCTAGTACGGAAGCCACTGTGACTCCACGAGGGGGCCATGGATTTAGGTGTTAAAATTTTTTTATAAAATCTTTCTTCTGCAGGGATAAGGTTTGGTTTCTTTTTTTTTTATCTGTGGAACGAGTGAAATCAGTGAACGAGCTCATATGCGTCTCTTCGTCCACGGCAGAGTCGTCTTGACTGCTGCTGGAAAGGGACGCGGGAGTCTGGATACTTTCACGTTCTTCGATAGGGGTTACCGGGATCTAGAAATAAGTCCTTTCGGCCTGTTTCCCGGATTGACGCCTTTGGGTGCTTGTTCACATATTTCTAGTTTTTATCGTTGTTTCAGATGGTAGGGTTGATTTTGTAACTGCGTCTCCGCAGACGATATCTTCTAGACACCTGACAAAGTCGCGTTCAGAGGTTGGTTGTTCTTCCGTACTCGTTTGGCAACTGGAGGTAAATTTTGACATCACCAAGGTGTGTACATAACTCCTGGAGAGGGTCATCGAATTTTTTGTAAGGAATCGCCGACGTGTTTTAGGGAACAACACTTTCTCAGATATTTGAATTTTTTGTATCTTTCGTTTTCAAAAACCAGACATTTATTTGAGTTTGATGGTTAGTCTCCTGTGCAGTTTAAACATTTGGTGCCGGATTTACATTCAGAGTTCTGGCACAGTCCACAACGAAAGCACTGCTCATTCAGCGTTGCTGAGTATGCCCGAACCTCTGACACTTAAAGAGCACGGCGGGGGGATCGACACGTACTGCCGCACACGCAGATTATACCACCCGCACGAGATCATTTCCGGAAAAGCAGGCGGTCGAATGTACGGATCAACGTTGAAGTGGAGGTGAGTACACCGTTCACCTTCTGCTGAATGCTGAGCATGTCGATAACTCCCTCAGACAAGGTTATCAGGTCTTCATCGGTTTCGGTAGCGAAATTATGATTAACTACACCCTTACATAGGTTTAATGTAGGTTGGGTCCACTCTTGAAGTTGGAGGACTGCTATTTCCTTCTCTTTTAAAACTGTCAATCTATTCAATAACTATTCTATATCAACCAACATTCGAAAAGGATGGTTCCAGTGCTTTGACGAACGTCTGCCTGGAACTTGACATTGCGAGTTTTATTGAGGTAACACTTTTATTTTTTCCTTCTTCGCTGCATGTCACTACAAGAAAGCGAGGTTTGGTTGGCTTACCACTTTCTTCGCAGAAAAAGCTTTCCTTATCGACGTTTCTTTCATTTAGTCTCTTCCTTTGGGAAGAGGGCGGGGGTGTTTTTTTTATCTCTGGGAAGGGATTCTAATTTATCCCCGTGATCCCCACCCACCACGGAGCCCAACCAGGAGACACTCCGCTGAAGTACCAGGGTTGTCACGTGAATTAGCAGGAATGGTTTATTCCCCACTGCACACTCGCAGGGGGACACCATGCCACCCCCACTCATCCTGGCGTTGAGTCAAATACCTAGTCCTAGCCGATTGATTGGGAGTGGGTTAGCTCCCGACTGCTCGTCTAGAGAGGCAGAGGTCAAAGCAAGAGTGTTGGAAACGTACGAGGAATGTTCCCCAAAATACGTAAGCGACGTATTCGTAAGTGCAAAGTAGAAAGTAGCATAAGACGTAGTTGGGAAACAGACAGGTCCTTTAACTGCCATGACACATCCCCTGCGACACGGGTCACCATGCACGTCAAACATGGGAGGGCGTTCAGCATACATGAGGCCCAGTGAAATAGAAGGGGTAGAAGAAAAAAGACAGGATGTTATCAAATAACTAAAATGAACGATGGGGAAGGTAAAGATGACTGGTGAAAGAAATACTTGAGAGCCCTCCGTGCATCCCCCCGTCAGGACGTGGACCGAACCACCTCGACGGGTAATGGAAATGGAATTAGACAGGAGTACAATGTTGCCAGTTTAGCGGATTGGCCGCTAGATCTAGCGGAATTTCAACCGTTCTAGCGGCGAGAAATAATGATTTAGCGGCTAGCGGAAAATCTAGCGGAATGAAAGCAAATTGGCGGAATTTCTAGCGACAAGGTTGAAACATGTTTCCATTTATAAACTTTTGTTTCGATGACCAAAAACTAATGGGGACATGTAAAGTATTCCGTCCCTTATTATCCAAAGTAAACAAATACCGCTGGAACCATAAATCTGATATCTGAGTCATATTACCTTAACCCTCAACTAGGCGCGGGGTGCCTTTCTCATTGGCTAGCGGCCGGAGATTCTCCACCAAATATCCAATCAAACGTGGAGAAAATATTATCCGCGTTCTCTTTAAATATGCAATATCTCTTTGTACAGTTTTTGAAATGCTAAGCGTAATAGTTTGTGAATAAATAAATAAATAAATATTCAGCCTGCAAATTCAAGTCTCTATAAGAACAATATTTTAATAATATTGCAGTAATATACTTTAATATTTTTTCTACATCCGCGTTAATATTCTATCATATTAAATTATGAAACTAATATTTAAAAAGTATTATTTTGGTAGACATAAGAATATCGTGAAAAGTAAGCTAAGAAATCGTATGGAAACCGAAATGGTGAATGCTGTTTTAAACATTCGATTTAGTTTAAAACGGCATGGAAAATGTAATAATTTTCGATTTTCAGATGAAGTTCTTAGGCTTATAGGTTCAAATGCGAAATATAATAAGCAAATAAATGAGGACAATAATGAAGTCCAAATAATAGACGAGCTTGTTTCAGAACTTAATAGTAGTGAATAGTAATGTAAAATTATAGTAATAATAAATCAATATTATTACTCAAATATTACTGCGATTCGTCTGTGTAAACTATTATATAGTTAGATTTAAGTTATAAATTATAAATATAATTACACAAACACGTGCAATCTTTAATCATTGCTTTTTTTTTTTTTTTTCCTTCTCGCGAATAGGCCAACTAGGACCACGCGTTCATACATCCTGCATTTACCGTGGCTCAGTCTCATATATCGCGGTAGCAGGTATATGTGTCACCCAATTGGGGGGGATCAGTATTTTCTACTGAATCCAATTTTTATCCCCCAGGGCTGTTAGCTCTGGGGGTATGAAAGATGAAATGATGATGACAATGAGGGGTGAAAGGACGACACACTCATACAAACACACACAAATACACCCATGCCCGAGGCGGGACTCGAACCCGCGATCTTCTGGTCCGAGACCACTCCGGCACTACTGCCTTAGCGATCTCGGCCATCTGATCGGCCATTTGTATATTTTATATATATTTAAAATAAGTTGTAAATATCGAATTTGTATTTTTATTATCATGTAATAAAATAAAAAAAATTATAAATTATTTATTCTACACGCGTAATTAATATTATTTCTTACATGGCATATTTATCACCCTAGTTCTGATTCATAAATTTCAAATATTTTCATTTTTAATACTTTTGTATCACATATTCATTTAATATTTATAAATTATTTATATAAACAATTACTCGATATTATAAATATTATTTATTAAAAACAACTGTTATTATATGTAAAATTAAATATCTTGATTTAGCGGAAAAGTTAGCGGCAAGAAGTTTTAAATTTAGAGGAATCTAGCGGAATTACGCGTGCCATCTAGCGGCTGAATGTCCATCGGACCTGGCAACACTGCAGGAGTAGGAGTGCTGTTCTGAGGGGCGACGTAAGTGCGAAGACAGGGCAAGATACAATGCCGTGTAGTGCACCGAATGCTGAAGCGCCAAGGCGGTGGTAATAATGGCAGTGCCAAAGGTGGATATAGGTTGACAAGTTCAACATGTAAAGTTGCGCAATGGAAAGAGGGTAAAAGTGAGATTAATTGTAGTGAAATTGGTGATACAAGTAAATACATAAGCATGGAGAGTATAGAGATATCAACAGGCAGTGAGTGCTATGTAACTAGTGAGCAAGAATGCAAAGTACGGTGCCACGAAGAACAGCGGATCGCCAGAAACAAGATACCGCTCAGTAGCAAAGCTGAAGGGTAATCTGGGTGCCTCACGCCTGTTACACGAGCTTTTCGACGCAATAAGAAACGAGCGTCGTAGATTAGATTCTCTTATGCGGAACGATCAAATCACTCTTGTGCCGTTTCGCATAAATTACGGCGTTATTCTAGAACGTGCGTAAACGTAACACTCGTGTGCAGGGGCCGTTAAAATACCCAAATTATTTTTCAACAAAATCTGTCGTTATGTGCTATTTAAAAAAAAGGTTTTTGACTCCCCTTAGACGCGAGATAATTAGTAGGCCCGCTAGCTGAGCGTGAGCCTGCCTCCGGGTAGATACAGGTTGGCTCTGCCGGGCATGCACACAAGAGTGCGCGCTTTCTCCTCTCTCGCACTCGCTTGACAGTGAGCCTAGGCTCTCAGCATGCGCTATTTTATTCCACAATGCACGTTCACCTCCCGGCCAGGCAAATTCATCGCATCACCCAAAGTTGTGGGGAAAGTAGAGCGAAATGTGCGATTTTTGTTCATGTTTTATTTATGAAAATTATTGTTTTATTTATTTTTTATTGAACTTAAACCTTTATTGTTGGAATAATAAGACTTCTTGTCAGTTAGCGACTGACTGGGAGGGGGGGATTCAGTTATTCAGTTAGAGGTTTCTACGCATCTATCAAATTCTCTTCCGAGTCGCTATTTCTTAACAAAAATGAAATCTTACAACGCATAGCAGCTGTAAATCGAAGAGCGCCGTTACATCTTTGGTTACGCATCGTGTGCGCAGTTCTGTGTGGTCTTATTGCGATTTGTATCTTGATGTTGCGATCAGACGTAAGAACGCCCACATGATAGCGTGTCTGCCGCGCGAGTAAGTGTCAACATTGTTCTATCCCCACCCCAACTGTCAAGTAGACAAATATTATTCCGACAATAGTGACAATAGTTGCGTAAAGGTAACCAATACATTCCAGGATGTTTTACTGGAAACGATCTGAGGAGAAATCTTGTTTATCTTCTGGTGAATTACAAGTAAATTGTATATAAACGAGAGTGGCTCTCATAAGCATTGTTCCTTCAGACGCTGCTCACCCTCCTGGATGTCAGAATCAACGACAGCTCATATTTTAACAAGTCTACAACTGCAGCAAGTCTATTCGCATGAGACCCGGCCGAGTAGGGGTTCCGAGGGGCTCTACGCCGGAGCCTACTTCCACTTTTTCCGGGACGGAATGTTCTTTCCGTAAGACCAATGCTTTGAAGTTCCCTTTATGCTGCCCCCCCCCCCCAATTCTTCACCAACGACCAACAATTCCTCTAAACATTCACACTTTTTCCCCTTTAAGGCGGCCACTTAGAGAAATGGTTTTCAACGTCTTATATTGTTTTCTGCTGGCTACAACTTGCGGCCTTGTAGGCAACCGGCGATCCATCCACGCGGTTTCACGCGGTAGGGGGGCAGCACCGCTGGCGTTTCTACTCCTCCCTTTGGGTCTGCAATTTTTAGAACGGCATTAGAAGCAGGTTCGACGATTTATCTTTGGCTTTGCAATACAATCCAGAGCTGAACGTGCTTACGGTCTGAAGTGTTGCCGCTGATTGTAAAGGGAGTGCGGTAGCGAAGTCTATTTTCGGTATAATTTTCATTTCATCCTGGAAAATGGTCAATGTCAATCGCAAAAAACTCGTAATCCGTTCTCTCGAAACTCTCTTATCAGTGATAAGGGAAAACGAAAAGGAAACATTCAGCGAGAGTTAACTAAGCTGTTTAATTGTAATAAGTCACATACAGGCAATTCCTGCCAATCAGGAACGATACTTGAAAAAAATTGGCTAGAAAACGACAATAATGTCTTTAAGAAGAGACCTAGGGAGCCTGACGAAAACAGTATTATTTTAGACTGGTTTAATCGTTCTTTAAAGCGCCTCCCTATAAGTGGACAATGCTACAAGAAAAATGTCTTCGAATCGCATCGGAGTTGGAGTCGAAAACTTTAGCGCCAGAAATGGGAAGATTTCGTGTTCACCACATTGTTTTCCGAAATTTGAGGCGAAAGAGGTGAACTCAATGAAAATACGATCAATAACAGGAAATCGCGAATTTCTCATATCGGCAAAGGATACGCGCTATGTGATATCTGCACCACGGAAGAAACGACCAATTTAAAGCAATGCCTGCAATAAAAGGTGACAAATGCAATAGAGGTAAATTAGAGAAGCAAAAAATATCAACTGCATTATTTGCCAACGTGCCGGGAAAAGGAGCAGCTTATTGTTATCCAAACATTAGGTCAACGATTCTTCAAAATCACGATACTACGATGACACGCTAACATAAAACCATGGATGACGTTCGGAATTGGATGCACGAACTAGACAGGAAACTTCAACATGCAAAACAGGGAGATATTATTGTTAGTCGATAATGCTCATGTCATTACAACAAAAAACTTTCAATATATAAAATTATTTTCGCCAAATATATCTTGCTTGCAACCTCTGAATAAGAGAAAAAAGAGAGAGAGAAAAAGAGAGAAAAAAGAGAGAGAGATAGAGAAAAAAGAGAGATAGAGAAAAAAGAGAGAAAAAAGAGAGAGAGATAGAGAAAAAGAGAGAGAGAGATAGAGATAGAGAAAAAGAGAGAAAAAGAGAGAGATAGAGATAGAGAAAAGAGAGAGAGAGAGAGAGAAAAAAGAGAGAGAGAGAAAAAAGAGAGAGATAGAGAAAAAAGAGAGAGAGATAGAGAAAAAAGAGAGAGATAGAGAAAAAAGAGAGAGAGATAGAGAAAAAAAGAGAGAGAGATAGAGAAAAAAAGAGAGAGAGATAGAGAAAAAAAGAGAGAGAGATAGAGAAAAAAGAGAGAGAGATAGAGAAAAAAAGAGAGAGAGATAGAGAAAAAAAGAGAGAGAGATAGAGAAAAAAAGAGAGAGAGATAGAGAAAAAAAGAGAGAGAGATAGAGAAAAAAGAGAGAGAGAGATAGAGAAAAAAAGAGAGAGAGATAGAGAAAAAAAGAGAGAGAGATAGAGAAAAAAAGAGAGAGAGATAGAGAAAAAAAGAGAGAGAGATAGAGAAAAAAAGAGAGAGAGATAGAGAAAAAAAGAGAGAGAGATAGAGAAAAAAAGAGAGAGAGATAGAGAAAAAAAGAGAGAGAGATAGAGAAAAAAAGAGAGAGAGATAGAGAAAAAAGAGAGAGAGATAGAGAAAAAGAGAGAGAGATAGAGAAAAAAAGAGAGAGAGATAGAGAAAAAAGAGAGAGAGATAGAGAAAAAAAGAGAGAGAGATAGAGAAAAAAAGAGAGAGAGATAGAGAAAAAAAGAGAGAGAGATAGAGAAAAAAAGAGAGAGAGATAGAGAAAAAAAGAGAGAGAGATAGAGAAAAAAAGAGAGAGAGATAGAGAAAAAAAGAGAGAGAGATAGAGAAAAAAAGAGAGAGAGAGAAAAAAAGAGAGAGAGATAGAGAAAAAAAGAGAGAGATAGAGGAAAAAAGAGAGAGATAGAGAAAAAAGAGAGAGAGATAGAGAAAAAAGAGAGAGAGATAGAGAAAAAAGAGAGAGAGATAGAGAAAAAAGAGAGAGAGATAGAGAAAAAAAGAGAGAGAGATAGAGAAAAAAAGAGAGAGAGATAGAGAAAAAAAAGAGAGAGAGATAGAGAAAAAAAGAGAGAGAGATAGAGAAAAAAAAGAGAGAGAGATAGAGAAAAAAAAGAGAGAGAGATAGAGAAAAAAAAGAGAGAGAGATAGAGAAAAAAAAAGAGAGAGAGATAGAGAAAAAAAAGAGAGAGAGATAGAGAAAAAAGAGAGAGAGATAGAGAAAAAAGAGAGAGAGATAGAGAAAAAAGAGAGAGAGATAGAGAAAGAGAGATAGAGAAAGAGAGACAGAGAAAGAGAGACAGAGAAAGAGAGACAGAGAAAGAGAGACAGAGAAAGAGAGACAGAGAAAGAGAGACAGAGAAAGAGAGACAGAGAAAGAGAGACAGAGAAAGAGAGACAGAGAAAGAGAGACAGAGAAAGAGAGACACAGAAAGAGAGACAGAGAAAGAGAGACAGAGAAAGAGAGACAGAGAAAGAGAGACACAGAAAGAGAGACAGAGAAAGAGAGACAGAGAAAGAGAGACAGAGAAAGAGAGACAGAGAAAGAGAGACAGAGAAAGAGAGACAGAGAAAGAGAGACACAGAAAGAGAGACACAGAAAGAGAGACACAGAAAGAGACACAGAAAGAGACACAGAAAGAGACACAGAAAGAGAGACAGAGAAAGAGAGACAGAGAAAGAGAGACAGAGAAAGAGAGACAGAGAAAGAGAGACAGAGAAAGAGAGACAGAGAAAGAGAGACAGAGAAAGAGAGACAGAGAAAGAGAGACAGAGAAAGAGAGACAGAGAAAGAGAGACAGAGAAAGAGAGACAGAGAAAGAGAGACAGAGAAAGAGAGACAGAGAAAGAGAGACAGAGAAAGAGAGACAGAGAAAGAGAGACAGAGAAAGAGAGACAGAGAAAGAGAGACAGAGAAAGAGAGACAGAGAAAGAGAGACAGAGAAAGAGAGACAGAGAAAGAGAGACAGAAAGAGAGACAGAAAGAGAGACAGAGAAAGAGAGACAGAGAAAGAGAGACAGAGAAAGAGAGACAGAGAAAGAGAGACAGAGAAAGAGAGACAGAGAAAGAGAGACAGAGAAAGAGAGATAGAGAAAGAGAGATAGAGAAAGAGAGATAGAGAAAGAGAGATAGAGAAAGAGAGATAGAGAAAGAGAGATAGAGAAAGAGAGATAGAGAAAGAGAGATAGAGAAAGAGAGATAGAGAAAGAGAGATAGAGAAAGAGAGATAGAGAAAGAGAGATAGAGAAAGAGAGATAGAGAAAGAGAGATAGAGAAAGAGAGATAGAGAAAGAGAGATAGAGAAAGAGAGATAGAGAAAGAGAGATAGAGAAAGAGAGATAGAGAAAGAGAGATAGAGAAAGAGAGATAGAGAAAGAGAGATTGAGAAAGAGAGATTGAGAAAGAGAGATTGAGAAAGAGAGATTGAGAAAGAGAGATTGAGAAAGAGAGATTGAGAAAGAGAGATCGAGAAAGAGAGATCGAGAAAGAGAGATCGAGAAAGAGAGATCGAGAAAGAGAGATCGAGAAAGAGAGATTGAGAAAGAGAGATTGAGAAAGAGAGATTGAGAAAGAGAGATTGAGAAAGAGAGATTGAGAAAGAGAGATTGAGAAAGAGAGATTGAGAAAGAGAGATTGAGAAAGAGAGATTGAGAAAGAGAGATTGAGAAAGAGAGATTGAGAAAGAGAGATTGAGAGAAAAATTCATAGTATGTACAAAATCTTTGATAGGAAAAACTACAGAAATCATTAGTTACTAAGATAAACGGTGCAACAATAGTTCATGACAGCAATATCTACAACAATTTCGAATGCTGTGGGTTAGGTCAAAAGTGCTTGGAATGAAGTGAAACTTGAATCAGAAATTGTTTTACAAACTGCGGATTTGGAAGTGCTAATTTGATTGAGGGAACAGTGAATGACAGAAGTGTAGAAGTCATCGAGGTTTTGGCTAAAAGGTTGCTGTTGACGTGTTTTCTGTGGTTATCCCGTTCGACAACGGCGATGAAAGTTACGGAGAACGTGATAGGTTTTAAGTTGAAACATTATTATGTGATGCTCTCTCCGGTGTCAGAAGACTGTCAAATGGATTGAAAAAATAAGTTTATAAATGTGTTAGGTAAAATTGAAAAGGAATATCAAAGTATTTTTGTGGTTGAGCATGTGAAGAAATAAATACCACTATATCATATTTTATGTTCAAAACAAAGAATAATGTAAGAGTATAGTATGAACAATAATTTGTTAGTTAATTTCATGTTATTTAGTTTTATTTAATAAACCAATAAATACGTAGAATGTGTCTGGATATGTTTTTACGTCCATGTCCAGAACGCAGACTTGATTAGGGAAACCGCTTCATGACGACCACACCTCAAAACGACCACTTCCAGGTGGAAAATTTGGGTGGTCGGCATAAAGGGGTTTCACTGTATTCTTTTGTAAGCCCGCTCCGCCCTACACCGCATCTCTGCCTTACTCATACCTGAAGAAACCCGGCATTTCTCGCTCACTTTCTTACTAAAAAAATATATATTTATACCATTTCTCATTGTGGTTCCTCCCCATACACTTCATTCACCTTGTAACTAATCATAACAAATATATCTAAACAAAAAAATAAAATACATATACTCGTGTATATATTTTTGTGGAATTTTATATATAGTACCAATGGTTTTAATCAATTAGCACATTGTAAAACTTATTCTTTTCATATTTTTTCTTCACGCGTATTTAGAAAGAAAAGTTTGAAACTCATCTTTAACGCCACCGGAGTCAATTGATTTCGTCTAAATATGATTAAAATACTTTTAATTGAATTCGAATTTTAGGGTCCTTGATAAATACTGCCACACATATTGTCCTTGATAAATCGCTACTGACCTTGTGGTATGTCGGCCACCCAATATTAAGATGGCATGCTGAAGACTGAACAGGAGGCTCTCCTAGCCCAGAAAGAGATGATAAATACTGGCTGACGGACGGGTGTCATTAACAACTTAGATAATTGTAATATCTCCAAAAAATCCGAGGTCACAATGGATTCCATCTTGGCAATGGTTTTCATTTTATCTGAAATTATCTCTTTTGTTCAGTTTTCAACAATCTTCAAAAACAGCGTTGACACACGTTCAGAGTTGACACGCGTTTGCCATTACCCTTTTACTTCAATTATACTTCTTGACGAACTTATTCTCATAAATTTAAATAATCATTACTTCATCACCCAAAGCTACGCTTTCACTCTCCACTATACATTTATACTATATCTACATACGCCACTTCTCTACAAAAATTTATCCGTCAGTTTCAGTAAATCATTCATAATGTATCACTATCAAATCCGAAATCACAGTGGTCTTAGCTTGATTTTTTTTCTTTCATCTAAAATAGCCTCTGTTGGCGGACAAATTATTTCAACTTTGGTGCCCACTTCGAATACACTAGTTTTGTTAACTACACATTCGATGAAAAGACACTAAAACATTACATTTTAGGCGCCTAAAAAGTCACTACTCTAGAGGAGATATGCGACAATTAAATCCAAATTGTGGAAATGAATTGGTAATAAATTATCTCAGGGTTTGCATCGAGCTACGATACGAATTTAAGTAAGGTGTGTGCTGGCGCCCAGCTCACACCAGTTTTCACCACGAAGACACGTGTCAATTCCAAATTTTGGCAAGTAATGAGCAATAAATTGTCTGAGGGTTTCCGTCGAGCTACACCCTGAATTTAACTTATGTGTGTGCTGACGTCACGTCAAGCCAGTTCACACCCGTTTTTGGCCTCGAAAATGCGTGGCATTTAATTTCAAATTGCGGCAATTAATTAGCAATACATCATTTGACATGTTTCATTGCGGTGTGCTGAAATGGCTGCTTCAGCTTGAACCTGATCATCGCCTTGCCCTCTGAGACACGAGTGCTTTGATTACGTCACGAATGAGTGCTCAGCGCTCACCGCTTGACAAAGTGCTCAGAGACCACCGTTAAAAAAAAATTAAATGTGCAATGAAATGCAAAAAAAGAACTCTGAAGCCACAATGCAATATTTTCAGTTACAAAAATTCAGTGACCTGCAAGTCCAAATGACAGCTTCAGTCGAGACAATGGAAATTCGTTACCAGTCGAAAATGTATGATTAGTAGAACTTATAATGATTTAAACTTTTACTTCAATTACACATCGTCTTGCTGAACTTTCATCAATTTAAGTAATCATTCCTTCACCATCCAAAGGTATGCTTTCACTCTCTACTATAATAATACCCTCATCACGAAAAAACCATCTCAGTAAAACACGTAAATTATTCGTAATGTTTCACTTTTGCTCGCAAATGTGAAATAATAATCCTTAATTTACAACTAAATAGAGAAATCGACCTTTAATAATAACTATTTCATGCAGAACACACTTGTGCATTCATACCTCTTACGATATCAAGTACATCACCAAAATGACTCCCAATAATTTCATAAAAGTATATATTGTACACTTAATATATTTACGCCTAGTCGCAATTAAAATCAGTATCCAAGTTGCTTTGATAAATAGACCATCTTTTCCTCAACGTAGATCTGCGCCTGCATGTGCTGAAGGCTCATGTTAAGTCTAATGCTTAAAAACTAGGAATTAATGACATTTTATATTTATGCAGGATAACTATCCTGAACATACCACCTTGAACTCGTTCCTAGATTCTGTACATCAGATTCTACCACCAGGCTATTCTTCAGCGACTCTTCATTAACCTCATAAAACATCTTTGGGATTATCTAGAAAGAAGACTTCGGACAATGCATATTTCTAGTAAGCAGATACCAAAAACTTTCTCCTGGAAGAATGGTATAATATTTCGGCCAACCTCGAATTTGGTCAGCTCTATGCCACGAAGATTGAAAGCAATAATAAAATCAAGTGACTCTCCCACTAAATATTAGAATTACAAGAACAAGCCTTCTTTAATTAATATTTTATGAAAACTATCATTTGTAAGAATACTTACTATGATTCATTTCTGCAAAATAATTTTGTTAATAACAAATAACAGTTTATACTCATTTATAAATTATTATTTTTATTTATTTATGTTACTCATCTTTCAACTATTTATAGTTAAAATGACGGGAAGAGATTCTGGAACTCAAGAAAACGTGCGCAGATAATCTTTTCTCCCCTACGTCACATAGTTTTACTGTTTTTTTGACTGAATAAATCTAAATCTAAATAACAAATTAGCAATAAATATTTGAGCAATTTTACTGTGTGATGATGTAATATTTACTGATGTAATATTATTTTAGGGAAATCCTTTTTTTAATTTTTTTTTAAATTTTTTTATTACTATTTTGCATACTAAAGCATTTCCTAAGAAGAAATTCTCAAAAATGGTACCAAATATTTACATCAAACTGTTTTCGGATAGCATAAAGGACACTTAATATCATGGTGCAGGTCTCATGTTTGTTGAAACTACAGATTTTTAGAAAATTGAAAAAAATGCAATTTGGGGGGGAGCGTCTTCCCACAACTATACTATTTGAAGATTAAAGATTTTTCTTTAATGAAATCTGTTCCTTAAAGACGAATCTTTAAATAAATTATGTTCAATTTTTCAAAAGTATGAGTAGTTTTAGTGTAATTTGGCGCGAAATACAAATATTTTTTATAATTAACTTTTTAAGAAAACTGCTCCAAATTTGTTCTTTAAGTTTTTTCAACAGATGGAAGATGCGATTCATACTTCGATTTAAACTCAGAGTCCTTTGACGTAAATCAGCCGTTAGTGTCATCCAATCGGGAGCTTAAACGTCACTGCAGTGACGTCACTAGCGCGACTTTTAAGCTCTCATTGGACGACACCGTACAAGCTGACAAAGGACACTATGAATAAATCGAAGTATAAAAGAATGGCACGGATCTCAATTTCCTTGAACTCTGAATTTTCGAAAACTAAAAATTTAAAAATAATGCGAGTATGTGGTGTTGGAGCACCACGAATTTTGTTACAATAGTCAGTGTACGATTATTTTATACTCTTACTACGCAATTCTCTGCATTGATGAACTCAATCGTAGATCTCGCTCAGTCGTAATCCTCTGGTGGCGCGCAGCTGAACTATTGCACATTGGTATCATTTTCCCAAAAACTTTGGCGCTAGAAGTTTTTAATTGGAGTTAAAGAACGAAATATCCCAGAGACGATTTATTCTAATTCAAAGTTTTTAAAAAATACACATTTTCAGTGACCATTCATTTTTTTAAAGGGACACATTTTGACATTTTAATTAAATGAAAGCATTTCCCCCAGCTGAAGTAACTGAAATATCCATTTTTTTGAAAATAAGACCATCCATTTTTGGATACGATTAAACAGTTTGGACAAAAAGATTTTTAACCAACACAGCACGTGCGTACTTCACAAAAATACGTAAAAAATACTTAAATTTTCGAAAAATTGCACATAACCTAATTTCAAAATCTATCTATAAGGAACAGAGCTCATTAAGGTAAAAAAAAAGTCTTCACAGTTGCTATCCTCAAAACTTTTGAATTTATGCAATTTTCGAAAAACTAGTTTTTTCAACGAAAACGAAACCTGCATCATTCTCTTTAACTTTCACACTATACAACAAAAAATTTTAATCAGAAACATTAGAGCCATTTTTTTAAAAATATCCCAGGAGCTTCATGTAAATGATCCCCCCCCCCCCAAGATTAAAATATCGGTTTCAAATTCAATGAGCCGCAACATCGGCCTCATCAATTGGGGAATATCAATTTTGCAGAAAATCGACTGAACTGTTTAGCCGCTAGCGTTGTTCAGACACGGAGAGTCAACAGTTTTACCGCCAATCTATTTTTCGATATCAAGGACCCACAAAACCTGGATTCTGGCTACATCACATGTTAGAGAATTTGTTTTCTAAATTTAGAATCTGGAGCAGTAAGAGTTTTTCTGCAAAAATTCGCCGTTTTTTCGTACAATATTAGGGTACATAACTTTCTCACTACGGCGTAAGCGGTAGTGGAAAAGTAAAAAGGTACAACCGTAGAAATTCAGCGTTTTCATTATTTTATTTAAAAAAAATAACTGAATGGCATTTTTCATGATTCCTATCGCGCTCCTCGTCATTTTCTCTACATGACTATATTTTTTCTACTTGCTTTTGCAGAAACTAATTTGGCAACAAGCACGAGATTCTTCCATTGAAATCCGCGCGGTGAACGAATCGGATTACAAACTGCATTTCAGCCTTCACAATTATATATACAGACGGATCCAAGATCCATGTACATATAGACATAGATTTTGGTCGTATCCAGAGACGCATTTTGAGAGGAGAAATTCAAAATGTTTTCATCAAATATGTCATATTACAAATTTTGTAAAGCGTTGCTGGCTACACTCAGTCCACGCTGCGATACGATTTCATTAGTTTTAATGATAATGCATAAATATTTTTGCTCGAGCCTCGTGACAAGTTGAAATTAAGTCACTGAAAAAATTGTTTGGGGTGGGGGTGGGGATTTCCCGCCCCGTGGATCTGCGTGTGATATATTCAATGTTATCGATTTTTGTAGATACCTCATTACTACGTTTATTTGCAGTGACCCATGTTTTCCCTTTACGACAAATTTTGTGTTATGCAAGTTCGTGCTAACGAGGGTTTACTGTAGTATAACTGAATTTAAGGCATTACTGAGCAATCAACTTTTCT
The DNA here is from genome assembly GCA_038098605.1 of Gryllus longicercus. Taxonomy (NCBI): domain Eukaryota; kingdom Metazoa; phylum Arthropoda; class Insecta; order Orthoptera; family Gryllidae; genus Gryllus; species Gryllus longicercus. Next base: position 312,296 of record JAZDUA010000459.1, read on the forward strand.
AGGGTAAGATATAATAATGAAGACTTAACAGTCTTCGTGGTTATAATGAACACCACTTAACACAGGCCACCTGTGCTCTAGGTGGCGTTGCTATAATAAATGAAAATTGATACGTACCCATAATTCTTCCGTGCGGTTCTACAATGGCTGTATACACTGCCAAATTGGCGGGAGATCCAGAATACGGTTGTACATTCACACCCCATTCATCAGGATTCAAATTAAATGCCTCCAGTGCTCTCTTCTGACACAATAGCTCAATTTCATCAATATACTCATTACCACCGTAATACCTATAAAATATACATTACAATTAGTAATCATATCAACCGCTGTACTCTGCTTCCAAATACAGAACACGCACCTCTGACCGGGCAGGCCCTCCGAATATTTGTTGTGTAGGCAAGTACTCAGACACTGAAGAACAGACAGAGATGTAAAGTTTTCTGAAGCAATCATTTCCAAGCTAGAGATCTGGCGTTCCTTTTCGTTTTTTATGATTGAGAATAACTCAGGATCGGATTCCCACAACGGATCATTAAGGTGTATTTCGGCCATGCTGAAAACTACAGAAGTTCTGAAACTCCGTGTTAACTCTGAGAAATGCGTTTACCAACTGCAATCCGCGCAAGATCAGAAAGTCCTTCGGCACACTATCGAAGGTTACGACGATAACCCTACTGACGTTAAACTTCGCTCTATTACGAAATTCGAAAACGTAAATAGGAATGTCCGTAATCACAAATTGAATAACTAAATACGTAAAAACTTCGCCACAACAATCTGACTGCTTTGCCGGTATCCGACAATCCTACACCTGTGCACAATACGTTCTAATTTACCATCTTATACAAGAAGTCCTTACAAAACTTTCACATATAAGCTGCCAACCATTATGCACTCATGTCCCGTCAATCCCACGCACAAACCACCTGCAATAAATTAACACAGGACCATCTGACTTCAGCCAATAGCCACAGTCCGCCGCTTGTCGCCAACTGCCCCGCCTGCTTTCGGGAGGCAGCTCTAGCAGACGTCGACCACGTTGCTTGTATAGACCAAGACACCCCCCCCCCTCCCCAAACCGGTTGGTAGCAGTTGAGAGCAACGATTGTCTCGCAATTTCCGTGGTCACGGAGTAAAAGTTCGATAGTCAATTTTTGACGAAATTGGGCTAAGTATCTACATTTTAAGTGAAACGATCGAATTCCTAACTGCCTCCTTCACGCCAAAAATGTATTGGGAAATTCAGCTTCATACCACTTGTCAGTAGCGGCTGAATAATCTAACGCTTGTTTTCTCTAAACCAAGATTTTTGACTTAAGAACTACCCCGTGACCACAGATTTCTTAAAACTGTGATTTTTCAATCGAATGATTACTGTAGTCTTGGCATTTAAATTAATGATAACCAGTTGAAAAATGTGGAAACCATTTTCTTTTGGCCATAATAGTTTCGAAGTTTATTAATAAAGCTAATATTTGCTCAAATTTTACCAGAAATTTGACTACTGTAAGGAATATAATTTAATGGCTGTGGTATCCTCTCCCTGCACACAGTTTGCTTGTGAACAAAACATTAACACACATCTGGAATTTTCTAGGCTTATCACCTTTCATTGTGTCAATGCACGCATTTTAGAATTTCTTGCAAGAAACCACATTTTCTCATAAAACCCTAATGCTAATTTTATTGTTGCAACATACAAAAATTACACATTACAACTCATTCAACCACAAAGTACTAAGGATGTAGAATAGGACCTTCAAAAATACTCACAAATAAATCTATGGAAATTGAGGACAGTAAGCAACACATTGCCTGGGGCACTCAATACTCCTTTTATCGAGTTTCAAAGATATTTCAACATTACAGAATACAATATTAAAATGTTTAGAGAACAAGTGTCCTATAAGAAGTCTACAAACAGATATGAAGTGCACATAATCCACATAACCCAAATTTAGTACATACATCATTTACCACTCTGATATATATACAGGATATACTCAGTTTTTCAACCTTATGCTTATGCACACTTGTAAGAAAAGCAGTATTGTACTGTTCATGCTCAGGAAGCATTGCTGAATATCTACAATATTAATTACATAATATCATTATTCTCATATATTTATTTATTATCATTATACCATACAAAGTAATATAACCAAAAATCTTGTTTGGTTACAATGCTTCATTCTGATCCATTTAAGCCCTGTTTGGTGTTCTCATTTACCCTATCCAGTCAGCATTTGAAGTGTTGCAACACTTAGCCTAAATTACCTAGTTCGTTAAAGAATTAGACCATTCCAAGAAATTGTTTATACACTGTCATTACTTCAGGATATCCATTAGTGCTGTCATCGAATTAATCTGCATTAAAATGCAGAGTTACTGTCACATAATGCTTCCATCAATACATATGTTAGTAATGAAAAAATTATCTCACCGATTGATCATCTCTTTCACACACCATCAAGCATACACAGTAGATAATTTAAACATTCTTACATCTGCACAACGTAACTTTAAGGACCAATATGTTGGTCGCAACACAAATTTTATGCAAGTCTTTTCATTAGTTTTGCAACAATATACAACCATGCAACATTTTCTGCCTCCCAAATTCCTCATTCTTTGAAACAATGAGAACTGTAGGATTTAAAATGTTTGTTATGAAGAGCATATGAACCAAGTTATACAGGAAATATAACACAATAGCAGATAATATATAACATTGTAGACAATGCATTGCTTCTTTAAGATATGAATTTTGGAGTTTGTAATAAATTATTCACAGCAAATGCATTGAGCAAAGAGTATCGTGCAAATCAGACCACAACATACTATTTTTTTTTATTCTACTCATTTTGAAACATACTTGCAGTGGTATGTACTTAACATGACAATACTATCTACTTAAGTCTACAAAACAGTTTAATAATAATCATACAATAATATTCTTACTAGTGAAATTTAACAACCTTACATTATGTACAGATCAAGAATTCAGGCAATATGTACAAAGTGGATGTTCAAGTTGGTTTTTAAATAATACTGATGGATAGGGTAAATTTTTATAGGGTGTACGGCAATTTCTGTAATTAGGAAGGAAATTTCAGGTTAACTATAGTATAAATACATTTATTTTTTTCTCCTGCTCACAGGCTAAATTAAAAAATAATAAAAAATTCTCCCTCTCCCATGATTCTATCACAACAATCTTGTACTCTTCATTCGTTCTTACAGGCAAAACAAATCAAACATTCTACATGTCAAGTGTGTAGCAATTACAAGTTGGAACCAATCCAATTCAAGAAAATCAACAATGCATGGTCTTTTTAGGGTATATGCCGACCTGATTTAAAGTGCCTAGAGCAAAAAAATTCAGATGCAGATGTAAGTTAACTTTCAGCTGAAAACACAGAAAGATGCAAAAAGTCAAATGACTTACAGCAATATCACAAGGGATGGGATTGTAAGAAAAATACAACCAAAGTTACACCTAAAAACAAAAAGAAACAAGAAAAAGTATGTACTTCCATGTTCAGATAAAAGGTATTTCTCATTCCAACATGTTTCAATAATGTCTTATCTATAAAATAAACCTCCTGTAAAACAAGAGGAGCTCAAAGTGATTTATTGTTTTACAGAAGAATACAAGTAATTTTTATCTACTTCCTCCGAGGAGAACAAGAAATGTTAAGAAAGGAAGTGTTTAAAAATACACAACTATCACACTGCAGAAAACTGTAATTACTAATCAAGACCGACTATATAAACCATATATCAAGTTCTTGTAACCAGATAATGGTCTCAATTTCAAAAAAATATGTAAAAAAGATGCTGCAAGACAAAAAAGTAAAAAAAAAAAAAAACAACAACAAACAAACAAACAAAAACAGTAAACACACTAGCCCATATACAGAAATATGAACCTCAAACATGATTTACAAGCGATCTGACAATGTAAAGAAACAATAATAAAATGCTTCTTCGTAAAGATTCCAACAGTAGTAAGAATGATCCTATTCCCTCAAACAACAGCTTAATACATGATTTTGTAAGGTAATGCACTGCTTTAGTATATTTTTTGAATAGATACACATCCCATCCCTATTGCCAAGAGAATTCACATAGTAATTGCTCCATTCAAATTTGCATGATCTTTCTCATCAGCCATGAGCACAGTTGTCCCTTCTACCTAACATGGCTGTCACACTCAACAAATTCCACATTCAAATACAAAAAGGAAAAGAAATAACACCACAATTGTCATACCAATATTTCAGCACAAAGTCATTATAATGTTCCTTCAGAATTTTTAACACTAGTACAACACCAGTAGCGTTTGAACATGACTACAACCATTTGCAGGACACAGGGAAGTCCGTCCATATCCAAGGGAAGCCGCTCACTTTCATAGGCAAGAGATGTATGTTTGAAAAAGGGGAAATAATAAAAATATGCATAGAGATCAACAAACCAAGCTAACATTCACATCCAGTTGTTGCTTTCTTCTTGATCCTCTTATTTTGCACATTTTTTAATTCCTCGTTATTACTTTGGTGATTAAAACAGTTCAAATGACAGAGCTTGTTTGGTTCATTCAGTCTTAGTGAGACATGAGCCTATTAAGATGACACATCAATACATCTCATTGAGACTCCTGCTGCCATTAGTTCTAACATTCACTGCATTAATTGTGTTCTACGCAGCTGCAGCCTTACTTCAGTTGTAGATTTTAATGGCTTTCTCCAGGTAATTAAACCGAGATCTCTTGGGAGCTTTGTTGATATGTTCTAATCCAAGCCAAGGCTTTGGACTTGCACTCACTGCAAAAAAGAAACAAACACATAGTATTAATTTAGGGTCCTTGGACTAACTTCATGCTAATTCTTTCCTCATCCCTCGTATGGCTCATTTTTCTGATAAGTGTCATTGTAGTTTGAGTGTTCAAGACAACAAATGACTCATCTCTTCAGTCTTTTGACAAAATTATTCTCAATCATAATTTAGTAAGTGTGTTTTCCACAATTTCAAGATTGATTCTGAAGTTAAATAACAAAAAACAAATCAAGTTTTAGATAGAGTCCTTCAATGATGCACTTCCATTTAAAACTCAGCAATTCATTCAAAATATATAATTTGGCATAATTAAATTAGTATTTCCTTCAAAACTGTTAAGAGGGTTTACTAACTAAATTCACATTTAATCAAACTGTCATCTGCAAGTGTATCAATTAAACTTTAACTGATGTACAAGTGTGAGAAGGTGGGAGGAAGGAGGAGGGAGGGTGCAGAAGTTTGAGAGTGATTATATTCAGGTCATTATAAAATGGACTGAAATGTCAAAGGCACTGCTACTACCCCAATTTTGCGTTACAAATCTGTGTAATCAGATTCGCAGTTAAGTTACAAACTTTCTTTGCCATACCAAGTGCAAACATAACAGTAAGTTTTTATCTACTAGAAGAATATTAAGATGTAAACTATTTAGAATCAGATATTTTCTTTCATTCATTCTCAGATGCTACAATGTTAATTAACAAAAATTCAAATTTCTTCATTATAAGGAAATCTGAATATAGAGATAAATAATACGAATGGAGTTCAATTACTTGAAACATGAAAGACCTGAACAAAAATCTCTATATAACTCATTTGATTCTCATATTCTTTAGAATATGAATTTCCCTGGTCTTATTTATTGAGGTTTCGGCACTTTTAAACACCGAGGTCACTGAGGCTCGCAAGTAGTGATCTGTATACAACCTTAGATTGGGTATAGTTACAGATAGAATATTTTAGCAATTGCTAAAAATGCGAAATATTACCAAATGCTGAAAAATCGATCACAAACTGTGAAATCAGGTACGAAATTTGAAATGGTCATTAATCTGCAATATAATTTCTAAATTGTATTTTACGGTTTCCTTTGTGCTCGCTCTCTATCTAGGGATGCTACATCAACAACAACATACCGATGTTTAAAAACATTTAACACAGTTGCCAACAGTGTAAAAGCTGAACAACTTTTCAGTCAATGTGTCCAAATGTGATTTTTTCAAATTTAAAGTGCTAAATTGTACCATCACTAGGTATAGGCACTGAGCCATTGATGCATGTTCAACAGTGCCATCTAAAATTAAGGTTGTGTGCCATTCTTTCTGCAACTACAATGTGTAAATAATGCACACCTGCAGCCAACAAGTAGGAATTAAGTAGCGAGAAAAAACTAGTAATTGACCAGTGATTTTTGCATGTTGATGTGATTTGAGACATAACTAATTTTAAATGATTTTAATTCAAAAGTTGTTGACTGTAGTCAACCTACATTAACATTTTAAGAAAATAGTTTTCGAATACATGTACTGTCAATAGATGCAACGTATAACTGAATGATAATAAAACATAAGAGAAAACAAAAACAAGGAAAGAATTCACAATTCAAACATATTCCCGCCACTCGGCCAAAATATTTACACAAGGCAGAATTTAAAAAAAATTGAAATAACAATTAGCAGGGCCAGAAAAATATGTAGTATGAAACATCAAAATATGTAAAATCCAATATAATATGTAACAATATACAGTAATTTGAAAACATTTACATAATACAAAATTACAGTTTTTGAAGTTTCCCTAAACAAATTTTAAAAATAATACAACGTTTTCAAAATCATTTGGAAAGCACAAGTTGATGCACACTTTGCCCCAAAATATTTCCTGTCAGTAGTAAAAGCTTTGTCTACTGCTATCCAGGACCGTAGTTTTGCAGCCAGACTAAGAGGTAATAGAAGACATCGTACAAACTGGTGAAATCTATGACCAGCAAACAATCACTGCAGTGTGCAGCACTCTCATTGAAGTTTTACATGTTAGCAAAGTGCCAAAGTTTCTCGGAAAGTAAGGTTAAAAGGTCCCGAAATGCTGTGTCTCTGTGTGATTGAGGGAAAGTTGCCCATGCTTTTCACATCTTAGGTGGAAATGATTACAGTAGCTGACGCGCACATCACACATCTTCATGAAGGGTACCTGGAGTAGTAGCATGCAATAATAATTTTGAAAATATGCTGAATGTTTTGAAAATACTTTTCATAAAAAATAGCAAAATATGTAATATAGTACTAAATATGTAAAAATATGTATCGAAAAAATTGATTTATATTGTCAGAACAGTGATGATTCGCAAAGATTACAAAGTAGGGAACACTAAGAAGAAACGCAAAAACAAATGTAATTACATAAAAATCCGGTCTCTAGCAATAAGTAGTAAAGAATATATACATAATACAAATATCGGTTCTTTGCTAGAACAAATTTGGCAAACATTTTTTTGTATGAAAACACTGTTCCCTCCCTGCTTCAGCTTTCACATGTATACCCCTTTCTGGATTTTGGGGGAAACGAAAGGGGATTGAGGGAAAGTTGCCCATGCTCGCAGGATCACTGGGAGGGCAAGTAGCTCATGCAGGCATGCTTTTACATGCCTGTGATAAGAGGAAGTAATTTAGTACACAGAAATAAGAACTATCTGAATCTTTGGTAACAGGGAACTAGAATACAAATTTTTCTACTGAAAAATCGCAGTTTCAGATGCAGAATTACATAACTTTCTCTTGATATTTATGTAGTATGTAAAAATGTAAAAAAGCATACGAAGTTTTTTTCCAAAAATTGTTACGAATTTGTCTTTATAATTAATAACTCAAGTATCTAGTGAGAATGGAAACTATTCCAGAACATAAAAAACATTGCTTATTAATGCATTTACTTTGCTTATCTATTGAGGATTTGAATTTTGTTGATTAGCTCCCTCTCATGGGATGCTTCATTTACTGACTCACAAATTTTATTAATTTGTAATGTTAAAATTAATCACTAAATTTCTTTCTCCAAAACATGCATTATTCTTAATTTTTATAATTGCTCTCAAAGAAAATAATGAATTAATTTACAGCTGTAGGTAACTATAATTTCTTAATTTTTAACTGTATGATTAATTTTACAAACAAATATCAATCCTTATTTATTAATCGCCTGCTATCATTTCCATTTGAATTCTGTGCCAAAATGTGGCACAAAACCAGAAACAAACTTGTTACTGTCCTAGCCCACTTTAATTTGCTTCACGCCAAATCCCGATATTTTCATCCAATATCCCATCCGGTGCTGGTGATGAGTAGATATCAATTTTTTATGTAATTACATCTTTTTTGTTTTTCTTCTTACTATTTTCAATGGTGCAAACATAATAGCGCCAGCTTTTTCATACTAGTTCATTTTCTAATTTCTTTGGTCTGGGCACAAAGTACATTTTTTTTAATTTTCACAATTTTTTGGTTTTCTAATGATATAATCAAAATATTACTTTAAGAAAATTAATGAAGAGTAAAACCTTGTCCTATAATGAAATTTTTGTTGAAAAATTTCGAGCCTTTTAAAAATATGTCGTTTAAGTGTCATTGTAAACGCAAAATTTCAAGCCCTTTCTAACAGGAAGCTGTTGAGTTTTCGACAACCTTCATTACAAATCTTTTGAAGTACTTCTTCTCACAAATGGAATAAAGTTTACAAATCGATGGAAATGTGCATATTAAGGGAGTGAGAAATTCTCCCAAAAAATGACTTTTGTGACATCTTCAGTAGTGCATTTAGCATTATCCATGCGAAAAGTTAAAAAAAAAAAAAAAAAAAAAAAAAAAAAAATTGGAGCAGATTTGGAGAAATTGGCATTAGAGCATTGCTGAAAATGAGAATATTTGAGCTCTGTTTCAAGAAAACAATTGAGTTTTCAAGAAACTTTTTGAAGCAAATTCAATAACATATGCAGAGAGGGAGAAAGAGAGAGGAAGAGAGATAGAGAAAGAGAGAAAGAAAGAAAGAAAGAAAGAAAGAGAGAGAGAGTGAAAGAGAGAGAGAGTGAAAGAAAGAGAGAGAGAGTGAAAGAAAGAGAGAGAGTGAAAGAGAGAGAGAGAGAGTGAAAGAAAGAAAGAGAGAGCAATATAGCGTTTATTACAGCTCGTAGAGTACATTTAGCATTATCCCAAAAAGATTAAAGAAAAAAATTGGACCTGTTTTTAAGAAAATACTATTTTTGTTATTTTTTTAAAATTACACGTATCATGGGTTATGTGCAAGTGGTGTTGACACACATACAGCCGGAGGGAGGGAGAGAGACGAATGAACGGAGTGAGAGGCGGGAAAGAAGGACACGAACGAGCAGTTGGAGGGAGACACGGGAGGAAGAGAGAGACGAACAGAGTAGGGAGGGAGAGAGAGACGAAGAGACGGAGGAAGGAACGGACGGGAGAGTGACGGAGGAGGGAAAGACTGAGGGAGGAAGGAAGAGACGGACGGGAGAGTGACGGAGGAGGAGGGACAGACTGAGGGAGGAAGGACGAGACGGACGGGAGAGTGACGGAGGAGGAGGGACAGACTGAGGGAGGAAGGATGAGACGGACGGGGAGAGTGACGGAGGAGGAGGAGGGAAAGACTGAGGGAGGAAGGAACAGACAGATGGGAGGGAGATGGAGGGGAGGGAGAGACAGAGTTTCCAGTATGAATTGAAACAAGGTCCACCTTGGGGATGAACTCGGGAAAAACTGAATTGGGTCATCCGAGAACTTTCACAGGCATTTCTGTGCATGCATTCTGGTTGCAATCTTTATGAAGTTTTAATTGAAGTTGAGGAGCACAGAGAAGAAAAATAAAAAGCCTGGTAGAGGGAAAGAGTTCTTATCACTTCACACAATCACACCTAACCACAAAATTGAGATTGTCGATTGTCATTGCGTTGGGTAAACAAATCCATTAGTGAACGATTCTGCCGCTAGTAGCGCTTGTGTCAAACTAGGTTTTATGCAAGCAAAATTAGGAACAGGCTCAAAAGTTTTCATGCAGAATACTGTAGGCTGCACTGCACGTTTTCTGTGGGTCTAATCCGCATGAAAACTACCGTGAATATCGCCCTTAAAACTTCAATTTGACAATGCAATGGCTCTTGGCATTCATCTCTAAATTAATTTCTCCCACAGTCTTCCTACAATTTCTCCTCCCCCATATCACTCAATCAACATTGAGACGCATAAGAGGAATATTAATATCAAATGAATGGGTGCATAAATTTCTAGGTTCACACTGGGTTTAAATGGATAAAAAGACGTCAGAAAATTGTTTTGTGTTGTGAACATAAAGTGAACTATATTGTCTCAAAACCTCAATTTTACATGAACAAAAGAAAGGGAAGAAATGAAAAGAAAGACATGCCCACACCTGCAAACATTCCCTTCCCCACCTATTCTGGTTCCCTTCTCACACACTCTCTGATACAAAGGACGAACAATGCAAGAATTACCTTGATTAGGGTTGCATCGAAAATCCATTAAATTAATATGATAGTCAGACTCATCTGTGATGAACTGTGCCCTGCCCATTACAACCAGAGCAAATTTAAACTGAAAAAAGGAAACAAAAATTACTTTACCTTCATAAGAAATACAAACAGTATATATTGCATTAGTTCACAGGTAACATACCTTTTCAAATTCTTTTTCTTGAATTCCTAACTTTTTCATTAATCGTTCTTTAACTTTGCTAAATGGTTCTCCCTAGATTGTAAAGAATAGATAAAAATTAGAAAAAAAGTTACACAAAATGCAATAACGCTTCTAACTGATACTCACACTTTTAACTTTTAGAACAAAGGGAATTCCAAAAGTTGAAAAGATGTCCTTGTAGAAGTGTGCAACAGGAACAAGCATTTCATCTTCTGCTAAATTCAGCTCATCACGAGGTATTTCTTCTATCCTATGATAAGGAAACAATTACATTATTCACACTTCCAAACTTCTTACTTCCCTGATTTGTGGCCACTGACTGGGTCCGCAAGAATATACCACACATACTAAATTCATAATTCACTGATTTGAAAGTAGACATAGCTTCATACTAAACCAAACAACCAGGCCGCAAACTGTGTTACATCATATTGGATTGGTACTTTGTCTGGGTAAACATCACCAATATTGCAAGGCAATTACTAACAAACAGCAAACAGACCAGGGTGATTAAATTGTTCAGGATACCAAATAGTCAAGTTTATTTCACTGGAGATCCAAGTGACAGATTGAAAATATCATTCAGGGTAATTGAAAACTTTTCACAGCTCAACCTCGTTACTTGTACCATTGCATTACTTATATAATTGCACTAAATTATTATAATTATACTATAAAAAAAAATAGAGAATTCTCGTTATATTTCACATTTTATGCATGTATGTACATAATATATATATTGTGTAAACTTCCATAAACAAAATAAATTATAATTTTCATTGATCACATTTGACAATTACTGATCTTCATTTTATTAAATGTCTTTTTGATCACTTTACTTCAATATTTTAAATTTAATTTCGAGCTGAGCTTGCTTAAATTGCAATTCTTCTTTTACTTACTCCGTACCGCTTACGCAGTAGATATAAAATTATGAATACGTGAAAAAACAGTGAATTATCCGCAGAAAAACTCTTAATGCCGGGCCCTGACAAGGAAAAAGTGCATAGTTTCAGCTGCTAACTTTAGAAACTAGTGGTGCTAAAACAGCACTTAAGTAATAGTTATGTAATATTATTTATACCATAATTTCTCTCGAAATTAACACTACACTCATTACAAATCTTACATTTGGTGCAAAAACTAAATATTTTCAAGCAAATGTCAACACAAATTTGACAATAAATTATAACTGCTTTTCAAACAGCTTAATCATATCCCACCAATAAGATGTAATTCACAGAAATTAGCTTGCAAGTCATTGTTGCATTCCAATCTGATATACCCTGAAGGCTAGCAATTTTCGTTTCATACATTTCACAAATAGGTACAAATAATTTCTAAAAGATCAAATTCTAACTTATGAAGCATCCAACTGTCTGGAATTACGTTCACAATATGCAGTGTGGGCAACTGGTTTACCACCAAAGTCCCCAAAAATACCCATATTTTCAAAAATTTCAACATGACCTTTTTTTGAGATCTGTTTATGATGACATTTCATTAAGAAAAAATTATATCTTCACAACAGTAATTGTAGGAAGATGCTGAAATGTTTATTTTTATTTTTGGAAAATCTGGCATTTCAGAGACCATGAGACCTGAACAATTTTCTTAAGCACCCTTTATGCAAATGAACATGTCATTTTAATAAAAAAAATTCTACTGCTTTTAAGAAACAAGGTGTAAAGAAAATAAAATTAGTTGATGTTTGACACACAATTTTGCGAAATTTATTCATCTTTTTAAAAAATAGAACACAACATTTTTAAATATGTTTTTCATGAACACATTTTTTATTAAGAACAAAATGTTTATCTTCATAATTGTAGTTGTTGGAAGACACTGAAATTTTTTTTTTAGTTTTTGAAAAATCAGTGTTTTTAACCAACATGAAATCTGCACCATTTTCATAAACGTTCTTCAGTCTATACAACAATAAAATTTAATCTAAAACAACGGGGCCGCTTTATGAAAATTTGGAAAATGACCCGGGCTTGATGTAAAGCACTACCCAAAATTAAAATAGGTTTCAAATTGAAGGGGTCGCAACATCAGCCGGATCGATTGTGTAATATCTATTTTGAAGAAAATCAGCTGAACAGTTTAGCTGCTAGCATTTTTCACAGAAGGACGGACAGCTGTTTTGACTTCAAGCAGTTTTTCAGTATTAAGAACCCACAAAACAGATTCTGGCTACACCACGTGTTAGAGGATTTCTTCTAAATTTAGCAACGGGATTAATCCACTTTTTTGTTACCAGGGTCCTCTAATAAAAGTTTTCTGACGAAAATTCACCATTTTTTCGCACAGTATGACCTAACATTCTGTGTACTGTGTCTGCGGTAGAGAGAAAGTAAAAAAAAATCCTCTAACTTCCTCACCTGGTGTAGCCAGAATCCATGTTTTGTAGGTTCTTGATACAGAAAAATCAATTGACGGCCAAACAGCCGTTTGTCTGACTGAACAACACTAGCATTGAACTACACATATGCTTTTTACATAAAACCTATTGGGACATTCTCAAAATTTCCTGAAAAATGACTCCCAATTTGTTCTTGAAATTTCTCATAAGAATAGAGTAAAATACACTTATAAAGACGGCATAAGTCTAAATTAATTTTTGCTGTTAACTCTTAATTTTCAATAACTGCAAAAATTTGAATTTTTTTCCGTGTCTTCCTACAACTACAAAATTGAAGAAAAGATTTTTCCTCCAAATGTAATTTGTTCTCCATAATAATAGTATAGATAGTTGTAAAATAAAAACAAACAAACAAAAAGGTTTTCCTTTATTCCTTCTACCTCAACTAATGGGCAAAACTGCTGCCATATAAAAAAATTAGATAAAATTTGGTCCTTAAGTAGTAAATATTCATGTAGTAATAAAAATAGAAAAGCAAAATATCATTATTAATATTATATGTTTTCTGTAACAGGCACAAAACACGCTGTTTGTAAACACCACACATAGTTTAAGTATATTGCTAATGATTTAGACTAAACAATAACAACATAACATAATTGATGGTGATTGCTCAACATTCATTTCTAAACTAAAATGGAACACTGATTTAATCAAAGCACGCATCACATTCAGAATTTCTTCTTCTATGTTTGCTTCTTCAGTCGCAATTCGTCTTTTTTACTTTCCCGTGTACATACACATACACAGAGTAATAAACATAGTAAAGAGAAAGTTAAATAATGCTGCGGAAAATTGATTTTAAGTTTTCAATGGAAATACACGTTTTGGGGTCCCATGATACTGAAAAGTGTTTTTTCCTTCAAAACATCCGTCTGTCCATTTGTGAACACTACTAGTGCCTAAACCATACATAGGATTTTCTCTAAAATGGATATTCCCCACTCGACCAAACTCCATTCCAGATGTTGTGATTTTGAAAAACATTCTTCAATATTTGGGGATATTTACATGAAGCCACGGGGATATTTACATGAAGCCACACAGACATTTTCAAAAACATCTCCAAATTATTATTTTTTTTTTTTTGAATTTGTTGTAAAACTAGAGTAACACACACTTAAAGGTGGCATACGTCAGATTTTCAGAATTAACTTTCAAAATTTTTGATATTTTTTGGAGTCTTCTTACAACCACAAATTTGAGGATAGAGAATGTAACTTCAAGTAAAATTTGTTCTCCATAGTGAGTTCTTTCATTAGGATCACATACATTTTTTTAACCTTTTTGTAATTTTCGTGCAATATCGCACACAATTTTTTTATGTAATTTTAAATACTATTTAAAAAAATTAGAAAAATAAAATTTTTTCAAAAACGGCTACAAATATTTTCTTTAAAGTTTTGATAGGAACAGTGTAAATATTGTACAAGACAAACGCCACATGTACTATTCTTTTGTTTTTCCAAAAATTACGAAAATTAATATTTTTTTACTTGTTTCTCAAGTTGTTAATATTTACATTAGCGGCGATTTGTTCACATCATTGTATTAACGAGTACACATGTCTTAAATAATGTCAAAGTTTCTTAAAAACTCAACAGTTTTCTGTGAAAACTAGCTCAAAATTTCGGATTTTTAGAAAGACCGAAGTATTTTCTTCAAACCTTTCGAACGAATAGTGCTAATTGCACTCTTTAATATGGCAAAGTTAATTTTGGTTGCTTTTTTTGTTTATTAAAAAATTAAACAAATGTAATTTTTTTGAAAGATCTCTCACGCCATTAATATGCACATTTTCAGCAATTTGTAAACACTATTGTATTTGTGAGTTAAAGTGCTTCAAATGACTTAACGAAGTTGTTGAAAAACTAAAAAAATTTCTGTGGAGGAGAAAAAAAGCGTCAAATTTCAAATTTACAGCAGCGCTAAAACACCATTTTCTTAAAAACGACTCAATATTTTTCAAAAGAAATTGCAATTTTGGACAAAGTTGTACTGTTCATTAGTATTCTTAAAATAATATTTCGGTTCTTCTATTAGGAAAATGAAAACTTAAGTAAATTTCAAAAAACGGCAATAGTAGGAAGGTGGCAAGAGTATGTGGCAAGTCTGAAGAGCTAGCTGAGACCAAAGGAAATAGAAAACTAATACGGGGAAGTCTGAGCTGTTCTGTAGCACCACTAGTTCTCCAATGTTTTTTGTTTTTTTCCCCCCCCTTCCTTTTTTCTAGTTCTCTACTCTTCTTATGACATCTGTTTTTAATTTTTTGAAGCTCCTTTCTATATCGGCTATGAGCATTTTTCACATATTTGATCATGCATTTTGCAATTTCAATTTTGTCTATCCCTCTTTTACTCTGAACCTCTTCCCAGACACGATGCAGCCAATTTCTCCGTCATGTTATTGAAGAGAGATTCCTTATTCACTGAAAATCCACACTCAGTATTTCCTTGGCCGTGAGAGAGGACATGAGACTGTCACATTGGAAAGAAATACCATACTTGAATAAGGCAAAAGTGTTGAACAAAATTTAACACCAGTACAAAATTTAACACCAGTAGTGAAGGTTACCTTAAAACATTTCATGCAATTTTGTTCTTTTCCCCGACCTTGCCCTGTTTTTTCCAGGGCCAAAAAAATCTCTGCTTTTCTAGGTATTCCAAGTTTTTTAGGTGCACAAGAACCCTGATATTTTTGAGTTTTTGTTTCCCACCCAAATTTCATAATTTACTTTACTTACATAACTACGTTACTTTAACACCAGAATAATCAACAAGAAAATCTCAAAGCAAGTATAACAACACATTAAAACAACTAAGCTTCAATATCTTTGCAGTTTTGACTATTCTGATATTTCTTTATTGATGTCAAATTCTCCAGTAACGGGATTTTATTTAACCACATATGCTGCACATCACAAAACAATTTGAGGGCTTCATCAGGCAACCCTGATATCTTGACTTTATTATCCACGTCTACTCTGTATAAGAATTCAGAACTAAGTTTATCATTCTATTTCTTCCAACAATTTCAACCATGGGTCTTTAGTGAAAAAACAAAGTCTAAATTCATTTATTCACTTTAAAACAACATAAAATTGCATTAATTACACCTACCTATAAACTTTAGTTCCTGTTGAATTCAATGTTTCAAGCAATGCATCTTCTTTCGGTCCACAAATGATTTTATTACAATTAACTTCAAATATCCTAAAAAATTTCAAAACAATATTCAATGTGATCAAAATGCATGTTTCACATATATTAAAAAAATTGGTCTGTTTCAAAGAAATTTGATTTACCTAAGTTTACCGGATCCATTCTCAGATAATTCTACTTGTTTCCTAGCTTCTTCCAAAAGGTCAGCAACAGTTCCATTTTTATTGGGATATAAAATCAACTCCTTTTCTTCCTTTAACTTGGGACCTACCCATAGGCACTGAAAAATATTATGAATGACTATTTTAATTTCTTAACTTAATTAAAATACAACATTTATTATAATTTTATGATTTACTCACTTTGAATTGCTTTTTGTTTTCTAATTCGTTTATTCGAATATTAAGTTGCTGATAGAAGATTTTCTTAGGAGTCTTAGGCTTACAGTACACAAGTAATTCTTTCAGGGTTCCTTCAAATGTGCACCGCAGTGGATGCCCAGGACTGTCTTTATAGCTGCAACAATCACACATCAAAATGATTCATGTAATGAAATAGGTTTTATGAATGTTATAACATTGTTAGTAATTAAAAAGTGAAGTCTTTCTCATCATTAGTAATTTACAAATTACTAATTAAAGAAAATGAGAGGAGAAAGGAAACAGTGGAGGCAGAGAAAGTTTGATTAGTGATTCCATGAGGGTGAACTGTTAAGGTCATTAGATCCATATGAGTCGAGCATCTTTTTCTCATTGGAGGTGGCAGTTATCTTCCCCACTGGAAGGTGAGGTAAGGTGCTAACTTACCTGTTGGCTTGCAAGGTATTCCCCAATAAATTCCATGCTCCCAACTGGTGTCCTGGCATGTGTGGTAAAGTAATGCATACAAGTGTGTGTGTGTAAGGAGTAGGATAGGACAAGAAAGAGGAAAGAAAGATTGCACATGGTTGTGGCCCATTTATTGGGGTACTGATTCGGCATTTGCCTTGTATTGATGGTAACCATGGAAAACTATCAATCATAGCAGCAAGTTCCTAGAATTCTCTCCTCCAGACAACAGCTGAATTTGACCTAGCTGTGTAGTAAGTGTTAAAAATTCTGTCATTGAGACTCAAACCCTAGGACTACTCAGTCAGAGGCATTGCAGTGACATCAAATGATGTCCTGAATCACCTATGCCAGGGGAGGGAGAGGAAGCAGAAGCATCTTAAAAAGTGAAAAACAAAAATAAATATACTGGATTTAATAATGCACTATCCTATCTTAAGCTTTTGAAATAAAATTACAGAATTATTAGGCGGATTTTAAAGTTATGATTGCTATTGTCTGAAAAGTGACCCATTCTACTGCCCCTAAATGAGGTCTGTACAAGTTCTCAATGAAGATATGTAAGCCACTCTTCAATTGAATAAAAATGAAATAATTTTTACACTCTTGTCAATACATAAAATACAGAAAGTAATGTAATGCTGTGCGAAGAAACGGCGGATTTTCGGCAGAAAAAATTCATTGCTGGCCCCCGATATCAAAAAAGTGGATAAATTCACTTGCTAAATTAAGAAAAAATATCCTATAACACGCGTGTAGCCAGAATTCCTGTTTTGTGGGTCCTTGATACCGAAAAATCAATTTACAGCAAAATGTACGTCCGTTTGGGAACACCCCTAGCGCCTAAACCATATGTACGATTGTTTCCCAAATGGACATTCTCCGGTCGTTCTGGCTCCACTCAAAGCGCTGCAATTTTGATAATCTTTCTTCAAAATTTGAGGATACGTTACATAACGTCCCTGGGACATTTACAAAATTTTGTCAAAAACGGCTCCAATTTCTTTTTAAATGTCTTGTAACAATAGAGTAAAATATACATAAAGGTTGCATATCCGAATTTTGAATTATTTCCAGCATCTACCAACAACTACAAAATTAAAAACAAAGATTTTTCTTTCTAATGAAATTTGTTCTTAACCAATTCTTTGAATAAGGTTATTTTTTTATTTTAGTATTTTTCGAGCAATATTGCGCACATTATTTGCAATTTTAAAAAAAGTACAAAAACAAGATTGTCTCAAAAGGCTTCAATTTTTTTATTTAACCTTTTGAAAGAGAGAGTAAAATGCACTCAGTAAGATGACAAACGCCACAATGCTCTACTCTTGTTTATAAAAAATTACAAAAATTTAATTATTTTGACTTTTCTCTGACAGTCAATATTTACATTAGCAGCAATTTGTACATATTATTGTATTTATGAGTACATGTGCTTTAAATAATGTCAGCTTAAGTTTCTCAAAAACTCAAGTTTCCTGTGAAAATGAGCTCAAATTTCTGCATTTTCAGAAACGCTCAAACGCCATTTTCTCCAAAATGGCGCCAAATTCCTTCACCCCAAACATTTTCAACATATAGCGCTAATTGAACTGTTTAATATGACAAAGTTCATTTTGCCGTATTCTAGATCTTTTTTTCGAAAAATTGACAAATTTAATTTTTTTAAATATCTCTCACTCCTTTAATATGTACATTTCCAGCGACTTGAAAACACTTGCATTTGCGACTGGAAGTGCTTGAAGTGACTTCATATGAAGTTTTTTGAAAACTCTACGGTTTTCTGTGAAAAGAACTTCAATTTCGCATTCACAGTAAACGCCATTTGCTTAGAAACGGTTCTAAATTTTTCAATGAAATTGCCTTTATGGACGAGTATTTTCTCTTCTTTAATATTAAACAGTAATAAATCGATTCTAGTATTAAGAAAACGATAAATTGAGAATATTTTTAAAAAAATGTAATTTGGGCGGCGATAGATGGCAGCTGGTAACAGAATGTGACAAGTCCGAATAGCTAGCCAAGACCAAAGGAAATAGAAATCTAATGCGGCAAAGTCTGCGCCATTCTGTAGCACCACTAGTTTAAATACGAATTACACACCATAGTTTAAATTTCTTAAGTACTAAGATGTCTTGACATCTCACACGTGCGCTATTTGTCACAGCACACGCGAGCTAACGTTCCTCCCAACCCCGCCCCTTGTTCACATTAGCTGCCGGTTACTGTGAGGCCTATAAAACTCGACAATGGGCGAATCTTCCAAAACCACCCTCCCACGAGCAACAAAGAGTCTGAAAACACCCCCCACCGAGACTCTCGCCCCAAAAAGAAAACAATCCACTCGACCTTCATTAAACCGTGCCTGATGCTCTTTGCACCCACGTTATCGTAAAAACTCGGATTATCATTGTCTGGCAAATGTCCCCTCGCTAATCCATTAGGACTACCTGCCATTCTTCACCCAGAGCGCCTGCTCCCAGCAGGGAGCACCCCCCGGCCCCGGACTCACCACCCATCGTCAACCGTGTAGCTAAACAATGACAACCTATTGGAACGATCAGATTATGCAGGTCAACTGGGCCGACTAATAGGCATCAACAACTCCAAAATATAATTGAAAAGTAGCTATTCGAACCAATAGCGACGTAGGGCGACACGCACGTGACCAGAAGGC
Organism: Gryllus longicercus; assembly: GCA_038098605.1. Lineage (NCBI taxonomy): Eukaryota > Metazoa > Arthropoda > Insecta > Orthoptera > Gryllidae > Gryllus > Gryllus longicercus. The sequence goes on from JAZDUA010000459.1 coordinate 331,948, forward strand.
ACTCAAAGGGTTAGTAGCAGAGGTCAAAGATGGGAGAGGGAGATGCAGTCTGAAATCCACCGACAGAGGGAGATGCAGTCTGAAATCCACCGACAGAGGGAGATGCAGTCTGAAATCCACCGACAGAGGGAGATGCAGTCTGAAATCCACCGACAGAGGGAGATGCAGTCTGAAATCCACAGAGAAAGGGAGATGCTGTCTGAAATCCACCGAGAGGGAGATGCTGTCTGAAATCCACCCAGAGAGGGAGATGCCATCCTCTCTGAAACCTGTGAATTTGGAACTGTAGTTATCAAGCGAAATAACCACGTCAATTCCGTTCAGCGGACTTAGAACTTCCGAAAAGCACTTGTCACGCTGAGCAATGTGCCGTGACGTACATTCCGACGCGTGCAGGGTAAGACGGCTCTTGCCTAGCGAAAACACACATCGGTACGAGAGCGAGGGTCTTCAATTCAGTCATCGGCGCGTCCTGCAAACCCGAGTCCGCACCAGTGCGACGCGAGCCCTATGCCCGCCCTTGGTTTTGCGATGCCCCTCCCGTAGCGGCATCACCCGGCGTGCGTGACTTGAGCCCGAATCCAAGATGGCAACGAGCAATTCTTTACGCCAGGTAACCCAAAATTTATCATTGTAGGTCCTCGGCCAGAATTGAAAGACTAACGCTAGTGTACAAAGAAAGGGAATGCGTAGTATTATGTCCATGTAATAGAATAGTGTCATTTTGAATAAATGTGTGCCCGCCATTCTAGCGGACAACACAAACAATCAATTGAAAGTGTTTTAATTAATAAGTTAAGAGCATGCACATCATCCCGACCCAGAGCGAATTTATCTGATCAATTTCATTCCTTGAGATCTCTAGAGCTGGCGCAGAAGGCAGGTTGATATCGCAATTGGGGCCTACATCTAAATAAATTTAGTGCCAGTTACCTGACATACTTCACTATGTCGAATACTCACGTGTCTCGACACAGTGGGAGACCGCTAGGTTCGGTATGCACATGTCTTGGGGTATTCCGACGGGCAGGTTCTTCACAGTACATCTCTTTTATACTTGCATTTAATTCAAAATACTCGAGCTTTATAGCACTGATCATTCTAAAAGCTAGTTCACTAAACAAAAATTTTGATATGTCTGTACAAAATTTTAAATTTTAGAATGAAATAATTATAAAACTCAATTTGATATTACACCAAAAAGGAAACAACAGAACGTCTATCCAAAAACCTATTTTTTTTTATTTCTTGGGCACTTCTTTCATTATCTTCAAGATGTCTTTAATGATTACGGTGTAAGGGCACTTCAACAGCAAACGTCATTCGTGCCGTGTCATTTTAACAGCAATACGCACAGTAGCAGTGCCAGATAAACATTTTTTAATGCAAGTTAAAATGTAAGTAAAACGGAAAATAAACGTTAAATTATTTAAAACAAGGAGTTGGCAGAAAAAAGTAAGATAAACACTTTCAAATATCCAATTAAAAAATAATTGGCTTAATCCTCTTGTCAGATAATGTTATGTCAGACTCTCGAAAGAAGCTAAAAAGCTTGCAGAGAGAAGATTCATTTCCAAGTACCTGTGCTAGAGAGCTAGCAAGGCGAAGCCTTCGGCGACTCATACCTTAGAACATTGTAGAACATGCTCCACGGTAAGATCCGTCTCGCAACTAGGGGCTGGGTCACCGCGGAGATGTCCGAGGGAGAAATGGCAGTGGTGATCCGAAGTCGCGTGAGAATAATCTCGCGCCTTGATCCCACGAGTTGAAGACCAAGACCTAATGGAATCCTTGATTCCCGTTGAGTTTAAAATCTGAGTTCTGCCACTCTGCCATGCGCTGAGAATACGTTTGATAAACAGCTTGGTATCGTTTGTTGAGACTGTGAGGATGACTTCAGTTTTCTTTGTGGCGAGCCTTGCTGCCCGGTCAGAAATTTCGTTCCCAACGTGACCAGGGATACAACAATAAAACAAATTAAAACGCACCGGTAATTACGGATTTGTTGTTGGATGATTGTCAGAGGGCCACAAGAACAGAAGCAGGAGCTTTTTGAATCATTGTAGACGACAGCTTTTAGTGACATCGATTCAGCGAACTGAAGTGCCTCCAAGAGCGCAATTTTTCTGCAATATAAGCGGTGCAACGAGAGTGACACTGTGGCAGTAGAAGACACACCCTACATTACCATTCTGGGAGGAACCATCAGTGTATATGAAGTTATAGCCGGGATACATGGATATCGTGTTCTGGAAGGTACTGGGGGAGATGCTTTTGGAAATTGTGATAATCTCATGTCTATTTTAGACCAGAGAATCTTCCAATGGGGAACAAGACTTCGGGGGGGTTTCACAGGGATGGGGAGTTTCATAGCGAGTTTCTGCATCAGCGCGTGGAGATGGATACCCGGAGGATGGGGTAACCATGCGTGCGATGTCCTGTGACATGGGTGAAGAACTGCTTGGCGCGAAGGAGCATTTATAGCTGATACTTTCGCACCAGGAGCCGATTACAATATCTCGCCTTCAGTACAGGGATGGTCCACCAGCCCCGGCCAAGAGGCATTCAATGCGACTCGTGCGGTAGGCGCCTGTGCTGATCCGTATACCGGCATTCTGTATGGTATTCAATGACCGGACGGTCGATGGAGATGCTGACGCATAATCTAAGATAAGACGGATGAGTCCTATATAGGTGCTAGCCATATTCGGACTGCGCCCCATGATTTTCCAGTAAGGGTGCGAAGGTTCAATGGTGTTACACAGTAGCGCTTCGAATTTTGAATGTGCTTTCGCCATGTTAAACCCTTGTAGAATGTCAACCCAAGGAAAGTGGCAAATTCGACGATTTCGCAGTTTGTTGAGAACAATCTGTAACCGCCTCTCAATAAAACAAATTAAAACGCACCAGTGCATGCTCTTCGAGGAGCAGAATATGACAAAGTCGTCAACTAAGAGTGATGCTTTCACAGTCTCTAGAATTACTGATGCGATACTATTAATTGCAAAGGAAGAGTGACAATCAAAATTGCTCCCTGAGGAACAGTTTTCTGACTGATGTTAGGATAACGTTATCACCAAGGTGGACGCGGAAAGATCTTGACGAAAGAAAATCTCCTACAAACGTAGGGAGCTGTCCCCTAAAGCCCTAAGAATGCAAGGTGCGAAATACCTCCAGGTGGTGCCATACGCTTTCTCTACGTCGAAAAAATTTGCTTCAAGGTGTTGTCGTAGCACGAAAGAAGTGGAGATGAGTGGCAAGGGAGACTAAGTGGTCCATGGTTGACCTGTGCTTCCTGAAACCAATCTGAAAAGGTGTAAATAGATTCCTTTGCTCCTGGAGCCACACCAGACGTTTGTTTACAAATCGCTCTACAAGCTTGCACACAGCTTGTGAGCGAGATTGGGCGGTAACTTGAAGGAATAGTTCTGTCCTTTCTTTATGGATTGGAATGACAATGGCTTCACGCTAAATCCTTGGTAAGGAATGTATATCCCAAATCAAGTTGAAAATGCGCAGGAGAAAAGAACGAACATTTTCCGGCAGGTGTTTAAGCATTTGATAATGTATCTAGTCTGGTCCAGAAACAAAATCTTTTGCAGAAGCGAAGGCACAGGAAAACTCATCCATGGAGAAAGGAGCATTGTAATCTTCCACCAAGAGACTCGAGAAACTAGAACGACAAGACTGCAGTTCTCCATTCTTCTTTTGGCCTTCAGAATGCTAGGAGAGTAGTGTATGGGCTGTTGATATGCACGTAGGGAGAGGCCAATCCTTCAACCATATCTTCGGGTGAGGTGAGAATATTTCTATTTACCAGAAGCCTTGAGACAGGGCGAAGGAAGTCCACCGCTCTGTCGAACCTTTCGCCACACTACTTTAGAGGGCGTACGGCAAGAGTGCGAAATATAAGCTCTCCACGGTGTGACCTTTCTTTCCCGTACGGTCAATCTAGCTCTTGCTCGTAATCTTTTATAATTGATCTGATTATCCATGGCTGTGAACATTCTAAGCTTTGCCAATGCCCGTTTCCGATCACGCACCGCGGTGGCACTGTCGGCATTCCTCCATGTCACGGAAGGGTACCGTGGGTGACCCGACGACTTCGCGATGGCAATTGAGGCAGCATGAAGAACGGCAACAGTAAAACATATCTTCAAGTTCTTGTCGTGACACGACTCGGCCAGGATGAATGTATGTATTGCACATCGTTAAAGAAAAGAACGATAGGTGTACGGAAAGTTTGAAAGTCGGTTGGAACGTTTTATTTCTCAGAGAACAAGATGAGTACCACGACACCATAGAGTCCGTCTTCTAGATCAAACAGATAATTTAAACCCGCAAAGAAAAGAGGGGATTATGGGGAAGAAGATGAGTTTCCTGATGGCAGACTATAGATTGTCTATGACGAGAAATTATCAATTTTAATTTTTTTGAATGGGCACGAAAATCGATTATATTTCACGAGAAAGCCCTTGTATTGTTAATTACTAAGAAGTATTAAGAAATAACTTCTTAGGCCTTTTTTTCATTCTCATCTCCTGAAAAGTTGTAATGAACTCTCGTGGTGATCCTCAACAGCAAAGTCATGCTGACTGGTGCTGGAGATGGTCGCCTGTGTAGGGGGATTTCCCGTATTTTTGCTAGAGGCGACCGAGATCTACATGGGCTGGAGAAGGCTCAATGCAAGTCTCGGAAGTAGGAGGGGGGGACTTCGGTAAAGAATTTTTGTTCAGAAGCGATATCTAACTTGAATCTATTTCTTAAGGGGTTCAGTATAAGTGATATGTGTCTGGTGGAGTTGTTGGCTTGGTTTTTTAAACTTTGTTGGTATTATCTTTCCACCTTAGATGCACGCCGTATCAAGGAAATTTATAGGCGACACCTGACAACCGAAGTGCGATACTAGAGCAGGAGCACGTTGTGTTTGACAACTTGCTGTTACTCCTCCGACTTTACGACTTGATCTTTAAAGTACTAAAGAAAGATCATAACAGGTCTACTGTATTTCTAGCCTGGTGTCGGCGTTTGGCCTCAGAGAAGGAATCCTTTTCGGTGGCTCTTACTTCCTGAATCTCTTTCCTTGAGAAATGTAGAGCACTGGTTGTCTTGTCTGGGTAGTCGCCTTCACAACTGACACAGTGCGGTGGTCTAGCGCAGGGATATGGATCGTACACTGATGCACCGCAATTTCCGCACACTGGGCTTACTAGCATACATCGTTGCTGGGTATGCCGAAAGCTTTGACACTTAAAACAGAGCAAAGGATTTGGTACATACTGTCGCACAGGGAGGTTGTAAAATCCACAACTGATTCTTTCCGGGAGGGACGGTCAAAGCTAAGGATCAGGGTTGAAGTAGGGATCACGTCCCCCTGTTCTTTCCTTTTAATCCTATAAACTTTAGTTACACCATGACAATTGGAAAACAAAGTCGTCGTGGATTACGACGCCTTTCACAGGTTCAAGGTTGGTTGCGTCGTCACTACCACATAGAAGCCGGCAATCTGCTTTGTTTTTAGTAGTTTTTCTATTAGCACGCTCTATTCGTTCTCTATGTGCTTCAAAGAGAATCGTTACATTCCTCTGTAGCACGACCGCTTGGAGCTTCCCATATGCTTTCTCTATGGTTCGCGCCAGACGGATAGCACTTTCGTTTTTAAACGTTTTTGCTTTCTCAGCTCAAGCCATGAGGAAACAAAGCTTTTTTAGTCTATCTTTCGCAAAAAAAAAAAAAAAAAAAAAAAAAAAAAAAAAAAAAAAAATAGTCGTTTCGGATATCTCCCCTTCCTTTCGAGAGCGGCAGAGGTTTAGTATCCATGGAGATGGATATAAGATTCATCCCCGTGGTTCCCACCCACCACGGATCCCAACAAGGAGACTACATACGAGTGTCAGGGTTGCCACGGAAATATAGAAGGGGAATGACACAGCGCTGCCCCGGCATGAATCCCTTTGCACACCCTGGAGTACAATACCTAGTTCGAGCCCATTGATCGGGAGAGGGTTAGCCCCCGACTGTCCATCTAGTCAGAGGCCAAAGGCCAAAGAGTGTTGGAAACCTCCAAGGAATATTCCCCAAAATACGTAAGCAACGACATACGGACAGTGACTGCCAGACGGACACTGTCAGAAGTACGGGAAGACGAATGGGCGGACGGACAGACGAACGAACGGGCGGACAGACGAACGAACGGACAGACGAAAGAACGAACGGGCGGACAGACGAACGAACGGACAGACGAAAGAACGAACGGGCGGACAGACGAACGAACGGGCGGACAGACGAACGAACGGGCGGACAGACGAACGAACGGGCGGACAGACGAACGAACGGGCGGACAGACGAACGAACGGGCGGACAGACGAACGAAGGGGCGGACAGACGAACGAACGGGCGGACAGACGAACGAACGGGCGGACAGACGAACGAACGGGCGGACAGACGAACGAACGGGCGGACGGGCGGACGGACAGACGAACGAACGGGCGGACAGACGAACGGGCGGACGGACAGACGAACGGACGGGCGGGAGGACAGACGAACGAACGGACGGGCGGGAGGACAGACGAACGAACGGACGGGCGGGAGGACAGACGAACGAACGGACGGGCGGGCGGACAGACGAACGAACGGACGGACGGGCGGACAGACGAACGAACGGACGGACGGGCGGACAGACAGGGACGGGCGGGCGGACAGACAGACAGGCAGGGACGGGCGGGCGGACAGACAGACAGGCAGGGACGGGCGGGCGGACAGACAGACAGGCAGGGACGGGCGGGCGGACAGACAGACAGGCAGGGACGGGCGGGCGGACAGACAGACAGGCAGGGACGGGCGGGCGGACAGACAGACAGGCAGGGACGGGCGGGCGGACAGACAGACAGGGACGGGCGGGCGGGCGGACAGACAGGCAGGGACGGGCGGGCGGACAGAGACAGGCAGGGACGGGCGGGCGGACAGAGACAGGCAGGGACGGGCGGGCGGACAGACAGGCAGGGACGGGCGGGCGGACAGACAGGCAGGGACGGGCGGGCGGACAGACAGGCAGGGACGGGCGGGCGGACGGACAGGCGTCCCTGCCTGTCTGTCCGCCCCTGTCCGTCCCTGCCTGTCTGTCCGCCTGCAGGGACGGGCGGGCGGACAGACAGGGACGGGCGGGCGGACAGACAGACAGGGACGGGCGGGCGGACAGACAGACAGGGACGGGCGGGCGGACAGACAGACAGGGACGGGCGGGCGGACAGACAGACAGGGACGGGCGGGCGGACAGACAGACAGGGACGGGCGGGCGGACAGACAGACAGGGACGGGCGGGCGGACAGACAGACAGGGACGGGCGGGCGGACAGACAGGCAGAGACGGGCGGGCGGACAGACAGGCAGGGACGGGCGGGCGGGCGGACAGACAGGCAGGGACGGGCGGGCGGGCGGACAGACAGGGACGGACGGGCGGGCGGACAGACAGGGACGGACGGGCGGGCGGGCGGACAGACAGGGACGGACGGGCGGGCGGGCGGACAGACAGGGACGGGCGGGCGGGCGGACAGACAGGGACGGACGGGCGGGCAGACAGGGACGGACGGGCGGGCGGACAGACAGGGACGGACGGGCGGGCGGACAGACAGGGACGGACGGGCGGGCGGACAGACAGGGACGGACGGGCGGGCGGACAGACAGGGACGGACGGGCGGGCGGACAGACAGGGACGGACGGGCGGGCGGACAGACAGGGACGGACGGGCGGGCGGACAGACAGGGACGGACGGGCGGGCGGAAAGACAGGGACGGACGGGCGGCGGACGGGCGGCGGACAGACAGGGACGGACAGACGGGCGGGCGGACAGACGGGCGGGCGGACAGACGGGCGGGCGGACAGACGGGCGGGCGGACAGACGGGCGGGCGGACAGACGGGCGGGCGGACAGACGGGCGGGCGGACAGACGGGCGGGCGGACAGACGGGCGGGCGGACAGACAGGGACGGACGGGCGGGCGGACAGACAGGGACGGACGGGCGGCGGACAGACAGGGACGGACAGACGGGCGGGCGGACAGACAGGGACGGACAGACGGGCGGGCGGACAGACAGGGACGGACAGACGGGCGGGCGGACAGACAGGGACGGGCGGGCGGACAGACAGGAACGGGCGGGCGGACAGACAGGGACGGGCGGGCGGACAGACAGGGACGGGCGGGCGGAGACTGGGACAGACAGGGACGGGCGGGCGGACAGACAGGGACGGGCGGGCGGACAGACAGGGACGGGCGGGCGGGCGGACAGACAGGGATTGACTGCAAGACGGGGACGGACGGAGAGACGGGCGGGCCCATTTATCAGTACGTACTACTACAATTAATTTGCATTGTAAAGAAAGCAAGTAGAATGAATGCAGCTCGTAAATTAATTTTAAAAATTTCTAGAAAAGTACAAATGTTAATGAAAAAACGTCAGAAATGATGCATTTCTGAGTGATATTAGGGAGAATAATAATATATAATAATAATAATAATAATAATAATAATAATAATAATAATAATAATAATAATAATAATAATAACTAACCCGTACCAGAACTCTTGTATATTAAACCCCACACTCTTTCATATCATACTTCAATTGGAAGAAGGAAAGTTGTTAATGAAACGTATTTATTTAAAAATAAAGGTAACTTTCAATGTACCAACACAATATCAAATAAACAAACAAAACAATGCAAATGATGTCAAAAAGAGAGATTTCTTGAAAGAATTCAAATATTTTTAAGGAAGTGTTGTGAAGTAATTATTCAATATTCTTAGACAGTTAGCTTTTCGCTTTTCATGATGGGCACAAAAATATAAATAAAGATTTTTACTCCTGAAAAAGATATGCGACTGAACACGCTCACTTGAGTTTCAACGAATCACTGCTGATAACGAAAATATTGGTCCAGGTAAAACACATACCAAACCTAACAAGACACATCTTGACTCTTACCTGTACACACACATCCCTCCACAATTACATGAACAGCATTGTAGACCTCGACAAAACATTAAATGAATTTGTTACAACTTGTCTGCCAGTATTTTACACACAATTTATAACTGCATCCATAGCTAACAAAATGTACACACACCTAGAGTAGAACCATCTGTTGCCAGTTCAACAGAAAGGATGTTGTAAAGTTCCTACGGCTGAAAGGAAATCATACTCCTCAATAAAGGTATCTTCAATGATGTAAGGAAACGAAAACATGGCTAGCATTGTCTATCAGAAGGCTGTTGACAGTATACCACACAATTGGATTTTGAAAACCCTGGAGATCTACTGATATCATCCTCAAGTTTTGCTAGGATAGTATGAAGTCGTAAAGTATCATGTTACTAACACATTGGAGAAGTAGTAGAAACAAGAAGTCAGATTAACAGGAGTATTTCTCAAGGAGATTGCTATCCCCTCTAGTGTTCTGCATTAGTTTGGTCCCACTTTCTAGACAGTTATCACACACTGACTTTGGTCTATGGTGATGAAAAACCAGTATCACATTTGTTTTAAATGGATGATCTTAAAGCATTTACTAAGAATGAAGTGATTCCCACCCAAATGCTGTCATCAATTATGTTGGCAATAACATCAGCACGAAGGTGTGTTTTGACAAGTGTGCAACAATCAACTTTAAAAAAAGGCAAAATGACATCAGACAACAATATAGTTGACATGCACATGGTGATTCAAGATCATGAGCCAGGTAAAACTTACAAATATCTGGGTGTTGAAGACTGTGAGACCATCTTGAACAACACAATGAAAGAGAATTCGCAGGGAGTATTATAAAAGTGTGAGACGTCCTGCAGTCTGCCCTGACACCAAGAATAAAATATCTGCAAAATGTAGTTTGGCGGTGCCTGTAGTCGAATACAGTATTGGACTTGATTGACGGGACGGGACTGACCAAGAAATTTCAATCATGGTTGAAAAACAAGAAAAGTGCTTACAATACTTCATGTCATCTACCCTCAAGATAATGTACATAGACTTTATAATATACACAAAAAGGAGGAAGAGGCCTCAGGCAAATTGAAGCCTCCAAGCACAATGCACCAAGCACAGGATAGGAAAGATGTAGTCAGTCATCAAGATAGCCCTCTAATGAGGCAGGGAAACAGGCATTGTTAGTGCAGCAAGAATCATTGCTAACTATGCAAGACACACAGAGTAACATGGAAATTGAACTTCTAATGCTACTAAACATAAAATGCGAGGCAAAAAATGTTAACGAAATTGTGGACAGACAAGCCATTCCACGGACAGTATCTAAAAAGAATGGAAAGCGTGCAGATTAATAAAGATCAATCATTTACGTGGCTTCAACTGGAAAGAATGAAGCTAGAATTGGAAGCAGTTTTAATAGCTGCTCAAGATCAGGCATTGACAACATGAAATTATGATAAAGCAATTTTCATAATTCTCAAAATTTCACAGATGATAAATGCCGCCTTTGCCAGGAAAAAACAGAAACCATTGACCATATCGTCTCAGCTTGTCCAATTCTAGCAAAGACCAAATACTTGAAAAGACCCAAGTGAGTGTGTAGTTACCTCCACTGGTAGATCTGTACTGCCCTCAAGGTTCAGAAAACATGTCCCAAATGGTACAAAAACTCACCAAAACCAGAGAAGTCTGTTGGACTATGTAGAATATTGTATGACCAACAAATTCAAGTTGATCACACGATAGCAGCCAACAAACCGATGTCATGAAATGTGTAAACATTGTGTCTACTTGTAGATGTTGCTGAACAATGCAATCAAAACATTGTAACCAAGGAGGCAGAGAAACATCTAAAACACAAGTCTGTAAATAGAAATTAGCCGAATATGGGACGTAAAAGCGTAGGTCACCGTGATAGTTATCAGAGCTCAGAGATTTGTTCCACGAAATGTGTGTAAGAACGTGGTTAATACTCAGGTCATTCAAAAGACTGGAAAGTACAAGACATTACTTTGTTTGGAACAGCCCACATTTTGCAGTGTTGTGGAGGCACCAATAGTCCCTAGATCTGCTCCTTAGAAAGCTGGTTACATTCCAGAGTAGACTTAATAATCAACTGGCCCATAACATCTTTAGTCATGCATTGGAGGAATAGGAATAATAATTATAAAGTATTTATTTTCAATTTAACGGACAATGTCCAAATTATTACAAAATATTGCAGATAAATAATTACAACTACTAACTACAATCAAGTTCAGTTCTCATTATTACATCTATATAAGTGATTATAGAAAACAAAAACACAGACTAGAGTACTACAACAAAAATTACAAGAAGAGGAACATGAAGATGCTAATTTTAAATAGATCTCACATTCGACGAAAATATAGAAAATAAACGAAACGAAAGAATGAAGCACTGTAATGAAAATTACAGGAATATTGACAAAATAAAGAGCATCATAAAAACAATTACTTAGTAAAGGAAATCATTCCAATTTAAAAAGTTTACTCTTCACATCATTGCAGAATGCTGAATTATTTGACAAAAAAATAAATAAATAAATAAATAAATAAACTTATTGGCAGCTATACACATTCTGTTCATAAGATTGTTAGAATGTGTACGAATGCTTATAAAACTCCTGAGCAAAAATGTGTGGTCTTCTGGTATTGAAGTTGGGAACTTTAAAACACAATACATTCAGCAAACGTGAACAATCAATAGTAGCACTTAGAAGTTTCCGCAATAACATCAATATCAACATAATCTCTATACGATTTCAATGAAGGTATGTTCAAAGGTGAAGCTATGATACTATAATCGTGGGTTTTAAAACGATCCTGAACCCCTGCAAGGTATACAGCAAGTCTAAAATACATATGTTGAGACTGTTTCAACTCTATAGATACTGTTCGAAAAACTAGGTGACTAAACAACAGAAGAGTACATAAGTACTGGTTAAGTACTAATCAAGTTAAGTGACCTCAATATTTTTACAAATATTGAAACAAATCACAGCATGTATGCTTAATACAGCCTAACAACTGAATGGCCTTATCAACTGAATGGCTTTAACATGAAGATAATCTTTAAAAGATATTTTGGTGTCAAAAATAACACAAAGATCCCATATAGTTAACACTTCCAATAATCATAGTGTTAATAGTATAATCCCTTTCAATTAAAGTTCTAGTTCTAGAGAAAGTAATTGTTTTATATTTAAAAGGATTTAAATTAAGATTGTCATTTGTGCACCATTTGACAAATTTATTTAGTGATTCCTGTAACCCAATTTTATCTTCAGGAGATTTACTGATCTTAAACATTTTTAAGTCATTGGCAAAATGAAGAAATTTAACATCCCTTACAATATCACAAACATCATTTATAAAAATTAAAACCAATAGGGGACCCAGGTGGGAATCTTGGGGTAACACAGACAAAACTTCTGTGGGATCAGCAGTAGCATTTTTAACAGACACATACTGTATATGACCCAACAAATGTCTCAGCTATTGAAGTAGAGATCCGCATATACCAAAACGTTGCAACTGAATTCACTAAATCGAAGGCCTTAGAAAAGTCTGTATAAGTATTATCGACTTGAAAATTATCCTACATTCCATTTAGTATATTTATCAATAATTATTCATTAAAGTAGTTTAGGAATTACAGTCAGAATTGTAATTAATCTATAACCAGAAATACAACTCTTATCACCAGATTTGAAGATTGATACAATGTATGAGGATTTCCACTTCATTGGAAACAGACCTTCAAATAAGGATTTATCAAATAGAACATTCAGTGATTGGGAGAAAAGACAAATGTATATTTTTTAAACAAAATTGTAGGGATCTCATCAGGACCTGTTTTCCTATTCATGTCAAGGTATTCATTTTTCTTAAGTTAATCAGAAACATTGAAATCAATGGAGTTCAAAACATAGGGAGATATATCAGTAAGATTTATATCATCTCCTGACTTAATTGATGAATGTAAAAGGTGGAGAAATAACTTGCAAATCCTTTAAAAATAGACCAAGTACTTGCATAGACAACTGAAACCATCCTCATTGAGTCAGGCAAACCTCTGCTAGACTTACTAGAGTTAATGTATTTCCAGAAATTTCTCTTTTCTTGTACTGATATGTTGAGCAAGATGCTCATTAAATCTCATGAATAATAATAATAATAATAATAATAATAATAATAAATAATAGCAACAATAATAATTAATAGCAATAATAATAATAATAATAATAAATAATAGCAACAATAATAATTAATAGCAATAATAATAATAATAATAATAATAATAATAATAATAATTTCAGCCTTTACTATAATACATTAAATTATACATTGTCAGGAACCCTACACATTACCATAACCTACAACTACAGCCCGGAAGTTCAGGCATTTATTTTTGCCTAAAATAGGCATGCAAAAAGACATTTATTCTGGCTAAAATAGGGTGTAAAAACATACGAAACATTAAAAAATCATAATTTAAAAGTAATTAATGTAAAAAATTAATAATTAAAATGATTCTCATTTTTATTCTTACTTTAATTTACATTAGCACCCATGTGGAAGGAAACTACCTTTTCTTCGTAATCTTGATTGCATGCGACCATCTCGTACAACAACTATGAATTTATTTTACTAGTGATGCTGTCTCTATGAAATGCTATTGTGGACTACCTTTTGAATCTTTAAATGCTATAGTGAAAACGAAATAATAGAATTCATTCTTCACAGTTGTGTAATCATCAAAAGGAAAGAACAAGAAGTAACTGGGAAATGTTATCATTAGAGGACAGATTTTAATGAAATGTCATTTTTTTCTATTCATTTTAGAACAATGCTATTTAGTATAAAAATTAATTTTGTAATGACAAAACGAAATGACCCACGCTTTTTTGCATTTTTAGTCGATTTCAGCTAAATTTTACCTTTTTTATCTTTTGACGAAATCTTTAATGCATTATTAATTGATTTCATCTATTTTAATATCATTTTATTGTTTCTTGCTTTAAATATTTTTTACGAGATACAACAAACGTTCACCACAGAATTCCTGTAGCCTATTTAATTTCTTCGCTCATATATTGTTATGTCAGCCTGTGTGGGTACTATGTAATCTAACGTTCCTGTGACATCAGCGCCATTATCAGTGCCGCAGATTTTGCAACGCATAAAAGACAGACTTTCTTTTAAAGAACAGTCCAAACCAAACTTTTGTAAGCTGAGTTCACTTGAACAAAAGGAAAAAGCCTTGATTGCATCAGTAACATACCCAATGGCTTGAGTTGTTCATACGATGTGGTTTTGATCAATTTTTTACGTAATTTTTCTTTCTTCTAACCACATTTTAAAAGTATTTTCAGAGTATTTTATTGATATTTTCATCAAAATTCACCCCATTGTTATGTACAGACAGCTGTCCTCAAACGGGATTCAAGGCCATACACAAATATAGAATGAGATTTTTCGTGAGTGAACAATGCGCTTTAGGCCTGGTGTTGGTTGTAAGTGAACATCAACAGAGTCTTAGAAGACTCATGCAATTAAATTGTACAGAATATTGAATATTCCACTTAACTTTACATAGACTTTGAGGTACTGCAAGTTTCTGTATACCCATGCAACGAAGTGGGGGTTCTAAGAGAAAGTAAATATCCAAAAATATAATAGAAAGTCAAACAAGGTCTTGCAAGTTTCTGTATACCCATGCAACGAAGTGGGGGTTCTAAGAGAAAGTAAATATCCAAAAATATAATAGAAAGTCAAACAAGGTCTTAATGTCTAAATTACAGCCTAAGAAATGTAACAGACTGTTTTAAAGACACGTTGTTTATGAATTATGCATGAATGTGTGTTGCAGCCTGATTACACATATTTGCAGAATTTTGTGTCAATGATTACTTACTAGAAATTGTACAAAACCATGATTTCATTGCACATCATATAAAGGGGGAGGAAAAAAGCTCTGATTTTGATTCAAATGCATATGATTTTATGCTGATCATTTACAGATTTCTTTTCTTTTCATTTTGAAGGTTATTGGATATTTGTATTCGAAGGTTATATTATATATTAAACAAATGTTTGATAATGTGGAGAGAGAGAAATGGGGGGGGAGAGAGCGGGAGAGAGTGGGGGGGAGTGGGGGGGGGAGGGGGGGGAGGGAGGGAAGAGGGGAGAGGGTGGTGGAGAGAGGGGAGGGAAGAGGGAAGGGGAGGGGGAGAGAGATAGAGTGGATAATTAATAATATGTTAAAGATCTTAAACTTCAAAATCATTTAAGGAAAAACAGCATTGAAATATATAATTAGAACACAGATTTTCTTATTCACTTACTTTTGACATTTGAAAAACTGTAGAAGATATGGGTCTGTTCCAACTCTCTGAGCAACAGCTCTAGCCATTTGGTCATATGTCATTCGTTGTGACAGATCAATAGTGAAACCAGGATCATTTGGAATCATTTTATCACAGAAAGTTACTTCGACATGGTGAAATAAATCTCTGAAACAAAGTCCACATATTTCTGTGAAATAAATTTATGCAATAAAAAAATTAAAACCATGCAGTGGTATAATAAAGAATATAGAAAGTGATAAAAAGTGGAAGAGATAATAAAATATTAATTTCCACCATATTCATTTAGTGAAGTCAACAATTCTAAATCAACAGGATGGGAATAAAATTGAAGACAAAGACTATGATAAAGACTTGAAAGAAAAAAAAAAACAACTACTCATTTCCATTCCATACATACTTGAAATAATCACGGCATGTAGGCAAATCATACATTACATCCCTTTCATCTTTTTGAAACACAATTATGTCACCATCCATAAGTTCCTCAAGGACTTTTTCAAGCGGTTCATTATAATTCTCAATCCTCTCAACCATATTTGGTTTAATTTCTTCATATAAGACAAGTTCCGTATCAGGAGGAAATCCAGCACGTTCATTTAATAAAGGAATCAGTTCCTCTGGAACACAGGTGCCATTAAAAACTGAAACCCTTTTTGATTTGATTTTCCTGATTACATTGAATAAAATAATACTTACGGACTTTTGCAGCCACTGGCATGTAGTGATGACCACAATAATGAATTCTTTTTGTTTTGGGATCGTACAATTTAAAGAACAACAAAACATCTGAGTCTTTGTCAAAGGATGGGAGAGCTTGAAGTCCAGAGTCTGGAGGAACCACTTCAACAAACACATTCCATGGATTCTGATTTTCTGCCACATCTATCACTGTCTTGTGAAGATCAGCTTCTATGTCAATTAAAGTAGGACGACATGTCTGGTTGGATCGATAACTGAATGGCCAAGGTCTTATCTGTTCTATTGGATATTTCTAGAAATTGAAAAAAACAGCAACACATAAATATTCATTTTGTTATCTGATACTCGAGTACAATTTCGAAAGACTAACCAGACTATCTGCAAGCATTTCCAAAAGCTCTTGCAATGTGGTCTGCTTCCGAACACGGAATATTCTATATAGTGCCCTGTCAGGATCATAAAGATCATTCCCTTGATGACCATCAAAACTGTCCTCCAAAAGCACTTGAACAGACATGTAAAGGTGAGCCTCATTGCGTTCTTTACGTCTAATTTGTTCCATCCGTTTTTCTTCTTGTAGCCTTTCTACTAACTGAATGCAAAATAACTTATGAGTTTTTATCTTCAGTAACACATATAACTCACATTATTAGTATCGCCCAATAGATTTCAAAAACACATGAAAGAATATATCTTGAAAATCCACAATAATATATGTAACAAAATCACCTCTTGTGGAATATCTTCCTCAGTCACTTCTTGTAAAACATTCTTGATTTCACTATCACGTATATACACTAACATATATGCATTAGTGCAATGTTTGACTGTCATGTTCATGTCATCGTCATGTCCACCATAATTATGATCAATGGCTTCTTGTTTTGTACATCGAGATACAACATCATCATCAAATTTACACCACTAAAATTAATTAAAAAATTCAATTATTACATGAATTTGCACTCTAAACTTAATACAAAATGAATTCTGTTGTTCTTGGATAGGCTAACTTGAACAATGACGTAAGTTTGAATGAATGATGTAAGTTTTGCACAGAACTTCATTAACCCATTAACGCCCAGCGTCATCATCAGAAGATGGATACAAAGGGCATTCAAAAAGATCTCTGAATTGCTTTTTCTGTCAACTAACTAGTTGTAAGAAGGGTTTACATTCTTGTGATAAGGGACTAGACATGCTCACACACAGGCAAAGTTGGTCTGGACATGTTTCCATGTGCAATGAGTCACATGGAAGTGAATGGTAATCCATCAGCATAATGTTGCAGTTCGGAACAGCGTACAAATGTGTGTCTGGGCAGTCTGTTACTGAAAATTTCTATGTGTAAGTTTTGCACAGATTGCCTGATGCAGTTTGAAGGATATGTTGGGCCAAGTGACAAGGAAAGTGGTGTCTGCATCACGATAATGTGCCAAGCCACACCGCTTTTTGAGCGAAAATTCATCTCAAAACATTCCTGTCTTTCCTCAACCCTTGTACTCTCCAGATCTCACTCCCTGAGACAATTGATTGTTCCCTTCTCTGAAAATTGGCCCCAGAAGATTTTTTCATCCGTGGAGAACATGCAATGGCTCAGTTCCGACAGGTGCCAAAAGAAGCCTTCTACCGCTGATTCCAGTAACAGTAGGAACGATGGAGCAAGTGTATGGGCGCGCAAGGGTCCTACTTTGAAGATGATTAGGTCACCATTGCCATAGGTTATAACATTAATGTGCTGCATAACGCACCATTCTGGAAACTTTTTGAATGCCCTTCATATTTCTGGTCACCTTAAATTTGTTTCCCCTTGCACAAATTTGATGATTTAAATTATCAACAGCTACACATATCCTAAACGAAACATACAGTCAAGTTTTGAAATTTCTGAAAGATAGATGTTCACTTAGCTGAGATTGCCAAAGTAATGTATGTTCTAGTCGAGGTCATGTTCATGACGTATGTGATGGTTTGAATCTTCTAAAACCTTGATCAGCAGCTGGTGGAGGGAGTTGGAGGGAAAGATCAGTGTAAAGCAAATAGTGGTAGGTCGGCATTGAGGTAAATGGGACACAGTCAGCCAAGATCTAGTTTTCTATTTTAGTATCAAAAAAATACCAATCATCGCCAATGGTTAGGTGTTTAGGAAAGCTCTAGCGTACAATTTGGCAATAAAAGTTGCAAACATCTAACCAGATAGCTCCAACATTGGACCTGCGTGCACAAGCATAATGATATTGAGCGTGCACAACACACAGCAAAATTAATTCCAGCACTGATGAATTAAACAGCATAACTATCTAATGTAAATGATCATTTTTCTATTTTTGTTTTTGTTTTTTTTTCCCAAGAAGGAGTAGTGAGCAAAGCAACAATTCTAAATAAACTGAATTGCTGAAATTGTTTTCATATAATTTGACAACAGGTAAAGCTGGCTATCTTCTTCACTTGAATCAAATTATTCTACTTACTAATACCTCTAAAAACATACTTTCTTGCTTTGTCTTTAGTCATCATTGGTATATTGTGCAGAAAATTTCATTGAAAGTATACGTAAAAACATTGATAATCTTAAAATCAATTAGACAAAAATTTTGCAAAAATGAAAGAAGTATGTGGTTACAACATGTCTTTTCTAAACAAAACTGATTTTCATACATTTATAATTTCCAGAAACTATTGTTTAAATATTTTTCGTGTAAATTAACTCTGATCTGCATAGTGAAGTTGATAAAAAAACTATAAACAAACTTTATTGTTCTTTCATACTCACTTTTCCATCACCTTTTGGATTTATAAAAACAACATAGTGCCCCCCATGATTATCCCCACTGTGAACTAACACAGCATGCAGAGTATAATCTGCTCTTGTTGGTTCCGGATTTTGAAGGTATGTTTCCAGGCTTATCTTCTCATAGAATTCAAACCTACAAAATACAAAAAAATACTCAATTCATTGACCTGCACTTCACACACAAACACACACAAAAGAATACTTTTCAAAATAATGAATGGCCATTTACTATTTGAAGGCAAACGATACAATGATTAAAGAATATTTATTTATACAAATATCTTCGTGATACATAACTGCAAACTCTCCACACAAACCTACCATTATACACAGAACTCAAAAGAAAGAGAATGGAGGAAAGAATCAATACACATTTGACAATAGAACAATTAAATGGTAAAATCAAAAAAGAAACAATTTAAAGTTGACAAACATTACTTAGTTTAAACAAAAAATATTCAACACCAATTTTCTGAACATGCAATATAATTCTAATTTTTTACTATTTTATTCCCTCCCTAACGACTAAACCGATTTCGATTCAGTTTTACCTGAAACGTACAGTGTAGAGTATTTTATCAGGCTACTTTTTTCAGGTCATTACTTCCTATTATTCAAAAAAGAATGGATGCTTATTTTCTTATGAAACTGTAATCTCTTCGATCATCTGAACACGAGCAGCCAAATACCCTAACAGGGAAAATAGTTGCCAGACTGAACTGAGTGGGAGGTCATCCACACAAAAGAGGAGCTGTGAATGTCTTGAAAGAACGAGGTGGTCTCACTCTGTGGGCATGCCAGCAAACGAATGGATCTCTGTTAAGTACCTTTCATTTGCTATTTGATGAATCAATGCTTTGCCTCTTGAAGAGACTCACTGAATCAGAAGCACAAAAAGTACAGAAAAACAACTGGGCTGGGTCTCTCAAAGCGTTGGAGGCAATGATCATCATCATATATGCTCGAGGAGCATTTTGTACTATGGATGATCTTTGGCCTCATTTATGGAGACCAAAATTCATAAAGGACACAATGCCAAGAGACAGATTTCATGAGCTTCTCAGATTTCTCCATACTGATGACAAATCAACCTAAGCCGAACGTCTTTGTGCTGATAAGTTTGCTCTGGTGTCAGAAATGTGGGAGAGGTTTGTAGAAAACTGCAGTCGTTGCTATCACGCAATCAATGAGCTATTACTTCTGAGCAAAATAAGATGCAGATACATACAGTTTATGCCAAACAAACCCAACAAATATGGACTGAAATTTTGGGTCACAGCATGCAAATGAACATCTTGGCAAAGAGGATACTTGTCCAAGAAAACAACCGTTGAGTGAATTTGTTGTTCTATGTCTTATGGAGCCATTTCTAAACCAAGGAAGAAATGAGACAACTGACAAATTTTTCACATCTTGTAGACTTGCCAAAAACCTCAAAGAGGAGAAAACAAACAAGCGGGAACAATCAATACTATCCGTTGTGAAATTCCTGACAAGTTGAAGTGAAATGTTGAACTTCATTTCTTTATTATTTTACGTCACTCCAAGCAACACAAACTGCACCTATCAGTCGAAGAAGCAGAAGGAGAAGAAGAAGAACGTCATGCTTCTCAGCTCACGTAATCACAAAGTAGCCATCAGTGATGAAGGAAAAACGAAGTCGGAAACTGATGTTCTATAACGCCATAAAATATGGCATAGACATAGTAGACCAAATGACTTGGAAATATAGAACCAATGCAGCATGCAGTATTTGGCCGATCCATGTTTTCTATAATACATGTATATTCAACATGGTGGCAATGAATGCTTAGATTATTTACAATCACGTAACTAATGAAAAGATTAAGAGGAAAAAGTTCATTTTCAACTGTCTAGTGAACTGAAGGGATGGGTTTTGCCAGAAGATTTACAAAAAGGGGAAGAGCTGACAGTAGTACCAGTGCCATCCGAAAAACGAAAGTAGTTCCAGATCGGCTTATGCAAAAGCACAAAGCTAGCGGTTTGTGAGAGAAGTGCCATAGAGCAGTGTGTTGAAAATGTACAAAAAGTGGAAATCAGTTGCAAAAATTGTATTTAGATATTTAAGATGCTTTTTAGATGTGAAAGAAACATACGCTTAGCAAAATAAACTCTCTATTTTAATAAACAAATCAAATTTCAATACATGTATTCATGGTGTCAAAACAACTCCTCCTTGATGTACTAGGTATATCAGATTTGCCTCCATTCTAGTGTTAAGTGACTCCAATTTTCCTGGAAGTCCATAAAATTTTCTACTAAATACATTTTCATTGAATTCAATAGGGCGATTAAGTTTCGAGTAACTGTAGGTCAAAATTGTTACTGGAAGCCCGACGAAAGTATGTAACTTTGCATTTGTTTATAGTCACCTGAAGAAACAATCATGATAGCAAACACGGCGCGGCAGAATGGTATTCTATACATGAAATTTATTCCTTTCCTAGTCTAACTGTCTGATTAATAAATACCTGGGCAATGCAGGGTACTTCACTGCTGGTTTAAAAATACAATAAAGGTATTTGGCTTTTTGTAACTCATTAACCTTTGCTATAACTAAAATACCTTTAATGTATGACTTCTTGGCTGTCCGGGTGACGCTGCGTCATTGGATGAGAGGCCGACGTTTCGCCTGTCAGCCATCGACGCGGCGTCACCCAGACAGCCAAGAAGTCATGAACTCGAGCCGCGGAAGCCTACATGTACACCTTTAATGTAAATCATACATTTATGGTTTTATAAATAATTCAGCGCTAGGTTGTTGTAACTTTTTAAACTAAAATGCACATATATCAATACAAACATAAATGCAATATGTCAATTATAAATCATGTTAACAATGATTCAAGCTACAACCATTGTACTGTTGCTTGTAAATATTTTAAATAAATAAATAAATCATCATAACTTCAAGAACTTGTAGAATTGTAAATGGACAATTTGTTGTATACTTAAATAACATAAACAACAATTAAAAATTCATTACCTATAATTTTTACTTTCTCGCCCTTACTAACATAGGAAGAAAAAGTACTGTAATCGTGCGCTAGAAAACGGCAAATACTCAACACCATAAAGCTTACTGCCATTCCCTGGTAACAAAAAAGTGGATAAATCCAGGTAGTAAATATAGAAAAAAAATCCTCTAACATATGGTATAGCCAGAATCCATGTTTTGTGAATTTTTGATACCGAAAAATCGATTGACAAGAAAATGTCTGAAATATCAGATCATTACAAATCATTGTGTACGTTTAGAGGGGGGGGGGGGGGAATCTGCTTGAAATTAATGAAATATATATCAACTAGAGGCCACGAGAAAAATTTTCGTAGAACAGGAATGGATTCAAAGGATACAAAAAATAATTAAGTAATTTTAATTATAATTTACGACTGAAAATGCCAATATTAATTTTATTTTTACTTTTTTCCACAATTTCTATACTCAATATATTGAAGTATTTTTAAAGCAACCTGCAAACTTTAATTGAAATTAGCAGAACATTGCCGCAATAGATATTTGAAAAGATCATTGTTGAATAGTGAGATGATGGCGATAAGATAAAGCTGTTTTACTTACAGTCAAGCTTGTGTTATACGTTTACAAATTAGCTCTTTAGTAACCATTTGAAACCTATTTGATAATCCAAATTTTTGGTCTGTGATGCGAGGCATAGAACATACATATTTTCAATGAATGAATGAATGAACCTACATATTTACAATGAACATATTATAGCCCTTCAAAATTTCAACAAGTATGAAGCAGTCCAGTGCAAACGCTGATTATCCTTTATTCTTTTATAAAAATTAGGTTCGGTTTTTGGTTTAACATTTTATGAGTTGAAAATTAAACAAGGGTTTCCAAAAACTTCCTAATTTATTTTGTATTTTTACATAAGAAACACGCTGCTATTTCTTGGCTATAGAATGTGAAAGGGTTCATTGTACTATTTGAAATGTTTATTATATTTGGTTAAATTAGCCAAAGATACTGGTTTATAAAAATTTTTGAAGTAAAAACACAATCACATTATAATAAACTTTAAAGTTTTATTTTCCTGTGCTTAGTTTCAGGCAGTGTCAATATGGTCAATCAGGTGGTAATAAATTAACTTAATATTACAAATCGTAGAACATAAAGAAATTTAATTAGTTTATTGGTATTAGAATTTGTTATTTTATCAAATGTGCATGATGAACTATGACTAAGCCATAAACAAGTTGAAATCTGAACGCAGATGAAGATAAGTGTTTTTGCCAAGAATTGATAAGTAAATATTCGCCAAGCATATATGACAACACTGTGCTGGGAACTATGTGTTGCCTGCTTCTATATAATTTGCTGTGAATACTGTAATAGTCAAATTTATTCCTGTTTATTTCATTTCTAAAAGTAAGAAATGATTGCTGCTCTTGACTATCGAAATGCATGCAGATACGCAGGTGCTTTGTTTTAATTGGTTGAATTGGACTTTTTTAAGTAACGGCCAAGGTGTTAGTACCACAGAAATTGCAATATTTTAAGAAAGCATAGCTGTTTCCTATGAGAAAGTATGTGCTGTTGTAGCACCTCTAATTTATCACTTGTGAAACAAAAATGATTTATGATGCAAAATTAACTTAAGAAGATGTCTACAAATATATTTTAAGTCTGTCTTATAATAAACACTATTTTCTAAAATATAGTAATCTTAATTATATTTCATATTTTTAAATATTTATTCATGTGTAACTTTGATTGAAAAATAAAAATTAAAAAGATTTTTAATAGCTTATTTTGCTTAATTTAAAGATATATATTATATTCAAGGCATGTTGGCCTCCTGAATTTTTTTATCTTAAATTTCTGGAGGAAAGAAAGTGGAATCTGGGACAGGGGTGCTTACAAGAGAAAAAACATAGTAATTTAAAAATAACCTACTCTTGTTTCTGACAACCTTTGTTTTTTCTATTTCTTCTTGTCCACATAAAAAATATACGAAAATAATTAGAATCCAGAATCACAATTCTCAACCAGCAAAGTACTGTGGTAAATTTCTAAATTGGGTCAAAATCTACCCATCAAGATTGAAATTGGCTGAGGAACTTGAGTGATCCACCGTCAAACATCACATCCATTTTTGTACAGATAAACTATTAAAATTCCAACAAAACTACAATCCTATGAACAACAAATACATTGTATGGTGGTGGCTCACCAATATTTACTATAATTTATATTGACTTCGTATGCAAGTAAAATAACCTGAAATTTTAACCACCAAGGCAGAATATCATCTCCACACCAAAATGAATCACACTGAATGCATTCATTACATTGTTTCATATTTCATCTGGTATAGTTGTAGTTATTAAATAATAATTTGCTATTTTAAGATCTTTGTTTCTGTCAAAAACCTTAAGTTCACTAGAAATTAATCTTTTGTCAATTTAGACAATTTTTATATCTCTGGGTAGATCTATAGGTTTTCTTCATTAAAAAGTTTTATCATCAGTGAGATAAAAAAAGGTTAACAAAATAATTACATTGTTCTGCAAATTATTGCTTGAAGATAACTGACTTTCTTCAAAATGTCACTTAATTTGACAACTTTTTATTATCACCTGCATCGTTTTTGTACACAAAATGCAATGGTAATTGGCAAACTTGTTTAATGAAAAATAACAATAGTGTAGTATTGATGTGGAAAGTGCATGAAGTGATCTAAGGTTTTAAAAAAGCACTACATTGCTTGTTTCCTTAAATGCCCACTGAACATGGCCAAATCATGTATGCATAAAAAGGCAATTCACAGCAAGTGCCAAAATCACACTACTTAATGAATATATAATCAAATGAATTTTTTTCATCATTTTTTCTTACACAATAGAAGCTTGCACAAAATGATAATCTATATGAGTATTTATCACAATAATTGAGAATCTTAAAGACTAAAAATTCGGCTGAAAAAATCCTGATTTTTTTTAAAAAATCATATTTATTTGATTTAAATAAGGTTTTTATAAATTTTATTAGATATTTTTACTTCAAACCAAAATCCTTAAGTGATTTATTTATCCTTAATTACTTTAAAATCAGAAAAAGCTATTAAAACATCAGTTTTTAAATTTATTATTAAATTATTGTAATTTTATTAAACAAAAAAAGATAGTATATTTGAAGTGTCCAGTGCAGTACCTAACCAACAAAATTTTAAATTTGAGTTACTTTTGGGCTCTTGAAACACTTTTCTTGGATCCACATTACTGAATAAGCTTGTGGCACCCTCTATTAGAAAGATTATGAAAAAAAGGCATTCTTTCTTCAAAGAAATTTTACCCTTTTTGTGCAATACCACCCTAATCAATAATTACTTATTATTGAAAACAACTGAATTCATCAAAAAACTTGACACAATGTAAGACAGTTTTTGAAATATTAAATTCCATTTACTAGTTGTCTTAGTCAAATGAAAAAATATGGGGTATATCGGTTGTTACTTGAGAACTTTCGCATTAACTCTTCAATGGCCATCGGAAAGTCTGGGTTCCACTTAAAATGGAATTTTATCCACACACACATAAAGAAAAAGGTTAAAATTTTTAAACTAGTTAGATTAACTACTGGTTTTCATTGACTTCATTTCAGTGCCTTATCAAACATTTTAATTCATTTCTAGAATTACGGACACTGTTGAAGTTTTCTCAAAACTAGCTCATGGAATGTTAGAGCAGTATTACTTCTAAATTAGTTTTATCTACAGACAATTAAATGTTGGAAAAAAACTAATCGAACCTCTATGCCTATTAGTATGTAACTCTACTACAAAGGGTTTATTGTTCTTCGTTTCATACTTTTGTTCATTTTATTGTATTTTATTTTCTCAAAATTGTTTAATTGATAGTTTATAATATAATATATTCTTTATATAAACTTTGTAATTGAATTAAGTCTTTTTATCTAAGTAAATTTTTATTTTACACATGTTTTAAGTACAAATATATTTTTAAGAAATAGATATTGATTTACATCATTGATTTTTTAAATAATTTGATTTAAATCGTATCAGCTTTTATTGAAAATAACAAATCTGCTCACTAACTTTAAAAATTTGCAACTAACCAACACAAAAAACTCTGAGAAAACCATTTTACAAAATACATGTAAATCAACTGGTTTTTAATAATAAAAAATACATTAATTTTCTTACTATTTCAAATAAATCTAAAATGTGGGCTTCACTCACCTGTCATTAAATTTAACAGAACAGTCAGTGATAGGATCATACTGAAACCTCATTAAATGAAGATGAAGAACTGGAGGAAAAGAGGCAAATATTACTCCTTTTTCAGCATCCTGAAGACCATGTTCACCCGCATCATATTTATTGTCACCATCTAACATCTCTGTAGTGATGTAGTCATGAAAAGACTCATCAACTGCAAATAATCCAATTTAAAATGAACTCTTACGCAAGATTAAAGTAAACAAACATAACCAATAGGTAACCAAAACTTACTGTTTTTCTTTCCTTTGATATTAAGCTGAATATCATAAAATGTTTCAACTCTTGTAGATGTATAATCAATATTTTTACATTTGATGAATGACTAAACAACAGAAATAAAATTAATGTAAACCCACTCCATGTCACACAGGCTAGAAAATCACACTATAATTAACTTACCACCATTTTTCCCTCAAAAAGTTTGGGAACAGTTCCTTCTACACATGTTCCTTTCATTTTACTCTCCAACTTGTCTAGTAACTGCACAAAAAACACATTTGAAAATAAATTTTGAATATCACTGGTTTCAAAAATAAAAACATTTAAAATCAACTCATACCACTCTGAGAAATTCTTGAACATCATGTTGCATAAACGAGTCCAATGTTTCCCAACCAAATGATTTAGTCAATTTCTTTGTTCCTACAGGTTTATCACTAAACTGAAGCTCATGGAAAACTCTCTGCAGAGCCAAGGCCACACTTTTGCTTGAATCATCACTTTCAGTAGGCATTTTGTACACAGCCTTAAGAAATAGACATAAATATTACAGACAAGTGTCAAAACAAGAAGCAGCAGTTACAAAACTTTCATAAATGAATTTTAAAAAAAATTAAGGCAGAGTTAAAAAATAAGTATATTTGGCCTATTACATATTAAAATATAAGTGCATATGCTTTAATGCTAGAGAAAATGGAAACTCAATTTATTTATTCAATACCTTCCTTAACTGATTGGTGAAATAAAGGGTCTGAAGTAATGAATTCATGTAGCATGTTGCCCCTTGGTTTTTTAATCCAACATAGCCAGTATGTTTTTTTGAATCCCAACTCACACCATGTGGTGCATCAGCTACTACATGTACCTACAAAAATAGTCTTTGTTACAACCAATTCAGTCCAAAATAAAGAAATAAGTAGAGAATGATACTACCTCCAAAGTGATGGAATCATCTTTCACATATTGCTTATCAGATTCTAAAACATCTTGCCACGACATGAAATGACTAAATCCCCAATCATTTTCTTTACTGTAAAACAGATGTTGTATCTTCCGGCTAAATGGCTCCGTATCTTCTTTGGAACTTAAAAGTCGAAGTTCTGCAGTTGCATAACAACTCCATGATGATGATTCAGACTCTCCATTACACTAAATAAATCAAACAAATTGAAAAAAAAAAAATTATTTTCTAGAATTTTCAAAACCAATCAGTACAAAATGTTAGATGAAACAAAGTGATTCTTATTGCATTCTTAAAAATAATTTTTAAATCATGAGTCATCCAATACAAGTCAAAACTATTTCACATTAAAGGTTTATTATTATAATCACATTAAAATAAAAAAAAGCACTATTGTATCAAAGAAAAGTAATTTCACTGTTTGAATGAGAAGGCATATTTGAGATCCTGGCACTATGCCATTAAATACAATTCCTAATGACCTTGTCACAATCAAAAGAATAAAATCTCGCTGATTTGGAAAAACAATATAATTTAAATCAAAATTATGAATTATTTTAACAACATGCTTTTCTTGAGAAAATACATAAAAGATTATTTTCAGATAATTACAAGATAATACTAAAATGGGCCCCTCTTAAAAAATAAATTCAAAAGAAACCCATCACAACCCTTACTTTTCAATTAATATATAAAACCATCCACAAAAACCGCCAATTCCAAGAAACTTATATAAAGACATAATAAAGTACCAGCCATTTCTTTCAATAGTATACCTGCAGAAAGAATCCTAAACTCCTCTGAGTTTGTCGGTCTGCAGTCTGACTGGTGCGAGGCATAACCATTATTTTCCATGGTAGATTACGAACATAACATGATGGGGAAAGTTGTGATTCTTTCAACTTGCTGAAATTTTGCACAGTGTATTTAAATGTTGCTTCTGATCGTGCTTCATCTGCAATATTAAGTATGAGATATGTTACAACACTGTATACCATGCTACTTCTCTCATCACATCAATTGACAGGAGCCCTGAAATACCTTCTTCCATTTCAGCATCTTGAGATATATTTTGTTCTTGAGCTTCACCATTTATTTGACGATTTTCCCCACCACCATCCCCTCCACCAGCATCATTAGGTGTTTCCACAGTTTCAACTGAAACATGACAAATAACCTAAGTGTCATTTCATGCACCATATGCATAACTAAGACCATATTAAAGATGTGACATTAATTGCCCGACGTTTAAATATTACTAATGTCTTCAAGCACTAAGCACTGCTGTAATCCTCGTCTAAAACTAACAACTGTTCATCCAATCTGAAATTTATAGCGCCATGAAATGATAGGAAAAACGCCGCCGTACTTCGTTCAAATTAACATTTGTTGACAACTTACCCTCTTGAGTGTCCATCTCTTCTACTTCATTGTTCTGGTTTTCTTTATCATTCACGTGATTCATATTTTCAATAGCTGTAATCTGAATTTTCGATTTCTTAAGACTGAGTGTGACCGCACGATCTTTCCCTGAATTGTAGGAGTTTTTACCGGACACGGTCACTTTAACGTGTTTACTCGCGATGCGCCCAATGTCTGCGGATTTCTTCACCCCCTGTTACCAGGGGAAACAGTCGAACCATATATATTATAAGTAATTTTTATATTCACAGGTCGTTAAATATACAAAATCTCAAAAGATGCACAGACCACAATCCACCTATTTAACAGGAAAATAAACAAAATGGTGGACAGCAGTTGTACAGAAATGGCGAGACTCGTACCGTAAGTATTGCACGGCCATCTCGATGCCTCGCTTTTATCAAATACATATGAGCATCTTAGAAAAGTGCGCTAATGGCGCTAAATTTGAAGCGGGCATTCTATGGCGCATCCACTATCATCTGATATCATCCCGAATTCATAACTGGGGAATACATATAGTTTTCTTGCTAATTGACCGGAGTTCACATTGGTGTCTTCAGAACCACTCTTCTAAGTACCAAAACATTTGTAAAAACTTGCAACAAATTATTAATAAAAAACAGTTATATTTTTTAATTAAAGACATTCATCTTCTGGTATATAACTGTGACATCCATAAGAAGAAAAAGCATTGAAACAAATTATGTTCTTGTAGAATGAATTCAGCAATAAATAAAATATTTTGCATGTTAGTAAATACTATACATGTATCATAATTGATGCATTAGTTTATCATTTATTTTCATTTTGCATTTGCAAAGTTGAAATTAATTGTTTAAACTGTATTTGTGAAAATTTGAAAGCATTTAACCACTTATTAGGCACTATTAAACATGTAATGGCATAGTGCTCAAGATTCCAAATTTTAGTCTATTATTGGTTACTTATTTAGTTTCATTTTTGTTGGGTTAGTTCATTTATTATCTATTTCTTTAATTTTATTGTTATTTGATTAAAATACAAAATTGAATCCATTTCCCTCATATGAGTCACTTAATTTGAATCAATACTGATAAAAAAGAACTATGAAGTAAGAATATGAAGATATGTATTTCATTTTTAGAATCAATGACTTTATTTTCCAATCTATTATCATATGTTAATGATTCTTTCAGAAAATATTTTACTTATCACAGAGTTAAAACCTTTTTACTTGAAATTTAATGAAAATGTAAGTGTTGATAAATATGAATTTAAAAAAGTACATTCAAGATTAATTTAATTAATTAGTTATTTAAATTAATAAAATATGGGAAAGTTGGCTTCCCTTTATCTGCTCCAATTAAATAGCTAACAAAACAGAATGAGTAGAAGGACTCTGGTTTTTAGATTTTTAGAAATAAAAGTGCCAATAAGTACATCTTTGTCCAAATTTGAAGAACTGAAAATATATTTATTTATTTGATTTTCCATCTTTATCAGTGCTTGAATTGTGTGCCATTTGTCATCCATTAAAAACATCACAATCTCAATGGTCTGAAAATGAGAGAAAATATTTCAAGGTTGAAATTTGAAATGGTCTTATAAAATGCTAAATGTTGCATTGAAAGATAATTTTGTTGTGGTATTAAATTAATTAAGTTTGATATATTTAAGGCTATATATCACTATAAAAAAGTCTTGTAGTTATTATCAATATTATCTCTAACAAACAGCAACACATGCATTAATGTTGTCCTCTATACACAGGTTGGATCATCATTAATTCAAGATCATACTTGGTACTCAATAGAAATACGAGGTGATACAAATCATACTTGGTAACAGTTAAAAGGACTCATTAATTTTTATTTTTTGGGTTCTAAAGTTATTTTCTACAACAATGAAACAATGTTCGATTCAGGCACTCATGAATGCCATAAGAAGCTTTGTAATAATACAAGGGCTCTCTCTAATGGATTAACAATACTAGTTGCGTAAAGAATTCATTATAAAACTTTTTCAAAGACAAAAAGAAAGACATTGTTTGAACCAAATGAGTAACATTACTATTTTAATAACTTAGACACTGATGTAAAATAATCATAAAAATATGAAATGAAATAAAATGACTTTGGAATAGCCATAGATGAAAGTTTCAACGATACACATTTTATACAACATTGTAATGGAACTCGCATCACTTCTGCACCACCAATGCCTCACGGTGTAAAAGAAATACTTCTTTCATTATGATGCCTAAATCAAACTTGTTTCATTTGTAACTATACCACAGGAAAACAATTTTGTGTCTGGGTTCAACAACTTTTATTTATCACATTTATTTATAAAGTAATTGCATTATTGCAATTCATATACACATGGAATCTTCAAAATAGTATAAGAATAGTATGGAAGGCAAATAGAATTAATACTGCACTAAGTGAGTGCAGAAAAGTGCACATGGACATATATCACAGAGTAACTTATGACTTTAAGATTATTTAAAAAAAAAAAATTTTTTGGTGAAAACATATGTAATAATTTCAATTACTATCAAAATGTTTCATTTTAATTTTTCACACATATAATGCTTCTGCGCATATTTTCCTAGTAATTAAAACAGTTTAGGACAAAGAAAAGCTAAAATGTCCACATTTTGATTCAAAAAATATGCTATTGTGAGAAATGGTCTACATAGACTACATTAGAGTGGGAAAGTACTGTCATTTATATTACCGAGATTGTTATATCTTAAAATTATATAACTCTTTAATGCATTTCAAAGTAAATTTTCACTGTAAAATATGTAAAAATTTAAGTTCTTTACAGTTTTACTTAATTTGATTTAATAAATCAAAGTAATAACTTCCGTAGATCTCTTCAATTTTAATTTTTGAAGGACAACAAATGGTCCTTTAGTACAAAAAATGTATGCTGCATTAATAAAAATTCATACCAGACATTTTCAGAAAAATCAATAAAATTCAATAAACTTCTTTCCACAATTCTAGGTTCATTGATGAACTTTTGATATTCATTATTAAAATAGAAGAACAGTATTTTTTGATTAACATTTATATAGTTATTTCAAACATAAATTTTGTTTTTAACAGAACTCGCAACAAATACCATTGATGAACCTCCAAAATTCTAATATTTCAAAAGTGCAGCATTAACATAGTTACACAAACATCAACATGTTACATTATTGAATGAACCAGTGTATCTTAAATAAATAATTATAAAAATTTTGTTGCAGAGTTTTCAGATTATTTTAGATATACCTTAAAAAATCTTAAAACTGTGCAGAACAAGCACTGGCTTTACAATTTCAAAATAGTCTATTCAACACTGTGTACTGTGATGCAGTTCATTTCTAGATTCACACATTTCACCACTTAATTACTTCACCTCCATTAATGACCATCCCATCACTTAAAATTATGACTCACTATGGATTTAAATATAAAAAAAATGTTAAACAAATAAAAAATCTATTTTTGTTCTAACAACATGGGAAAGATAATAATTTTTATGCATGATTTATACAAAGTTAAGAAATGTATGTACATTTGTGTGAGTATATGTATATAAATATATGTAAACTACAATACATGTACCTGGGAGGAAACGTCAAAACTTCGAAAATAAGAATACGTTGTTTAATAAACTACATTGATATTCCAAATAAATGAGCTGCAATAAGCACTCAAAAGTTGGTTTGAAAAAATTATTTATAGACAAAAATTTGCATTACAGAAGCATAGAAACACTCCAGAAATATGTAAATTGTTTATTATTTACAAAAGAAATGAATATATTTGTTGAATAAGAAAAATTAACCCAGAAATTAAAAAGCACTCAATTTACACAATGTGACTGCTTTTGTATTTCTCGCTTAATTTTTCTTTCTGAAGAAATATATTCATATTTTTTTGTAAATAATAAACAATTTACATGTTATTGAAGTGTTTCTATACTTTTATAATGCAATTTTTTTTGCCCAGAAATCATTTTTTCAAGCCAACTTTTGAGTGCTTATTGTGACTCAGCCATTCAGATATCCTTGTAGTTTATTATTAATTATTTATTATTATTATTAAACAATTAATAATAATAATAATAATAATAATAATAATAATATATTTGTCACATAACTACAACATAAGCCACATATGACAAGTCAGTGTATGTACATAACCATACAATGTACAATACAAGTATTTCTAAAAATTAAGTGCAAGACAGAAATTAAAATTCAATTCAATTCTCAAACTAAATACTGGAATGCTAATTAATTTTGAAAAGGTAGTGTAAGAAGACTAAAATTAAAAAACAATAATAATAATAAAAAAGAAAGGGGGAAAAAAAGGGGGGGGGAAGGTCTCCATAGGAAATCTGTTCCTGGGCTGGGTCCATCCCTCATTGAATTGAATTGATGCCTTATTTTACGTGGCGAGGCTCAGGCCATGAGGCCTGCTCCTCCGTCTGACCACGCAAATTTCGCTACGCACCAACTAGCAGAGAAAGGAGGTATTTCTTGGGCGAGAAACAGGCAATTTCAAGTTTGCTCAGAGGCGTCATTTAGGCTTGAGGATCTTTACATGCAAGTAAATCTTCTAACATGGGACAGCCGTCTTTACTTCCCCTCCGAAGGAAGGCGTACGAAGGATTTTTTCGCCCTTAAAAATCTACGGCTTCGATCGGGTTTGAACCCGCCAACTTGGGTACAACATTCCGGTATGCTAACCGTTACACCATCGCCACGCTTTACATCCAACAACCACTTTGGGACGGGGGGGGGTTGAGAACATGCAACAGAAAATGGAAAAGTTATTAGTACTACTTCATATTGATGAAGAAACATATTTATGATGAATATATTCTCTTGTACTGTAGAATTATGCTTTAATAGGAAAGCTTTCAGTTTATTTTTGAATGTGTGTATCAAGTTTAAGTTTTTAAATTTGCTAGGGAAATTAGACAAAACATACTTAAAATTGTCTTAGGAGCTTATTTGTGAAGTTTTGACGTTTCCCCTCTGGACATCCTGTATATGGATGATCACTGGGTTGGTTTCTGAAGACAGCCTAAGATTTAATGGAATTTAATAACTGATTCAACATGGAAAATCACTAAAAAAGAAAAGTAAAGGGGTTACAATTTGTAGTAAACCAATCACAGGTAATACTAGATACATATACAATAAATAATACAATTAAAATGGTCTCTCTGTAATGAAAAAGTACAAGTTTGCATACAATTTTTGAAGTAGTATCTTTCTGAAAGAATAACAGAAAGCAATTTCCTGATGGTTAAAAATTCTTTTGTGGATCAAGTTTTCTTTTGCAAAAAAAGATACTCATCAAAATGTGTTTACTTATTAGTAATTTGAGTTTTTGGATCATCATTTTGCTACATGGCAAATTAATGATTTTTAATGATCTTTATTACAAATATTAATTCTCAGTGTTAGTGATTTGAAAGCTTGTTGGAAGATTGTGCCAAACAAACAAGTCATTTTTTATTCATTTAGTAAAAATAGTACTTTCACAAGAAAGAATTTTTACAACTGAAGATAATTTTCACTTTTGTAGATATGGAAGATTAACAATTTACACTCTTAAAATACTGAAAAGATTTTTCTGTTTTATGTAAATTCATATTCTTTCATAACTTTATTTTATTGCATTACAGTTACAATTTCTAGCATAGTAGTATGCTCTCAACTCACTGAGAACCTAGAGGTGTAAAACAGGGTGGCCACTTATTTTCTGGTGCAAATTTCTGACTCTTCCCAGTTTTCCAGGACTTTTTCTTTTCACTGATATGATTTATAGAGTATTTCACACTATGTAAACAAAATATTAATGCATGCTGGTAGTAAAGAAGGAAATATTAGGCACAATTAATAATGGTAGAATAATTCTATCTTTAATAGTATTTTGTGGGACAAAAATATTTCAAATTAAAATAAAATTTTAATATACAAAAAAATTGTACAGAGTTTTGTAGTGATGAATGGAGCAGAAACCTGAAAATTAAATTAAAATGTTAGAAATAAATTATTGGCAATGAAGATGGATTTTGTAAGATGACCTGCTCAATTAACTCTAATGTACAAAATAAGGAACATAATAAAGTGAGAAAAAATGAACAAGGATACTATTATAAAATTCATTAAATATAAACAATTAACCTGGTTTGCACATGTTAAAAGAATGCAAGATGACAAGCTACCAAAAAAAGTTTTTGAGTGGCATTCAAATGGAAGAAGAGAGGAAGAACAAAATATATTTTGGAAGGAAGAAATCACACAAATTCTAAAGGGCAAGAAAAATGCAAGAAATGCAAGAAAAATAATAGGAAGGAGAGATAGATGAAAAATATTATTAAAAATGTCCTTTAATAAATGTTAACATTATAGGTAGATTTATAAGTTGTTGATGTATATGGAAAAACTGGGTACACAAAACTATATTTTGTACATAAGAATCTGTGAATAAATAAAATTATTAATTTGTCAGATGATTTTTCTGTGATAAAGAACACATTAACATAAGTTTCTTAACAAATAACAATTGAGCTAAAAATATGCTGTTCTAACATCTTATTGAATGTCTACTTCAATCCATTTCAAAATTTTCCCTGACTACTAATGATTCAACATAGTTCATGATTTCTCCTGGTTACCCACAAAGTGGTCACCCTGTAATATCTGCTGCTTTTCAGGAAAAAATCAGCACACAGAGGAACTAAACTTTTATAATTCATTTTTTAGTAACAAAAATTTAATTTCAAATCTTTACTCACATTAAGTCATTCTCATAACTTAAAAATAAAATTCTGATGTAGCCTCAAAAACTACAATACAATCTTCACTTCTTTTACCCCAAGGATGCCAATAATACAAACACGAAGAAAAAATATTGAAAACAAATGAGATTGAAGAAAATCTTCTGTTCATGAACTTTCTGATTTTGTAAATCAATGTACATTGAAATCAAATATTAAAAAATTATTAAATAATTACATTTTTTTACAAGTTGATAATATGATTTTCTTTTCACCGTAAATTTGATAATAAACATTCTTTAAATATATTAGAAAAGAATATAATTAACTGTAAATTTCCATGTTGGGAAAAGCAAATGTAAACTTCTGCAACTAAGAACACAGAAGATACTAAAAGTAAATAGAAAAAAATACAATAGAATTTGATCGTCAAAATATTTTGTATTACAGAACTTAAGGATTGTTCAAAATATTTTGAAAAAAAAAATGAAATTGCTTTTCATTATTTTAAAAAAATCTTCAACAATTAAATTAACAATTTTTTTAAAAAATTTGGAGAGGGATTATCCTTTTTCTGTACCAGAAAGAATTAAAACCTACTAGTTTCTTTTGTGCCAGAAAGAATGAATATAAAATTAAAGAAGTTACTATTAATATTTTTTTATGACAGTGTATTTCCAATAATCAAGCCAGAAACAAACAGATATGCAAATGAAACAATTTCTAAACTTCAAAAAAAATGTCATATTTATACACTGCATTTTTCCTTATACTGTATGACATTGTTTTTTCCACAAAAATAAAAAAACATGTTTCCATTCTCACCCTTATCTTATTATCAAATAATAAAATGCCCATAAACTTAAAGGGGAAAGACAATTCTACACTACTCTATAAATATAATAGATGTTATCAGTTTCAATCAATACAATGTTTTTAATGTTTTGAATATTAGCTCCAGCCTAGCATAACCCTCAGGATCGAATGTGTTAAAGAGATTTCAGCTGTTTTTAACTTTTGAACTTTTAACAGAAAAATATAATAGAATTAATTGTTGCATGCATATGTATTACGAATGTGTCCTCTTATCAATATTATTTTCAGGATGATTATTATTATTATTATTATTATTATTATTATTATTATTATTATTATTATTATTATTATTATTATTATTATTATTATTATTATTATTATTATTATTATTATTATTATTATTATTATTATTATTATTTTTTTGTAGTAAGGTAGTCTTAATTGTTGATCTTTGTTTTAATATAGTAACCACAAGCAGACTAAGTTTAATGCATGACAAATTTTATTTTCTAAATTCTATTTTTACAGTTGTAGCTTAAAAGAGACACACTTATATAAATTATATAATTTCTATTAGGTACTTTTTTATGAATAATTAACTAAATAAAGCTTTACAAAATCATGAGTGTAGATAGAATGTAACACTGACTAGAGTAAAAGAAGTAGTATTTATTTGAATATTACATGTAAACTTAAGTCTCTTTTATTAAGTATTATTGGCTAAAAAGCATTATTCTAATAAGGAAATCAAAGCCAGTTTCAGGAAAAATAAGCCAAAATAAACATCAATGCATATTATGCCACAATATGATTTGAAACAATGTAGTGGTGTTTTGATGCAAATAATGCTAAAGAGGAAACTTGAATAAAAATCATATTAAAAGCACAAAAGCTTCATTACAAAGGAAACACTGGGACATCCCTTAATTAAACTAAAGGCATTCAAAGTGAATATAACAATTCAATGTTTTTAAATTGATATCAACAGTTCATCCTGAAAACCTCATGAATTGCAAAAGATTAAGAATGAATTGTATATTCAATAAATGTTCTTTTATAAACTCATAATAACCAGAAACAAAATAAACAAAGAATTTAAAGATGAAAATTTGTTGCATTTATTTTCAACTAGCAATATTATCATTATACTCCTACACTTAATATTTAATATCTCTCATTTAAATCTTCTAAACTTCTCATTTTATTATTTTCAAGGCATATTGTAAACAGTACATAGACTTATAATTGGCATAAATGTCAATATATTTCCAAAAGTTTAGAAAGAGTAAGTCACTATGGGTAAAAAAATTAATAGCAAAAATAATCTACAGAATTAAAACATCTTAATTCTACAGGTTTTGTGACTAGATATACTAAGTCTATACAATACTCCATTCTAGAATCTGAACTTTCCATTCACACTGCATAGACAGATTCTCTAATACTGTTCAAAGAAATCTCTAAAGGTATTAAATATCAGTACCAAAAGGAATGTCCTTTCACAAGAACAAATTCAACTAATACTAAGACCTGCTCGTGCAAACAAAGAAATAACATTTATGTTAACATTTTAATATTTAGATGCTACAGGAAAATTAAATACATTACATTATTTTATTTTGAGTGTTAAATTCTACACAAAAATATACATTTACTTAGCATGGCAAAAAAGAAAAAAGAAAAAGAAACCAAAAACACACACCCCAAGGTGAAACAAGGGGAAAAAATGTCTTTTACAAATACAGTAAATAGTACAATTTTTGGCCTGGATGTGATTTCTGAGATTCAAGAATCACATTAAATGGAATAATTTCTTAAAAAGTACACTATTCACAAACATGAAATAGAACATTAAAATGACATAAAATAGTTACATGAAGTTGCTTACCTCACCATTTCCTGCACATTTATTTATTTACTGCAGAAAACTTCCCTGACTAGAAATGTAAGGAACTGCAATGATTATTATTATTAAAACACTTCACTATATAACATTAGAATATGCTAAAGAAAATGCTTATGAATATACAATTATTTTTAATATATCCGAAACAATTATGTAAGGAATTGTACTCATTTCTCATATTAAAGTATGAGAATCATTTACAGAGAGCAAAGCTACGTATTTCAAAAATATGTTTACAGTATGGAAAAGCTTTTTTTATTTATATTCAATGAGAAGGTCATCCAAGAGTTAGTCATTTTATGATAAAATAATTATGTGAAGAGATGAATTTAATTTATCAAAAGTTCTTTTCATGTTATTGCCTGATAGTTGAGAAAGGCACAGAGCACAAAATAAGAAAACTAAAGCATATAATATACATTTTGCAGAAATTGTTTCAACTACAGTCAAATCTGAAAAAACAATATTTTTGAAGGTAGTTGCTTTTGGAATTCAGTAACTTTGTTTGAGATATAAACAACACTTTTATATATCTATTTAAAACAAAGAAAAGTTACTAAAATATTGCGCAGTAAAGTAATATGACACTCTACTGAATAGAACATACAGCAGATGTTCCTTCACTTTTATCCATTGCTGCTGCACGTCTCCTAATACCTTCCAAATAGACTTCTCGATTAAAAAGACCAGCAGCTAATGGTATTCTAAAACAGAAAGCTCAATAAAAATGGTATTCATTATGTAATCTAACTAATAAAATTAATATCATGCATTTTCTTACGTGTCTATTCCTGGTCGCACAGCACTACTATAGAGTCCCCATACAGGTTTGTGATCTGATGTACAAATTGATGGAACAGAAGAATATAATAAACATTCCAAAACTCCACGACCTCTGCACCTATAAAGTATTCTATCAGTGTAAGCAGGAGTTCGCTGTTTATGAGATGTATCAAACTTCTGAGTACCAGGATCATATTTATAAGTAGGAGGGAAAGTAATCGGACCTTCTTGAAAGCCTCGGAATACTGAACCTAAGAACACAGAGAAATAAATATAATTATTCACAGTTGAAATAAAAACTGTGTCAACATTTATTACATTCCGTTTCAGTTTTGAAACACTTCACAAGAATGTAAAATACTTTTTTTATTATAACTTCAATTACTTAAAGAAGTTTGTCAACCCTAAAACATTTTTGTATTTTTAAGTCCATTTTGTTCTAGTATATTTTTAATTGTCCTGTGGTTCTTCAGCAAACACTGAGATTTACTGAACTTACTGTCTCAAACAATAAATATAGGTTTTGCCCTTTTAAACATCACATTCAATTTGTGCATTTTTATTCGTAAGTAAATAGAGATCAAGATTGGAACAATTGATTTCCATGGTGTATGTGGTTATTATTTGTTACCAACAAAAATAATTAAAGTGCCAATAACAATTAAAATGAATTATTTTTGATGACATGTTAATTTTGTTAAGATCTCTCGTAAATAAAAAATAAATCCCAATAAACACACTTATATTGCAGAACTTGTTGCCGGACCTTGTTTTGAAAAGAGACCATTTCTAATGTATAAATATATTGTACATTGAAAAGAGGCCATTTCTAATCTTAAATATACATTTCAGAAACATGCCCAGATTATTATGCAAATTTATACCACAAATTTCACATTAAATATATCCCCCCCCCCCCTCGGTAATATTTATTGTCTTATATATTTGAATACTAAAATTTCTATATATCCAAGACTGAATTGCAAGATATAGAAATTATATCTGATACATTCTATTCTGATTCTGTATCTTTTATTTCAGCCTTCTGTACAACTAATGGTTTTCCTCTTGGTCAACAGCACAGAGACAAAATACCCTTTCATTTATTGCAAAAATATCATTAAAAAAGGCAAACAGGCAATTATT
The DNA here is from genome assembly GCA_038098605.1 of Gryllus longicercus. Lineage (NCBI taxonomy): Eukaryota > Metazoa > Arthropoda > Insecta > Orthoptera > Gryllidae > Gryllus > Gryllus longicercus. The sequence goes on from JAZDUA010000459.1 coordinate 372,136, forward strand.
AGTACAACAGATCTACTATTAATTAAGAAAAATGCCACCAAAAGGCACTTTCAATGCAAAATCTACTCTTTACAAAATAATATTTGGAAAATACCTCTTGAAACAATTAACAATGTGTTAAAATCTTCAAAGATAAAAACAGAATCTTGAATTTCAAACCATTTACAATGGTAAGAATTTTAAAACAATCTCATGTAAATACTGTTCATAAATTTGATATGTACAAGATCATATTAGTACAATATGATCTTGTATCAAATTGTTCATAATCTTTCTCTCTGTATTCCGTTTCAGTAGAGTGGGTAATGCACCCAATGGATGATACATGCACCTCCTCCCTCCAAACAAAAGTGGATGGTTATTATTTTTAATGTTATAAGGGTAATGTCATGCTCGACATCCGGCCTGATGTCCAGGATTCAATTGGTAGTGGAAGGAAATTGAATGTACAAAATTGATGCACTGAGTTTCATCACGAAAGATCATCACATAAGATCATCACATTTCATCACATAAGATCGAAAATCACACATAAAAAAATGTTCCCTTCTGTAAATAGAAGGTTGCCCCTTCCCCTTCCCCAATATTGAAATACTACCGCACTTCTGTACAATGTTTATTAATTCCAAAATTTTTACGATATTTTACTCACTTCTGAATAATAACAATGATAATAATAATAATACTGATAATAATCATAATAATAATAATAATAATAATTTAAAAATATAATATAGCTGATACATTGAGTTTCTGGACACAAAAAAAGACAGAAAGACCTAATATACAGAGAAAAATAAATGAAAGAGCTTAAGAAAGAAATGTGAATTTAATTTTTCTTAACTATTTCAGATTACTACAATTTAATGTTCATACAGTAAATAAATAAATAAACTGCATTAACACAACGTTTAGGCTAGTATTCTGGACCACAATTATTTTTGATAATGAAGGATACAGGTCTTTATTGATGTTTACAAGGGTTTTATTTCAAAGTGTACAGATGGTGATGGTACTGAAAGCAAAACATTATTAGACATAAGTTTTGGCAATATCATAACGTATATACCTTCAGCAATGGTAAGTTTCAGTTGATCACTATGTAAGCTATGCGGTAACGGTAAAGGAAACTCTTGCTCTGCCACCCATTGCATAACTTCCTCCCTAGGTTGTGACAAGCGGAAGTTTAAATCTCCACACCAGAAAACATAGTCATAATTCTGAGTCACATCTGCACAAATCATAGAATCAAATATAAGATGAGTGTAACACACCAGTAAAGTATCACAAATTTTTAATCATAGAAGCTTAATAGTAAAATCATTTAACTTCATAAAAATCTGTAACAGACAAGAAGAAAACATAAAAATAGCAAATTCAGTGTAATTAAATATTGAAAGTATTCAGTAATTTACAGTTGCATTCTTGACCACTTGATTCAAATTTCAATTTTCACAAGGATATTTTGATGTTTTCCTATTGATACTTTATCACAAATTACGTGCAAAGTGAAATTGTGCAAAACTTCAGTCTCATGATTTTGTGGGAAATAAGAGATCACTGATAATAGATTTTGTTTCTCAAATGCACATTTGTTTTCTTAATTTACTTATGCATTACTACAATATTGTTTCTTTATGGTGGTTACAAAGCTAGTGTTGGTTACAATTCACTACTTCTATACAATGTTTGATGGAGTTATGAGTCAATAGAGAGTGCAATATACCATGTGCAAGGCAGCAGGCAGGGATCTACAAGGAGGGAAATGAAGGAAATTTCCCCCTCTGAAATTTTTCAGTAATTTTAACTTGTCATGAGACTTTCAAGCAAAAATATTCATGGATTATCATTAAAACTAATAAAACAGTATCGCAGCATGAGCTGAGTGTAGTTTGTGACATTTTACAAAATCTGTAACATGACATATTCAATGAAAACATTTTGAATTTCTCCTCCAAAACTTCGTGTCTGAATTCGCCCATTACTAGTAATGATTTAGTTTTCATTTCAATTGTTGGACAGTATTCAAGTTAATATCTGCTAGTTGAGAGTTCCCTTTGACAACAATTCTGTTAGGGATTTAGATTTGGGGGAGGGGGAGGGGGGGTTATAGAAGCAATCCTTCATTTTCCATCAATCTCTTACTTGAGTGTTTTGGTTGAAGACGACAATGTCAGAACTGAAGTATAAATGTCGAACTGTCCCACTGTATTACAAAATGCATTTGATACATGTAGAGTATATAAGTATAAGTAAATACTGTTGAAGGGAAATTGAAATTCTTGAAGCATGTATCCACTAAATATGCCATATAATTAGTTAGGACTAGTTTTAAACATAGAAATTCATTACTACAACACTAGACAAAAGAGAAATCTAAATGATTCTCATATTTAAAGTTGTAGAAGGAGAACAGTGTATAACAAAACCTCCAATGAATATATAAAATAAACTCCAAGTACTCGAAATCTCATCGGCTTTGCCATTTCTACAGAAGATGGCTTCACTTTGATAACATGGAACTGCTTGGTTGTCAGTGGGCGCATTTGTCGATTAGCCGCTTTCAGCCTTTGATACATTTCTTTCCTTTCTTGAGCTAGAAGATCGATAGGAGGTATACTGGCCAGTACTAAGGATGCATTGTCTGATTCAGTATAATTATCCTGAAATTATCCTCGGAGCCATTCTTTTCTGAATCCTTAAATTTTTTAGTTGTATGGATTCTTTATTTAGAGCCTCAGCCAACACTGGAAGTCAGCACAAGCATACTACATTTTCGAGTGTTTTGCGCCAAATATCAATCTTTGCTTACTTTCACAGAGTTCCTGAGTTCAGCATAAATCTGGAGAGGTTTGCACCCATCTTTGCTGCTTTATTTGCCATTTTCATAACATGGGCTCCAAAGCTTAATCTCGAGACAATCTTGACACCAAGATATACTATTTGCCGTTTCCTGCTTATATGCTCTTCTTCCAATCGGATCACCGGGAACGGAATGCTCTCAGATTTGTATTCAATATGACTTGTGTTTTTGCTACCACCATCTGGAGATTTCTTATATTCAATCATGTTTCCATCCTGCATAGAGTTTCATTGGTCTTCATTTTCAGTAGTTCCACACGACATATTATCATTGTATCGCTAGCATAACCAATGAGTTGAGAGTTCTTTGGAAACTCGATGTTCAGCAGATTGTCATATAGCACACTCCACAGAAAGAGGCGCAGTCTTGACCTTGTGGGACACCATAAGTCATGTCTTCCTCTATCCTATATCCATTTGTGTATATTATTTTCCTCTCGCTGAGATAGGTAGTCCTCCAGCATACTCACAAGGTACTCAGAGCCTTCTCAGCTTCCAGAGTCTGTATTATGTCTTTCCAGCTGGCAAAGTTGAATGCGTTTTTGGCGTATCGCCACTAGAGCACAAATTTATTTTTTTTACTTTTGGCTGTTTCAGCAGAGTTGATTGCTTCTGTAATAGCATCTATTGTCAAGGGACTCTTCCTAAACCCAAACTGTCTCGTTGAGAAGTTTATTCCTGGAATTATGTGTCTCTTTAATCGTAGAAGGAGCAACCCCTCCAGTAATTTACTCATCTTATCCAGGAGGCACAAAGGTCTGAACGATGACATCAGCTCAATTGGTTTGTTTCCTTTCAGTATGAGGATTTTTCCATTCCTTAAAGAATTTTCCCAATTTAAGGCAGTGATTAAAGGTATCCAGGAGGCATCCAGAGTATTCTTTAACCACTAGACTAAGGATCATGTATGGGATTCCATCCGGTTTCGGCACTGTTTTCTTCTTGGTCTTCATCACTGTTTGTCCCAATTCATTCCTTCTTGAAGTAATTAACTTCGTTGAAGTGTTAATCAGAAAGTTTATTCCTTACCTAGAGTTCTCTGCAAGGACAAATATCTCTGATAATTACTTTCACCCACTCTGGGTTTTCCAGACTCACAGGGTTGGATTGTTTAAATATCCCCATAACTATGTTATAGGCCTTTCCCCACAGACCATTCTCCACATCATTTACTAAGTTCTTCCAGCATTTTATTTTACATCTTTTGAATTCAGACTTAAAGTCGTTTACAGCACCTCCTATAATTTTCCCTTAGCTGTATATCAGGTTCTTGTTGCAAGTCTACAAGCTTTAACGCATGCTTTATGAAGTTCTGCAATATCTGCAGTCCACCAGTACATATATTTATCCCCTTAGGCTCCTGCGTCTAGGCATTGACATCTCACACATATCTTTAACGATTTTTTCGCGTTTTCTTTACTGCCTCTTCGACGGACTCTGCTTTTTCCCCATCCAGTATTTTGCAAGTTTTAATTCAACAAGGAATGGTATGGTCTTTTCTTCGTTTAGTTTTTTGGTATTCCATGATGGTCCGATAATTGCCTGTCTTTTCTTCCAGCTCTCTTGTTTCCAATAGGTGAAATGGAAAATTCTATGCAGAGATGATCCCAAAATAGTTAATGCGATAAAACGAGAAAAGAGGTGACTTAAAGTTTGGCAAACTACACATCACAAACGTGACAAACGAAACTTACTGGCTCGGTGGCTCAGAGCGAAGTTATTCGCCTCTCATTAATGAAGTCCAGGTTCAATTCCCGGACAATTTTATGTAAAATTTGTTCCGATAAAACGAGTTTGGCTGCTTCACAAGGGCTAATCCAACCCCTGTTTCCAATAGGTTCCTAAACCCTACTCATATCCTAATTCCTTCCCATTTCTGGCCGCTGGGTAGTGTCGCAAGAGCGCGTAAGAGAGAGGCGCGTACACGGCGATGCTACCAGGCAGTCATCTTGACAACTGACTGAGACGACACGTGACAGACAATATTAATTAACGGAGGATACTCTAAAAAAGCGCGAAGCGCTCAACGCCTCCTAGGGGACACCCCTACTCACTCGACACCCCTGGCAGATATTGTTAAGAGAGATGATGATTATAGATAGTCTGAGTCGAAATCTTCAGACATTGGAAAAATATATGTTGAACAACGCGGAGATCGTGAAGGACTCTTTGGCTAAACCACTGATGCAGTGAGGAATGGATGGCGTGATGCACCAGGTGAGAAAAGAGAGTTCTCAGAGATATTGAGCTCTTTCAAAAAGAGAAGAGAAGGCTCAGGGAGAGGGGGAATAGTCTGGACGCACAGAGAAAAAAAGAGAGCGGCACGTAGTGTACCAGAGGCTAACAGAAGAGATAAGAAAATATTATTGATAATCCAGAGGAAAAAAGAGAAAATCAGAGTGAGGAGCGTAAATAGCTCGAAATAGAAGACGCTGAGGACGAAAAGCAATGGGAAATCCAGCAAAAGAGAGAAAAAAAAGACAGGGTAAAGAGGTAAGACCTGTAATTAAAGGAAACGAGGCGCTAAAGATTACAGCAAGACAAGGGGTCTCATATGCTGGCATCTTAAAGAAACTTAGCACCTCACATGAGATGAAAGGGAATGATTAGGTCCGAAGAGTGAGAAAAACAAGAAGGGAAGAACTGATCGAGCTGAAAAAGAACACGAGGACAGACGCCTTTGGTAAAATAAATGGCCAAAATAGTGAGTGCACTCGCTGTCTTACAACCTCTGAAACCAAAGGTAACACTAGAGGTAGAGTCCCTAAGCGACCATAACTAAATATCCTTTAGGATTGTAGAAAGTCAGTTCTGCAAACAATCGTCTTACAAAAGGATAGCTGACTGTCCGAAGAGGGCATTGAATGATCGGAAACTTAACGAAGAGAACGTAAAAAGATCTCTGACAGAATCAATGAGTAAATACATTCAAGAGCTACGATGGAGAATTCAACTCCAAACAATAGACGGTACGGTAGACAGGGCTCGAATGGTAATCCAGAGGGCCTGCAATTTATTGATGCCTCTCAAGATAGTCAGAAGTTACCATGGGAGACCAACATTTTGGTGGAGGGAAAAGGAAAAAGCCCTCCTAAGGAGATACTGTGTAACGGCGAGAAGATGTATGAGGGCAAGGGGGTTGAACATCCGATGACAAGCAGATGAGGGAAGGAACTCAACCGCGTAATAAGAAGCAAGAACATAAGCTGGAGCAAGCTGTTATTAGAAGTAGAAAACGATCTGTGGGACAGACCTTATAAAATTGTTATGATTATGAGGAAGTTGAAAGGGAGGTGGAATATCCCTGCACCAAACCGATAAAACGTGGGTCGAAGAAATAATTGGACATCTATTTTCCAAACGCCCAAAGATGAGGAAAAGGAACAGCTATGACAAGCTGTTGAGGCAGACATGTTCACGACTCGTGAACTACAGAAGTTGGTAAATGCCTGAAAGCAGTCAAGGAACCTGGGTTGGATGGGATACCGAACGAGGTACTAAAAGTAGTCATCACAGAGTATCCGGGCCTTCTATTGGAACTCTTCAATGTGTGTATGTGAGAAGCAGGCTTTGCGGTCTGTAAACGTCAGAAGCTTATACTATTAAGGAAGAGACACAAGCCAGTGGATAGTGCATCATCGTGTAGACCTATCTGCCCTCTCGATGCAGCAGGCAAAATGCGGGAAGACTTGATTCTTCAACGCTTGGGGAAGCACATGATAGGGCAAAACAGCTTGACTCATAATGAGTACGAGATCCGTAAAGGCAGATTGACGATTGACGCTATCAGGGAAGCAGTCGAACTGGCAAAAACAGCAAGAGAAATTAGCTGCAGGAAGGAAGGCTTTTGCACCCATATAGCAATTGACATTCGAAACGCATTCAACTCCTTGAGTTGAGAAGTAAAAGAGGCTTTACAAGACAGAATACCCCAGTCTATCGGAAGAATCTTAGAGACCACCTACACAAGGGAAGCATTATACATGAAGGAGATAATTCCAGAATTAAAGAAGAATGACGCGTGGAGCCGCCCTCCCCCCTCAAGGATCTTGGCTACGCCCAATCCTATGGAATCTGGTTTACGATATTTTAAAGATGCCACTCTCAAGGAAAATAAATATCTTAGGACTTGTTGGCGACATAGAGCAAAAAGATGGTTGGATAAATGGAAATTAGACATGGTGGCAGGAAAAATACAGGCAGTTCTGGTCACCAAGCCTAGGGGCTTTAGAAAGCCGACAATAGAGGCGGGAGACAACGAAATACAATGGAAGAAACATATTACCTATTTAGGAGTGGAAATCGACAACTGCTTGAGTTTTGGACCTCATGTGGAGAAGGTAGCGATGAAGGCAATGGAAGCGGGAAAAAACTTGACAAGACTAATACCGAACGTTAAAGGCTCGAGGGAAAAGAAAAGATGACTGGTAGCAGTCCTGTCCAAAAAGCAGCTCCGGGATGGACGAACGCTATGAAAGTAGAAAAGTATACGAGGCTGCTGTCGGCACAGAGAAAGGTAACACAATCTCTGCCTACCAGTGGCGGCTGGTGCCCCACAAGACTAGAGGTTGCACCTCAAGCAAATGACGGAAATATAATTTCCAAAATTCAGAACACTGATACAATATGTAAGAAATTAGTGAAATTTAATTAAAACTACTTAAATGAAAGCCTAATAACAGCTACCAACCAGTCAAACTCTTTCTGATAAATGATAGCATCTAGGCATTGTGTCATTACAGTCTGACTTTTGTCAAACTGTGGATAAATCGGCCCCACCTGCATAAGCTACGGTCAGCTTATGGAGATGCTCTATGTGAATCATGTTGCCAGTACTTGTATCCTAGGATGTTCTAAAAACAATCACTGATCTCAGATCCAGACAGTGATTATGTAATGGCTCGACAGAGGGGAGTCGGTTCTGTAAACAAAGTACATGGCCAGGAATCACCCCAGCCCAGGGGGAACGTAAGGTCTTAAACTACTTTATAGACACAGACTCAACAGATGCGAAAAGTTTCTGTAAAGAGGAAGAAAATACACATGAGACCAACCATAAGCTCAGTCTTCATATAACATAATTCAAAAGTACATATAAGTATATAAACATTAACTTCCGACCTACAGCTAATATTACTCACGAAAGAGACAGAATCAAACTAATAAACTTAGTACACTCCTATAATCTAGATGCAGTAATCGACACATCAACCAGGCAGTCAAAGACTTCCCAACCAGCAATAGACCAGACCCTTTTAGACAAAACAGAACACACATACACAATCACCACTAATGATACGGGGCTCAGTGACCACAATGCTCTAATACTCACTCTTAAAATAAATTCCACCTCACCAAAATCAAACCTAATAAAGGAGACCAGGAAGAATAATGAAAAAACCTGAACAATCTCATCTCGTCAACTAATAAATCATGGTCAGGGGTATATGAAATATCTGCCATCAACCTAAAGTTTGACACTTTCTTTAACACAATCAAACACCTCAATTTCAACATCTCACATCCACTACAGTATCACAAAACAAACAACACACAAAACAGCAAAGCATGGATAAAAAAGGTATTAAAATTTCTTCTGAAAGAAAAAGAGAGCCTTATAACCTCACAAAAGAACACTCATGCAATAGTCAAATAATCAACTACTACAAGCGATATTCAGCCATACTCAAAAAAGTTGTAATAAAGGCCAAACAAATGTCAAATGAGGAGTATATAAAATAATCCAGAAATAAAACAAAATCTATGTGGAATATTGTAAAACAAACCTTACCAGCAAATTACAAAACACAAAATATTGAACTAGTCCATGTTAACAGAAGAATAACAAACCCTAATGAAACCGCCAGTACATTCAACAAACACTTCTCTGAAATTGCTGCTAGACTACTAAAAACAAGAAATCCAAACACTACACCTCTACATCACAGAAACAACAGAAAAAGAAATACTTCAAATTATAAACAAAATGCAAAATAAACAATCCGCTGGGATAGACAACATTCCTGACTTCTTAATAAAAAAGATTGCTCCATATATCATCAAACCATTAACAATCACTAACTCGTGGCTCCTTCCCAAACATATTTAAAACTGCTGTAATTAAACCTATACACAAAAAAGGTAACAAACAAGATGTAATGAATTATAGGCCAATTTCACTCTTGTCAGGTTTTTCAAAAATATTAGAAAAACTGTTCTATGAAACATTAAAAAACTACTTGATACACTGTAACATTATCACTGACTCACAACATGGATTCAGGGAAAATTGTTTAACTGAAACTGCTCTATTCACCTTTGTAAATGAAATCCTCATGGCATTAGAGCAAAAAGAAATTCCTGTTGGGTTGTTCTCGACCTGTCAAAAGCTTTTGACATGATAGATCACACAATTCTATTGTCAAAATTAGAGAATACAAGAAATTGCTTACAATTGGATAAAATCATACCTGTCAGACAGAAAACAAATTGCCTTACCAAAAAGACAACAAAATAAATAATCATCACTCCGAGCCAAGGGATGTGACATATGGGATCCCGCAAGGATCCACACTAGGCCCGATTTTATTTCTTATGACCTGCCATCAATAATGGAAAACAACAAAACCATACTCTTTGCTGATGACACTAATATAATATTCAAAGAAAGAACAACCAAAGCTTTGCAAGACAAAGCCAATTCAGCCATCGACAAGCTAGTACAATGGATCCACCATAACAAACTAATCCTAAACCAAGACAAAACAATCACAATACCCTTCCACAACTCCCACTCAACACAACAATACTCACCAAATTTAACATTAGAAGGAAACAGCATCACACAAGCACAAAAAACAAAATTTCTCGGAATCATCATACAATCCAACCTCAAATGGAACTCTCAACTAGAAGATATTAATTCAAAATTGAGCAAACTTAATTATGCTATTAGAATAATAAGAAGAAACAGCACCATTGGTCAGCACAAACAGTGTACTTTGCAAATGTGCACTCTATTCTCAAATATGGAATAATAATATGGGGCCAAGCACCAGAGGCTAAATAAACATTCAAAATACAAAAGAGAATCATTCGAACAATAACAAATATAAAAAGAACAGAGTCCTGCAGACCTCATTTCAAAAAACTTAACATACTTCCACTGCCTTGTATTTTTATTTATGAAGTTATAATGTTTGTAAAGAAAAATTTAGTAAACAATGGCACACTTTACAAATTTAACTCAAGCTTACACCCCTAGAACACAAGGCAAGCACGTAACCTTCATCAACCAATATGTACAAGCACAGGAAAAAATCTGGCCATAACCTGCCTCCTCCTCCCCATTTCAAGATTTAATCAAGGAATATGCTAAATCATATGTAGCTGTTACCATAATTGTTATCATGAACTGTTAGTATTACTATTATTATTTTATAAATAATGTTATCTATTATTATTATTATTATTATTATTATTATTATTATTATTATTATTATAATTACTACTACTGGATATAATATTAACTCTTTCCTCACTATAAGTAATTCAAGTCAATAATAGACTTTGAAATTCTTGCTTCACAAATCAACAAGGAATTAATATTCAAAACGTTCATAAAAATTATAGCCAGAAAAATATCTTTCTATTTATTTAAATTGTGTAACTTTGCCTCCACTAATTTTGTTTGTAATTTTTTTTTCTTTGTAACCTGACTTGTGGTATTTATTCAGCATGTGCTTAAAGACTCAGTAATTGATTCTTAAATATCTTAAACATGTTTACAGGCAACTCACAAGTGAATTGGAATTAATAATACAAGCTCAATAAATACAGAAAAAGAAATCAAACACAAATTTTCATTTAAATTTCACTAGTCTGAGTTTTGTACAACAATATTTGTTTTTAATACAAACAATAAACATTTTTAAACAGCAAAGGTAATGATTCTTTTCATAAAAGAAGTATGTATAAAGTAATTGAAAACTGTGCTAATTAAACTAAAACAATACTTAAATTCTATTTCTGAAGCCTTCATTTTTATTTCTTGTTCTGGGGGAGAACTTCCATAACCCACAGACCCCCATTAGAAGCGAAGAAAAGTTGTTCACTAAACTAGAACAATGTCCAGATCTACATTGATGATTCCTGTGTGATGAGTATTATTGATTGATTGATGACATGGTTTTTATTTCTTGTATTTAAAATTCACTGCTTCTTGTGCTTCAAGCCTCTTCACTTCTCTTGCTATGTTCAATGAAACCTGTTAAATTGGCCACCTCAATCATTGGACATTTTCATCTGGAACCGATTTATTTTCCCATTAGGCATGTGTAAATGTTCTCTCTTTTAAGTGGTTACCTGGCACCAGGATCATTAGCCAGGCACATTTTGTAGATTAATCTGAATTAGATGGCCACAACTTTCTCACAAATATGCGGCTGAAGACTGATAGATATTACTGTTTTTTGAACCTTCATGCAAGGGATGCACAGACAAATTACAGTATAATGATATCCTTATGAATTGTTAGAGTTGTATTATGAGATGCTTAAGTTGCAGGGTGATTAATTTCTGATTCAGTTATCAATAATTATTCACTACATGATCTAAAATTCCTTGAGTGAGAACTGAAGCTTCAACTCTAGTTGAGAATAAAGTCCATGTTTAATAGGAAGAAAGAATTACCAGAAATTTATTTATTTTGATTAAGATTTGTTTAAGTATGTGAGTACAAAAAGGCTACCATTATTATGTGAAATAAGTATAGTTAAATATGTGTTAGCAAGCAATGCACACTAAGTTAATTGCTGAGATAAAAAATTAGGTCAATGTCCACATCCCATATTCTGATAACCTCCATTATGTAGCCAGCTATACTAATGACCATTTATCTCTAGAACCAAAGGTAACCACTTAAGATGGATTTCCCTATACCTTTGGTAGAAATCTTTTCTTTAATTCCCCATTTTTTCAATGCTATCTGACATAAAATTATTTGGACATTCTGCAATTTGTCTTTTAACACATTGACTGAAATGGGGGTCCAATGCAGTCTGTGGCTCTGTGGCCTCTCCCCCTACATGAAGCCATGCCGGACCACAGTACCCAAGACCCTTTCAAGCCACAGGGTGTCACAGTGGATGCACAGATCCGGGCTAATGTTATGGGTTTGATAACAGAAGGCCTGCCAGGCCTGTTTTCACTCTTGGCCTATGTAATTTGTTATTCAATTACCTAATCTCACATATTTTACTTCCCTATTGACATATTTTATACATGTAAAGACAGACATGGAAAAAGTATGCGTAGGTTTCCATGGCTTGAGTTCATGACTTCTTGGCTGTCCGGGTAACACCGCATCATTGGCTGAGAAGCATGGTTGGCCTCTCAGCCAACGACACAGCGTTACCTGGACAGCCAAGAAATCATGGAAAAAGTATTCAGAATGATTGGATTCCGGAGGAAAAAACCTTATTTCATTTCTCATCATTTTTATTCTGTATGAAGAAACAATACAGATCTTTTGTGGATAATATAAATGAACAAAGAATTGATTTCATATGTTACGCCTTTGTGTGATTGAAAAAAGCAATGATAACAATTTTTCCCCCCCCACAGGTTGTGCATTTTAGAATTGTTTGTGGTGTCTTTTTAGTTGCATACTTTCTATCAAATTCTGACACCATTTTTTCATAGCATTTGACACACTTGCCACTTCCAGTTCTTCTTCCCTGATCTTCACATCAATGTCCTATTGCCTGTTGATTCCGAGGTGCAATTCGCTCTCCACTAAATTCAAATGTAATCTGTTCTTTGAATTTTGTTATGGACATGCTTTTATTTGCAACTCAATGATAATATGCATTGACAATAGCAGTACCAAAAAGTAGCTCCAAAGCCAATTTTTGATACCACGTTATTCCTTTCCATAGTGAAGAATTGTAGTTTTTAAGTTGGTCAGAAATATCTATACAAGATTTGTAATTAATTGTTATAATTCAGAATACTTTTTGGTTTCTCAATATCTTCTTTGTTTCCTTTTTACTACAACCATTTCATCTGTGTATCTTGTGCTAAGAATAATAACATCTCTTTTATCTTTCCATTTTTGAACTACTAAGCCATTGCACTTCTGGATGGATTCTTTTTTCTGTTTGGTTGTTAGGTTCCAATAAGATGCTTTCTTTGTTTCATCATTCTTCAGCTAATGATACTGAAGTGTAGCAATTATCAACACACAAGGTTCTTACTGAATTTAACAAATTTCCCATTAGTTTCAGTACCACGTTCGTGTGTACCGATACCTTCTTTCTTTCTTATTTTCCACAGTAAGCATTACAATCATATGTGTGACCTCCCTTAATACAAATTTTAAATAATTTAATATCAAATTTATGTCTTTTACTGATGATACATTGTCTAAATTTGAGTCTATCTTTAAAAGTAAGCAACATTTCATCAATGCAAACATTTTCACACGGAACAATTTATGCTTAAAAGATTCAGTTTGACACGCAAAGGACAGAGGATTTTAGAGAAGAAGGATTTTACAGAGACTGTCATTGATATTGGCAGTCCTGTTTCTGCTGAAGTGTACTGTCTGTATCAATAGCTGAAATCGGTTCTGAGACATCACAGTTTGTTTGTTATTTTTGTATAATGAATTTTTAGACCACTAGGATTTGATGCTAGGGTACTGACATAAGCCCATCCATATGAGTATTTTCAAGAACTGTTTTATTTTACTGGAATTAGTATCATGCCAGGACTCTATAATGGGAATATTGTGAGCCATGTGACACCATGTGGCCAAAGTGTCCCAACTCAAATAAAAATGCATATTTAAGATCTAATATGAATTCAGCTATATTAATGTCCAAATTAGAAACCAAAATTATTAAACAAATGATCCGGCTGATAGGAAAAATATTTGTGAAGTTGGTTTGGCACTAAATGTGTTAATAATCACAGAAGATCACATTTTGGACACAGGTTTCAATTTCTTATTAATTCCAAGTATATACTTCGTATGACAAATTTTGCAATTACTTTATGATCAAATGTTTTAGAAAAACAACAACCACAACACATTCACACACCCACAAATGCACGCACATACATGACTTTTTTATGAAAAATGTTTTCATCAATTATATTCCATAAAATTCTTCTGCATTTTACCCTACGACATTACATACTTTTATAATATCAAGTCAAATTTTGATTTAATCATTGAAATTCTTCATCAATAGGGAAAAAATAAATAGGGGGGAAAAAATAAATAAAATCAATTTAATTATTGATACTGTGACTGTCATAGAAAAACAATTCATTGCAATGTGATCAACTATTGTGTTTTACAACACTGATTAAACACAAAACTGAATTTTTTGCAGAACATTAGGATAAGTCGACCCGCAGCTTTCATGCTGCAGAAGTATTTAAGTATTTGATACCACGACAATATATCCTACTGAATGATACTCTACCTAATCAAAAATGAAAATTGCTTCACATTGGAACCTAACTTACAATCACTTTGTCTGACAACACATACTATGAAATGGGAATACCCTCCAAAAAAACATTCGAAAGGGGTAGTTTTTGTAGATTACAGCACAACAACTTGCTTACGGTTTTGGGATTCTAAGGCACACCATTTCAGAGTTACGTACATTGGCAATGCACAATCCAGTGTAATATGTATTGTGAGTTGTATGTGTGCTTGCTGTTTCCTGGTACCATAACCATTTCCTTATACAATCTGCAAATGTTTCTAAATGTTTCCATTTTGAATCTGTTTGAATCACTCCTATGTGGTAATTCCCTATCCAGTAGTAGCACATTACAATATTTTATGTTATCGGAGTCACATAAATCAAATATTATATATCTATAAAATTAAATTTTTCTAATGGTATTATTGTTAAAATGCGATAGAAAATCAACAATGAGAGCAACATAATGTTTAATCTTTTAAACATTTTATATGACTCTCATGTTTATCATGAAAAAGTCGGTGCCAGTTTTCAGCACTGCCAGATTAAAAGTACCTTTACTTTTATGACGAATAGGCAACAGTTTTGGAAGATCCAAAGACCTCACTATTTTCCGCACATCTTGAATTCTTTCTTTAACTTTATCCATATGAGCTGTAAGATGAGATGTTATGAAGAGGTATGATGTGCCAAACACCATAAAGCCTATAGCAACAGCGCCTTTAGTTCTGAATGCAGTGCCAGGTCGCACGCTGTAACTCGCTTCTTCAGGAACTGAAACATTAAGCATCCCCCCATAAGAACACTTGTAACAGAATCCATTTTCTTTAAAAATTAATTGAACTATCATTCAAAGGAAGCAAAAGTCAATAACATAGAAGCAAATAAATTCTTCTGAACCTTTAATAGGTTTCATGGATTCAGAAAAAACAGAAGATAAATAATATTCCTTTAAAATGAACTTGATTATATGTGTCATTTATATTTAAAATTTCTCAAAAGATATTGCAACTGAGAAGCATTTTAAGCACGATATCACTCAAAGGAATCTTTTTCCTCAGTTAGTAAGCAAACAAGGCAATAAGAGAGAATTTTTATTTAGAAAATTCAATTAGTGGCCTATGGGGGGGAGGGGGCATGGGGGGATTAGAAACCCTTTTGTTGGAATTTTGACAAAAAAAGCTTATGTGAAGAGATTAAAAATTCTTAGATCAAAAAAATGGACCTTTGGATGAGTTTATACCAATAGTAAAAGAAGATGTTTCTACGATGATCACCCAGTAACTGCATCAGTGATTCTTAGAGACCTGAGCACTACATCTCCTTCTATTTGTAAATTCTTGCAATGCTATTGAATACCATTATTATCTACAATCATATTTAGAGCCTTTTCTTCACATAACCTAAATTACTTTTTATTTGACCAAGAAAATAAATTAAAAAAATAATTTTTCTTAATAAACTTCATTTTGCGCATTTTCAAACAAATGCCACATCTTTTTGAAAATCAACTTATTTTCTTATTCAACAAGTTGATTAAATAACTCATTTAATGAGTTTTTCATTAATTAATATATATCTCTAGTTATCATTCCATAAAAATAAAATAATTTCATTAACGTAGGATATTACAAAAAGCAAGGAATGAGAACATGGTCAATATTTAAACTAACTTTTAACTTCAAAATGAACATACATGCAACATGCATAAAAACATTTTTATTTTTATTATATTCAAATACCATTTTACAGGGTCACGCAGAAAAGACAAGAGACCTGGAGCAGTAGATCCATGGGAGCAACTTATTTTAATCAAAATTCCCCCATAAATTAATACAATTTATCTCTCTCTGTGACAGAAATAACTAGGAGTAGTTTATTTTAATTAGAATTTCTTCTATGTTTTGAATTTTTAAAAAAGGAGGGGAACCAATTAATTCAGAGCCTGGGGTAAGTTGCTTTGGCTGCCCCCAGTCCCTCCTGGATGCCGTTGGTATTTTATGATGCATTAGATTATCTCCAACTACTATATCAAATAATAGAATTTAGTTTCTATGAATCTATATTGCATACAGAGAAAATACACGCCATCATGAAACACAACTTTACCGGAACAAAACCAAAGAAGATCTCTTCGAATGAATATAGCAAGATGTAATGTTCCAAGCACAGCAGAATGTAAAAGCAAGTGTGATGGCCCCAGAGTTTCTTGAATGTTGACTTCCCATTCAAAGCGTTCTGAGTAACTTTCTTGAGTACCAACAACAATTACATCCGGTACGTGCTCAAGACTTGGAGGAAGCATAAAATCATTCAATTCTTGTGGAGGCGCCTGCAAGTTAATCAAATTTATTACTGTCTATTAGTACATATTTACTTGAAAATTATAATGTGGAAATGGCTTACTTGTCCATTCATGTTCCAAGTCCCCACAAAAATACGTAATTCTCTGTGTGGAAGAGTTCTTTCTAATTCTAGTGATCCAAGTAAAGAATTGGCAGCTATTCTTCCATGCAAAAAGTTTCTGTAGAAATGAACAATGCAGTATATATACATATATACACTACAAAAATCAATGTAAATTCTCTGTAGGTAGACTGACTCACAGACCTCTCTCTTGCTTTGATTGTAGGAATAAGGTGAAGAACTTGAGCTGCTAATAATGAATGACGAGCTAAGCTGTCCATTGAAGCCACAAACCCGTGACTTCTGGAAACTCCCATACTGGTACCCACAGTTGTCTCACTGCCAGATGGCATCAATTTGTTCTTGTGATCTTCTTTGGGAGGCAAAACAGTGTCATGTGATGTAGATCTAATTCGGTAACGATATGCTTCAGGTGCACTTCTACTAGAAGCTGGAGAAGAATGGCGTGCAGATGGATTCAAAGAGCTCAAAAGATTGTCTGCTGAGCGTCTCTTAGATAACAGGTGTTTACGGGAATGATGCTCAGGAAATGAGCTTGATAGAGGTGATGAATCATGAGATGAAGATTCACTTTGGGTAGGGGAAGCAGCAAGTGAAGTAGCAAAAGGTTTTTGTTTACGTTCTACTGTTTCATTTTCAGCTTTTCCACTCTTTAATTCTTGAAGAAATGATTCAGAATTGACTCTGTCCTCAAGGGAGGAGTTTTTTGAGATTTTTGATGATTGTTTGGAATTACTTTCACTATCTCCTGAAGGGCCTTTTTCACTCATTTCTAACGGTAAACTCTGTATGTTAATATGATGTTGATAATCGGAACTGTGAATGTGACTAGATGATCGTGACCCTTCTGTCATAGCACAACATAGGGACAGTTTTGTACTATTTCCCAAATCTTTTGCTGATGCCAGGTTGTTTAGCTCTGTGCTTTCCACTCGTAAATCTGACTCTGACATGGAAACATTACTCTCTCTAAATTGTAAGGAACCTAAAGAAGACACGGTTTCATGTTTTATTGGCTTATGTTCTGGAGGAATTGTATGCAAACTTAAATCTTCTGATTCTGTAGACAAACACCCTACTTTGGTTTTCCTCTGCATCAGCAATCTACAAAGTGATTTTTTCTTTGCTTTTGATTTTGGAGATGTACACTGACTGTCATCATCTCCACCTCCACTACAAATTTCCATTTTCCTATCAGAAAAGTATAAAAAGAGAGCATTGGTATAAAGTATTAATGATATTTTTTTAGCACAGTAGAAAAGTGAATTTTCATAAATTGGTTTAATAAATAAACTAGTGTATAACAGGTACTATTTTCAATTTACATTGTACTCTACAAGCTAATAATTTGAAATTAGCTAGTGCAAAGTTACATGGTATTAGTACTGACATATCCCTGTGCAAAAGCGAATCGGGCTTCTTGTCATTCGCTAAAATCACAACTAGTCTTTATTATTCTTCATGGTGAATCTACGTGCAGCATTACGGAACATAAATCAGAATGAATGCACTGCGAATAACGACGAAAAATACGACTACGAAAACGAGAATACGCAATTAAAACGACGCACACACCTGGTCATTACTTCATGAACTTGTAAGCGTGTTTCCAAAACACAAGTTGTTATAACAGGTCAGTCTCCAGAGAGGTGAGAACAGAAAACTAATACAAATAATATATGAGATTTATTATAAATTCAGGCAAACGGCAGAGATTTGACGAGGGCTGAACTTGGACATTTCTAATTAGAAAATACTGTAGCTGGATTGGATCGGAATTATGGAAGCCGGTGAACGCACTAATAACTAACACCACGTTTGAAGAAATTCACTGATAATTTAAAAACTGTGAGTTTTTCTTTAGAACTGCGTATCACCGACTCGTTAAAAATGCATTTACAACTACAACTACTGTGGACAAAAAAGAAAAGAATCGATTAGACACTAACGTCATCTTGCATGTTACCCGAATTTTCCTCGAAAAACAAAACAAAACATCAGTTTTCCAGAATTAGCATCACTGTACTTTGCCGGGGTATAATTTATTCTGAAAATGATCGACGAAAAAGTAGATTCATTCAATATTAATAGGCATATTTTTGGATCGGTTGGTTACTAATTAGGTTTTATTGCTTATTTATATACTTTTTAAATGCCTTTGCATTCTAGAAACGCTTTACGTACTATTTTTTGGGTCAAATAATATTAGTGAATATAATTATATTAGTGTGCAAAGTGTACGATGAAAGCCAGTTACGCTGATGGTGCACCGCTACACTTAGCTTCGAAAATTAAGAGTTGGACAGTCAAACTTTCACCGTGCAGGTTTTACGCGGAGACGGAAAGTAGTATTGTAAGGTTTAGGTTTGATGCAAAATGACAGAACTGACGGAAGTGCGGAAAAATGCGTCCGTTCTGTGGTTTCGGCATGGCCTGAGATTACACGATAACCCAGCTTTACAAGAAGCATTAAAAGACAACGATGTGTTTTTACCCATTTTTATATTTGATGGCAAAAGCGCAGGTAGATAATTTTTCCAACCTGTTTTTTTTCGCTACCGTTCACTGATAATTAATTACTTCGTTTTGTGTACTTTGAAGGAACAAATATTATTGGATACAATCGTATGAAATTCTTGCTGGAGTCCTTACAAGATATTGACAATAAGTTACATGAAGTTGGAGGAAAATTATCTCTCTTTCGAGGAAACCCTGTGGAAGTCTTTCATTTTATATCCGAAAAGTTTAATCTCCGTAAAATCTGTTTTGAGCAGGTAAACTTACTTGACTATAAAATGAATGACTATGAAAAGTATCTTCGATTTTTCTCATGTAAATTAAGGAATTACACTTTTTTTCGTAGGATTGTGAACCAATCTGGCAAGAACGTGACAATGCTGTGAAAAAATTTTGTCGTGAAAATAAGATAGAATGTTTTGAAAAGGTTTCGCATACTCTATGGGATCCACATCTTGTCCAGAAAACAAATGGAGGTGTACCACCACTTACTTTCCAGATGTTTTTGGTTAGTTCAAATTGAGAAACTAATCCCATAAATTGGGAAATGAGTACCCTATTTTGAAACATTTTCTATTTATTTTATTTCAGCATACTATATCAGTTCTTGGGTCTCCTCCAAGGCCCATTGGAGATGTAGACTGGACTTTGGTTGAATTTGGAACATTGACGCCATTGCCTTTGCCTCACAATTTACATGTAGGTTTTTTCTGTTCTATTTTCACTTGCATATATTACTAAATATAAAATTAAATCAGATGGAAAAATGATAAAAGTATGGAATGTGAAATAGGGTAAATTTTTAGCTTCAGTTAGAAAGAATATGGATTTATTGGTAAGAATTTAAAGGTACCTCAAAGTGTTATGTTATTGATGTGTTGACACATATTAATTGGGAATTAAATAAGTGAACTAGGAGTGATTTGTATGGATTTACACACACTTTAATGAACCCAATTTGTCTAATAATGAAAATGAATTTTGCAGTCTAGAAAAACAGCTGCTTAATTATTTTCATGGTTTTAAATTGTGTAATTGCCCTTTCTAATTCTATATATATTAAATTTGTTGGAATCTGCTTTAGATAGTGCAGTTTCCACTTAAATGTTCTACATACAACCAAATAAAGTACACTCTGAAGTACAAAACTTGTTAAGAATCTACATGGTCTGCTTTCTTGTTTCTTCTTGTGTACTACCATAATAGTTATTCAGTAAATAAGTCTGTCTCGTAAAGTTTGACTTTAGACAGGAAACCACTTAAAAGTGGATAAAAGTATTATAGTGTTCTGTTGAAGGCCTGTCATCATAGTCTTTGTATATGCAGGAATGTATTTTCCTTGTCAAGAGGTGAAGCCAAGGAAGATTAGGACTGGGCAGACTCCATGCAACACCTTTTTCCATTATTGATATTCCCTCTCTTGTTGGCATGATTTGTAGTTTATATATGATGTTTCAATTACTTGTCCTTGTTTTAAACAATTAACCATTACTCATTGTTAAATCTCAAGAACTAGTCTTTTTTCTGCATTATACAGAGTATTATGTTGAATTTTCATTTGCCAGGGCCATGATGGACTTGAGTACTACTGAGAAGAGCCATAATCAGATCACAATTATCCGGCATTAACCACAAATTAATTACGAGTGAGAATGGTCTGCAAGTGTGCAGCAGGTTGGCAGGTTAAGTTAGTGATGCTGCCCAGGTGCCACATAGTATAGGTCAGCCATGTCAAGGACATGGGCAAGTTTACAAACTTCACCAAGCTCGCCAGCACTGTCTCCAGGGGGGTAAGGGTTGCACAAACTGGTTTGGGGTACTTCATTCGATACCTGGCTTATGACAGTTGTTTGGAGAAGTTAAATGAGTTATTGCCTCAGTGAGTGATTAGAATCCCCGTTTCCAGTACTGTAACATATCCATTAATATGTGCACTTTTGAATTGAGAATCAAATTAAAATTTTCCATCCAAAGAAATTTGACTGCGTTTACTTAAAGAATGCAATAATTGCATTAACAATAGCTCCTATGCTCACTTTAGGAACAAAGATTATTGTCTGCTGGTAAGAATGATATGCTAAATTTAAGGATAGGTTTTACATCAAGAGAAACCACAGAGTTGTTTCAAAAATTTACTTCACATTATTGCTATATACATCAAATAATATAATTAATAAAACAAAACAAATGAAAATAAAAAAGAATTTGCAGTTGAAACATATTCTTCCCAAAAATAATTATATTATTCTGCCATGGCCAAAAAGGTTGTTTGCATCTTTGAATTTTCACTCTTTATTTCTTTGAAGTTTCGATCCTAGTTGGTAAAAAATGACTTGTGCCGTACTATACATATTGTCACAACTTGTTTTTATTGTTATGGTTACAATACCTTCTGGATTGCTTTATTATTTATTATATTTTACAGTTTACTGATTTAATATCCATCACATGAATGTAATATTTTATTATTTATATATTTTTTGAATTAGACATCAACTAAGCCCAAAACGACAAAGAATTAAGTTATTAAAAAATATTTTAGCATCTATTTTAATACGGTCAGAAAACAATTCAATCATCCAGCATATCTTTCAAAATGTTAGCCATATTTATCCGTATCAGCATCAAGAGACTTTAATTTGGAAAATGATAGAAATCTGGATTTGATTCTCCTTTTTGCATAAGATTAACTTCACTTCAGAATTCTTCCATAGTTTCCTTTACATCAGTTATTAAGTGATCAATTCCTTGTATTTGCATTTTTAATCCATGCAGGTGAACCACAAAATTTATCAAAAAGGTCAGGTACCCTTGCCACCCAGTCACCCTTGCCATCGTGTCGCCGTCAATATTAAAGGTGCACTGGTAGCGTTTGTACACCCGGCTTTCTTACAAAGCAATGTAAGCTGCACTTATATGACGACCGTATTACTTTCTCGCCCTTAAGAAAAAGTTGGAATAGTAATGCTGCGGGAGAGACCGGCGAATTTTCGGCAGAAAAACTTATTCCCGGGACCTGGAAATGAAAAAGTGTATAAATCCAGTTGTGACCGATCCGTCTGTGAACGACGCTAGCGGCTAAACCGTTCAGTCGATTTTCTCCAAAGTTGATATTTCCTAATTGATCTGGCTGATGTCGCTGCCCCTTAAATTTGAAAACGATATTTTAGTTTCGCTGGTACTTTACATGAAGCCCCTGGCTATTGAAAAAAATAGCATAGTTTTTTATTAAATTTTGTTGTTGGATAGTGTGAAGAACGTGCGAATTTCGCATGCTTCGTTACAGGCGTTACCAGTTCGGAAATTAGCAAACGAGGTTTCAAAATTCTTCGAATTCATCCCATTGTTGTCGGTCATGATGATTGTATAAAGTAGATTGTTGTGTTAGATTTATTAAAGTTCGCTTTGAGCTAATGCTCAGTGGCAAGCATGATAACAATTACAATTAGAATTATTATATAGAAGAGCATTATCAATATTTACAATTGGGTTTACTATTAGAATTAGGGGTCGATATAATAGTTCCTATTTATTTCTAGCTAACTCTAAATTCACTTCTAGTTTACATAACACTTCACTACACTACACTACACTACACTACGCTTCACATCACTTCACTGTATAAGGGCCATGACGATAATAATTATAACAATAATAATAAACGTAATAGTAATATTAATAATAATAAAAGCAATATTAATATTAACAATAACAATAATAATAAAAGTAATAATAATAATAATAATAATAATAATAATAATAATAATAATAATAATAATAATAATAATAATAATAATAAAGATAAATGTCTCAGTCAGTATTATTCGAGATGATCTAGATGGAATGAAGCATATTTTTAAATTTGGCTACATTAGAAGGAAGAGCCTCTAGTGCTTCTGCAGGTAGTTTATTCCAATCTACTATAGTGCGATTCACAAAGGAGAACTTGCCTACATCAGTTTTTTGCTTTCTACATCGTATTTTCCAAGGGTGGTCTCCTCTGCTTTTATAATCTGATTTCTGTAATCTTTTACCGATATCTGCCCATGCTCTGTCCCCTCTGTATGTCTTATACATTACGCATAAACGCGCCCGTTCCCTTCTCTTAGATAAGGACTCCCATTCTTCTCGTTCGTCACCAACGTACCTGTGATTTACAAACTTTGAGGCCCGTTTTTGAATTTTATATAACGCTTCGATTTGCCCTTTTCTGTACGGGTCCCAGCATGCCGCTCCGTATTCTAAAATTGGACGAACAAGTGTAGTATATGCTAGGGATTGGGCATTTGGACTACTATTTTTTAGAATACGCATTACAAAGTGCAGCGCTCTCCAGGATTTTTTAACCGTATTGTTAATATGATCCGACCAACCTAAGTCGCTTCGCAGGACCAAACCCAAATACTTACAGTTTTTTACTCGTGGTATAACGTTAGTTCCTAATTCATAACTGGAGCGTACGTTCGAGCGAGACTTGGTAAAGCAAATGAATTTACTCTTTTCCGGATTTAATTCCATCTTATTTCTGCACGCCCAGTTCCATAAACAGTTAAGATCGCTCTGTAAACCATTTTCGTCCTCAGACGAGCCAATACTTCTATATATTATGCAATCGTCGGCGAAAAGTCTAACTTTTGATTTTAATCCAGTTGCAATGTCAATGAACGCTAAGAATAGCAAAGGCCCTAACACACTCCCCTGAGGGACCCCCGAGGTTACATCGGCTTTCGATGAATATTTGTCTCCTATTCTGACTGTTTGAGTGCGCCCCGTAAGAAATTCTTTTATCCACAGGATTATTCGATGATCTATTCCCGTATCTGACAATTTGGCAATTAAAAGGCCATGTGGAACAAGATCAAATGCCTTAGAAAAATCTAATATTATTGCGTCGACCCTACTCCCTTCGTCTAATGAATCTGCTATGTCCTGACAAAAAGCAATTGTATGGCTGTCGCACGAATACCCAGGACGAAAACCGTGTTGATTTTGAAATAGCCAATCAGTTTTATTCCAAACTCGTCTAATATACTCCGTGATTATGTGTTCCATCTGTTTGCATACGACTGATGTCAAACTTATAGGCCTGTAATTGTTAACAATCCTTCTGTCTCCTCCCTTGTGAATCGGCACTACGACTGCTTCTTTCCAATTTTGAGGAATCATGCTATTATTTACAGTAACCTCCATTAAGCGCGCAAGGTAAGGAATCATGGCTTCACCTCCCAGTTTTAGTATTTCTCCTGGTATTCCATCAGGACCTACTGATTTATTTCTCCTAATTTTTGCAATTCGTTTTCTAATAATTCCTCCATCGATTCGAAAGGTTTCTATTACGGGTGTTGTTTCACTTACTAGGGTTTGATCCTTCGGCTTGAAAATAGATGAATAATGTCTGTTTAAACAAGCCGCCTTTTCACTGTCATCTGTAATTAACGAACCATCTGCTCCACAGATCGCTGGAATACTTTCTTTGTTCCCTTTCTTATGTCTCACATACTTGAAGAAATTTTGCCAACAGGTCAATCGGTCGCTTAGAATTGATTTTAGGTAATTTTCTTGGGTATGTAACTTTAATGCTAATAAGTCTTTAGATAATTGTAGAAAATTATTTTTCTGATCCTTATTTATATTACGTTTACTATACTCTGTCCTAACCTGTCTTTTCAGTCGCCTCACTTCTTTGTTATAGTACACAGGATCCGAATGGCACCGTAGTTTCCTGGTAGGCACGAATTTTGCTAAGCATTCAGAAATAATGTTCTTAAAATTTGACCAGATCTGTTCTACTGTACATCCGCTAGAAGCCCAAGCCGGAAAATTGCTTTTCAAGTATAATTAAATGTTTGTGACGTTTGTTCGAGAAAACTGAAAAATTTCTTTCTTTTACAAGATCATTTCGTTTACCCTCCCTGCACATTTTTAGGAGGACTTCTTTGTGATCGCTAATTCCAGGAATTACCTCGCAAAGTTCGTGCAGGTATTATTGAAGTCACATTTCTCGTTTAACAAACCGATATTTATTTTAACATAACTCTAGCTGAATACAAAGTGACCAAAGAATAACGTCTGTGTTGACGTTGGCCGTGGACACGACTCTGGGAAAAACGAGATACGACTACCGATCGTGCATCATAGATGGCGACACTGACTAGGCGTGTTTACAACATCTTTCCTCCGAGAATGAAGTTACAATAATAATAAGAAAATCAATTATTTAAACTAAAGTAAAAGAATATACACAACGTCTGATTATAATATGATGAGTCAGTTAACAACCAATTACAATGGTCTTAAGACCGGCAAAAATAAGATACATTATTATAATGATTTAAGTAGATTATCAACATATCTAGCATTATTCAACTTCAGAGAGTTTAACACTTTAATCTACCATAGATGATATAACAATTTTACTTATTAAAGCAAATATAATAATCAGATAATACTGAATCTAAGTAAAGAGCTACTGGATTAATACGGATAGTAGTTTTCTGTAAGGTATGCTGGATGTCTTCGGTTTCTCTGCGAACGCCTGTTCTGTTGGACACCTGTAGGTCCTATGTGAACCTCAGATCATGCGTTTTGAGAAGGGTTCACTACCTCTGTCTCAGGTTGTTTTGGTTCAGGTTGCTGTGATGGAATGATAGGCTGCTCAATGGGAACAAGAGCAGCAGCTCCAGGGGCATCCTCAGAATCAGCCACAGAGCCCGCTGACGTGGTTTGTCGATTTAAATCAAGTCCGGGGTAATCTATGTAAATGTTGCGTCTTGGAGAGAGTTGTCTTAACGGATCAGCGCTAGCCAATTCCACTTTAGTCCCTTCCTTGCTTGCCAAGATTTGATCGACGCTTCGGTTATGAGTAACCCCCTCTTGATCTTGAATAATGTACACTCGTTCTCCTTTGGGGGCTACGATTTTTCCCAATGACCACTTAGGTCTAAAGTTCCGATAATCTCGGAAGAATATGACATCACCTACTCTGAACTGACGAACTTTGGGTCGGTCTAATCCGCTCGAAATCGCCGGCGAAGATTAGAGTGTCAGTTCCAATGGCGATAGTACTCGCAAATTTGGGAAGAACAGTTGAGCAGGTGTTTGACCCGTTGTACTGCATGGTATGGTCCTCATAGCGAACAATGTCCTCGCAGTCCGAGTTGGCCAATCTCCATCTGAAAGTTTTGCAAGACGATCTTTGAACGAACGAACTGCTCGCTCCACCAGTCCGTTGGAAGCGGGGTGATATGGAGGAGAGTTCATAAATTTGACGCCGTTTTTGGGCAAGAATCTCCGAAATTCGTCGGATACCAGACATTCAGGAGAGCCGAAATCCGCAAAGATGTCTCTCATGTGGCGGATGAGAGTTGCCGAAGACATTGAAGATACCTCCCTGACGATGGGGTAGTGCGAAAATGCATCGACACTGATCAGGAAGGTATGTCCGTCGACTGGGCCCAGGTAGTCGATATGAACTCTGTCCCATGACTCCACTGCTGTCGGCCATTGTAAGGGCGGGGCAGAGGGAGGGGTCTGTCGAAGTTCCTGACACGTTTGACAACGGCTAACTTTGTCCTCGATAGCCTGGTCGATTCCGGGCCACCAGACGAGAGTTCGAGCGATTGCCTTGCTGTTAACGATTCCATGATGCGATGAGTGAATGAATTGTAGAATCCGCTGCTTCAAAGTTTCAGGCACGACAATCTGACATCCTTTCAGTAGACATCCTTCTTGAATTGATAGGTCCTGGCGGCAGCTCCAATATGGCTGAAGCTCTCCCTGAACTTTTCTTGGCCATCCATTTTTAACGAATTTAGAAACCTCTGCAAGAATTGTTTTTTTTGTTTTGTTTCCGAGGAAAGCTCAGAACGGCTGATTGGGGCATCACGTATTTCAAGTATGTGAATGCCCGCTGGCTCTGGATATACGTCCTCTGGTTGATGGGGCAAAGGGAGTCTTGACAGCACATCCGCATTGCCGTGAAGTTTTCCTGGCCTGTAGAAGAAAGTGTAATCGTAAGCCCCCAGTATTATGGACCAACGTGTCATCCTCGGAGAGAGATGCTCCGGCGTCACTGATCCTACTTTGAAGATGCCCAAAAGTGGTTTGTGGTCCGTGATTACCACCACCTTTGTCGATCTGCGCATAATTCCTTTCCGCGTCTGACATTGTTCGAGAAGCGAATGCTATCGGTCTTTCGGATCCGTCCTCGCAGATGTGTGACAAAACTGCGGCGATTCCATACGGAGACGCATCACAAGCCATGACCAATGGTCGGACCCCGTCATAATGAGTGAGAACCAACGAACTGGATAAAAGGTCTTTGATAGCATGGACCGCATTCTCTTGTTCCTCATTCCATGCCCATGGTGTGTCGTCGAGCAGTCTGTAGAGGGGTTCGAAGACGGTTGCTCTTTGACCTAGAAATCTGTCGTAGAACATAATGACCCCAATGAGCGCTTGAAGTTCAGCTTTACACTGAGGAGAAGGCGCGTTTTTTTATTGCAGCTACTTTATCATCCAAGGGGTGTAAGCCTGCTTCGTCAATCCAGTAGCCGACGAACTCTTATCTCCGAAGCATGAAACAGGCATTTCTCCTTTTTCAATTTAAGGCCATACTTGTGAAAAATATCCAGAACTTTCGACAAGCGTTCATCGTGCTCCTCACGGGTTTTCCCGGAAACGACTACGTCGTCCATGTAGATCGCGACTCCGGGGATACCTGCCAAGAGACCCTCTGCGAGGCGTTGAAATGTACCCGGAGACGCCGGTGCACTGTGAACAGTCCTCTATGAGTATTGATTGTAAGCAGTCTTGCAGATCAGTCATCGACGTGCAGTTGCGTGAAAGCTTGGTCCAGGTCGAGTTTGGAGAAAACTGTTGCTCCTGACAGCTTCACGAAAAGGTCATCGAAGAGAGGTAACGGGTACTTGTCTGGTTTGAGCCACGTGTTGATAGAAGCTTTGTAATCTCCGCATAGACGAATACTGCCATCATTCTTTGGCACGATGATAATTGGGGTAGCCCAGTTTGAGACACGCACTGGTTGAGAAACCCCAATTCTTGTAGCCGTTGGAGTTCATAAGGTACCTGTCAGGCCCGAATGTAGATAGGAGGAACGGAGTTGTCCATTTCCAGGTGAACCGGCGGGCCCTTGAACTCGCCCAGATCTGCATTATTCCTCTGAAGCGCCGGGTGTGACATCCGTGGAGAAGATTGAACCACTGTAGTGGAAGTTCCCAATAGATGAAGTCCCGACACTTGCAAACCGAGAGCGGGAAACCAGCTTCGGCCAAGCAAGCTATGTTCTCTGCAACCGTCAACCACGATAAGTGGTAGCACCGCTGCCCGGTTCCGAAATCTGACTTCCACATTCTTGGCACCCAAAATTTGTATGGGTTCGTTGCTGTAATAACCAAGTTGAAGTCCTGGTACCGGGTGTAATGTTGCTTCGGGCCATAACTGAAGAAAGGTATTCTTGTGGACAACTGACACCGCTGCCCCCGAGTCAACTTCCATCGTCAATGGCTTTCCATTGACAACAACCTGAACCATGATTGAAGAAGAGGCAGCAGGTGAAGGTTGAGAAGATCTCTCAACGTTGAACAAGCAGTGTCCAGCAGGTAGGCCGGAAGGCGGAGCGTGGGGGTGAGTATTCCCTGATAAGGCGGGGTCCGGCTGAACCTCCTGTTTTCGTGCCCTTCTATCTGACTCGATTGCCCACTGGCAGATTCACCGCTGTCGGACACCCTGAAGCAGGCTCTTGTACATTTTTAGCCGCATTTTGATTTGACTTACCCTTTCTTAAATTTTTTGCCGAGAATTTTGGCAAATTTTTGCGACATGACCGGTCTTGTTACATGTCGTGCAAATCAAGGACGATGGGTCCATCATGCATTCAGAAACACGGTGACTTCCAGCGCAGCGAAAACAGATGATGCCTGATAACTGTGTCCCCATAGGTCCTTGGGTTCTGTCTGATGCCCAAAGGACGGAAGCTGCCTCCGAAGTCATTTCACGGACGTGTTGTAACGCAGTCTCCGCTCGGGATGCCATTTCGACTGCATCGTTAAGAGTTAAATTTTGGTGCTGCATCAGACGAGTTCTCACATTGCCATCCTTCAATCCACACACAAGTTGGTTGCGAATCATATTATCTAATAAGGCGCCGAAACCGCAATCTGCAGCGAATCTACGTAGCTCCGCCACGAATTCACTAACTGACTGGCCGCTTTTCTGCATGCAATGGTGGAATCTATGGTACGCTACAACCTCGTTTACTTGCGGGCGGAAGTGATCGGTAAGGCTTTTTATAATATCGTCGAAATTGAAATCATCGACTTGTCGCGGGTGCAACAAATTACATGCCAAATTATATAGTTGCTCACCGCAAATGGTGAAAAAATGTGCCCTTTTAAGGTTAGCGTCACTTATGTTCATGGCAGTAAAATTAAATTGAAGTAATTTTACCCACCTCGGCCATTCCATTGGGCGTGATATATCGAACACTTTCATGTTTGAAGATGACGCAACGAACGTGGTTTGAGCCATGGAGACTGTTGACGTGGATGTTGACGCATCTCCTGCTGTGGTCACCGGCATTGTGGAACAAGAACTCGTGAACGGTGAGAAATTGATGAAAAATGGCGGTCCGCCAAGTTCACGCTCGCTTAATATAGTCGAATACCGTCTGAATTAGCGGTCGAATTGTGAGAAAATGACGACCTAACCTCAAAACCCGCATGGCGTATGCTCGTCGCTAACCACTCGCGAACAAGATTGCAATTTTTGTCGACAAAGTTTTAGACATATTCGAAAAACGCGAATCACTTTTATCCTCGTCGCCAATATGTTGTCTTCGTGCAGATATTATTGAAGTCACATTTCTCGTTTAACAAACCGATCTTTATTTTAACATAATCTAGCTGAATACAAAGTGACCAAAGAATAACGTCTGTGTTGACTTTGGCGGTGGACACACCTCTGGGAAAACGAGATACGACTACTGATCGTGCATCATAGATGGCGACACTGACTAGGCGTGTTTACAACATAGATAATATTCGTATGTAAGGAGAGAAAATATCTCCGTGTAAACGCGCCTTAACAAACACGCTTCTGTACTTTAAGAAGTTTTAATCGCAAATTTTGGTATTTAAAAAATTAAATCTCACTTCAAATATAATTAATGTTGTGGGAAATTATTCTTGCTTTTCTGTACGCTGTTCTGTAAATTCTGTAATATTGAAATTTATTCATGTTTCATTTCTAAGAGTAAGAAATGACTATACTGCGATTTTAGCAACTCTGTCCTGACAGATATCAGCTGTTGACGGTGACGTTTAACTCCTTATTGGATGAAACCGTCAACAGCTGATACCTGCCAGGGGCAGAGTTGCGAAAATCGCAGTATAGTCATTTCTTACTTTTAGAAATGAAACGTGACGTCACTATGGTGACGTTCAAGCTCCCTATTGGATGAAACCGTCAACAGCTGATACCTGCCAGGGGCAGAGTTGCATAAATCGCAGTATACTCTTCGTGACAATCGAAATAAATGCAGATAAGCGCGAGAGCACTTAGTTTGAATTAGACTTTTTCAAGTTAAAACTGAGTTTTTAGTACGGAATAAATTACAATATTTTAATATTACGGAACTATTTTCAATTATGGGAGAAAGTATGTGCTGTTGTGGTCCTAGTTTTTTACTTGGAATTGACTGCTTACTGGGAGTCAAAGATGAAAGGATGTTTGTGAAGAAGTAATTTCAACCATGTGTTTGCGCATGTTTCAAACCGCACATTCGTTACTCGGTCGAAAACTAACATATCGTTCACCATTGTATTACCGCGTTTTTGGATTGTGTGTGTGTGTGTGTGGGGGGGGGTATGCGTGGGATATGTCTATGCGCGTCCGAGGTTAAGAATGAAGTACAGAGCCTTCTGGGCTTTTCCAGTAAATAAACTCATTGTATCATTGTATTACCGCGTTTTTGGATTGGGGGGGGGGTATGCGTGGGATATGTCTATGCGCGTCCGAGGTTAAGAATGAAGTACAGAGCCTTCTGGGCTTTTCCAGTAAAGAAACTTCCCCCCTTCGTGTTTGAATTCAAAACTGTTTGAAACCCTCATTAACATAATTTTTATAACAATTACATTAGTTAAATAATACCTCGGGCACATTATGTATTTACGACATCGTGGTAAATATCTGTAGAATTTATTGTTAGAGGGAAGGGATACGTTCGGTTGTCGGATCTGTCAGAGCTGCGGTGCCATTTGCTTCGGTTGCCGTATCATACTGTGCTCAGAAAGTTCGCTTTCCGATTGTTTACATGTGTTTGTTCGCCTGTGTATAGATGAGTTTTGTTTTTGGTATTTATGGTTTTAATCGTTTCAAAGTGAAATGTGATTTCGTTTAATTTTCTTCATTTTGGTTTTTAGGGTGTGGTAAATTAATAATTTACACTTTAAAAAAATTAATTTCCTTTTACTTTGCAAACTTAATTTAGAATGAACGATCCGCTACCGTAAAGTGCAAGAGTGGTAATGTGCTGAATAGTCGAAATAAACAAATGGTAATTAATGTTTATAACTATTTAACTATAATTATATTTTTCAGCGGGATTCGTACCCAATGCTTACCGGTAGATAATTGTCCGCTCATCTGCCGAGAGGCAGCTTAGTTTTCCGTGAATAAAATCAGTTCCCATGGTTCCGATTTCTTTTGTCATCAAAGCAATTTTAAGTTTTTTTGTTCGGTATTCAAAACTTATTTATCTACGTTTAAAAAGGAAACACGAGGCTTGGCCTTTTTGCAACTGCATGTAATTGGTTTGAATTTTGGATATTGTATTGAAACAGTGGTGCACTTAAAAATTAATATTTCTTACTGATTTCTTATGACATTTAGAATCACAAAGGACGTGAGAAGCTGAACAGAAACGTTCCTGTGTATTGGAGTATCTTAGGAATAGCGTTAGGAAAGGGAGGAAAATACGGTTTTTATAAAATTGGAAAAGTTCGAGATAAATTACTTTAGCGCTCCGTCTCATTGCGGGATTCGTTGTCGCCATCGAGTGCGTAACTTTCGATTCATACAATGCAGCAAAAAAGCGCCACGTTTGGCATCACTGTCGCCATGAGAGACCGTACTTCATTCTTAACCTCTGACGTGCCATAGTGATGACAAAGTTTATCCAATCATCGATATTTCAATACATCATGATATCGAATACGATAAAACTTTTCTCATCCTATTTTCATTTTAATCGTAGTTCTTAAACAAGATATATTTTATTTTGTGGTCACATATAAATAAAATGTTAAAATTATTTTTATCAAATGTAGAGAAATAAAAAAGAACGATCGTGTTTTGCTGTTCTTCCATTTATTCACTTTCATTCATCAATCATGGAAGTAAAACGTTCTGGATGTAACGTGATTCATAACACGTATCATCAGTTTTATATATATTATGCGTTAAATTACTCTGTCATCTTAATTTTTAATCAATCTATACCAATAAAAGTGAATTCAACGACATCGAATCGTCATCGATTCCACAAAAAGGAGTGTATGAATACATACGAAATATTTGCAGCGGTGAGGTAGAACCGCGTGACCGATCTCCATGAAAGATGGGACATCCAGGTGTTTTTAACGCAGAAGTTTTTTGTGCTGTTAATTTTGTTGTAACTCTACTAAAGGGTGCTGCAGCACACGATTACGTTTATTTTTCATTCCAGTTGAGCTCCACCTGAGCTTCATTGTTGCTGGACGTTGCCTTGTGATGCAGGATAGGCGGTGCGAGAGAGAGACAGCCAGACAGAGACTCATGGAGAGGCAAAGAGAAAGAGGAAGGGGGAGAGAGATGGAGAGTAGGATAACGTCTGCCGGGTTCCGCTAGTATTCTATATTGACTGGATTCAAAACACAGTTTAACAATTCTACCACGTTCAAAATCATTGAATAAGATAAAATAAATAAAATTCTTAAAAAAAGGGAAACAAATTGTTGGAAGAGTACGTTTTTGGACAAGAACATTTTTATACTTCCATTCATTCCATCCATTCGTTTAAGTTCGATTCATGAAATTCACCTCGGAGATCTGACTTATATCCAGTAGCTATTATTCTTTGGAAATAATTTTTAAAAACCTTTCTTTGTAAAGGCTTTTATAGAGTTTAATAGAGTTTTAAACCTTTGAAAATTTTCTTGTACCATGCAGTGACGGTACGTGGTTGAAACCGTGCAAACGTTTGCTTGGACTAAGTGAAATTCTCATACACTTCAGTGTGAAATTCAGGCCACATTACATATACAAATTCAAAGAAATTATTCATTTACTTAAAACTCAGCATCATATATGAATGAACGTTTCAACAGCAACAATACTACACAAATTTTACTATTTACAACTTTACACAATTCAAATTACTTTTTTCAAAATCAAATTTGAATGAAACGTGTCATAACATTTACAAAGCATCTTCTTGCTTTTAAGCATTCTATTCATTTTAGTCTCATTTGAATACGGCGTCATTTTCACTTTGAATTCTCGTCTAATTACTTATTCAGTTATTTGAGGCATGCGCGACCATTCCGCAGATACGAATTCGCGGTTGCGAGACTCGCTTTCAAATACACTACCAAATCCCTTACAGTACGGCTATCTTTAAATTGTGTGGCTCGCGCTCGCACCTGCTTCGCCGGGACATCGACGCCGCCTCGGGACCTTCGTGCGCGTTGCCCTCGTAGACTTCTCCAGCCTCCTCCTCGCTCGTAGCGTCGACCGAATCCAGACCAAATTCCAATCCAATTTTCCATCTTTCTTGCGTCTTCCAGCACACAGGGATCGCTCGTTCGCACTCCTCTTCTCTCACGTACCCGCACGTTGAACACCGACGTGCGCCCACAGTTCTCGCACGTATTGAATGACTAATGACGTCGCTCTCGGCACACATTTATTTCACAATGCGAATATTGGTTCGAAAGTTTGTACTGCGTTTAAACCAGTAATTGAGTTTTCGAAATTCTGTCACTATTTGACCTCGCAAATATAGTTCAAATTTCACAACTCATTTACATCAACACGTACCTTTTACTACTTCATTGCGCAAATCCCAATGGCGGATTTCACACGAATCCTCCTTCGCTTCGCTGTTCAAATAACTTCAAACGTCTTTCAATATGGCGTTCTCCTTACTACTATGCACTGGCAATTACTGACTTAGCCGGTGACTATTACAAGAAGAATCTCCGGTCGTATGTCCGGAGTATTTAAGTGACGCCCTTTCCACATTTTTGCTGGAAGGAGGGGAAGACGAAGAGAGATGAAGGACAGAACGTCTGCAGGGTTCCACTAGTACATAATAATATTCAATTAGCATGAGTTCAAAAAATCAATAGTATAAACTTTATAATATAAATTTAACAAATAATATTATAATATAAGTAATAATTAAATATAACTTAATAATATAAATTTTACAAAGGCAGTTTTTGAACTTTCAAACTTACAATTTTTTTTGTGATTCTCTCCGAATCAGAATAGTTGCAGGTTTCACTTTCAATTGATATCATTGCTAGATCTATTAATATTTCTTTTGACGTAGTTGGTCGTAGGAAGTTTTTAATAATTTTTAATTTTGGAATTTATTTTTTTCCGGTGGCTACTCTAACTGGCCAAGTTAATAAAATTTCTAATGTAATATTAGGTAATGACCCGATTAATTTATTATGATATAGAAATTCCAATTCTTCAAGTGGTTGTTCTTCAAGTGGTTCTGCTAGTTTATTGGTCATATAAAAAAATAAACGTATCACTTTTCTCATTAAGTATTTGAAACTCTTCTTCTATAGGTGAAACTGTAGTTTCAATAATACGAGGGTAAGTCAACAAGTAATGCCTTCTATTTTTTCGACTTAAATAAAATTAGTTAAGTAATTCAATTAATGAATTTGACAATATTCCTCAAACCTTCTTCTATACTCTACCGCAGGTGTAACGCCTGCGTCGATATGTGGCAGCACAGCAGACGCTTAAAAAATTACCGGCATCGATGTTCGTGTGATTGAATTCATGAATGCAGAAGGAGAAATGCCCATTCGCATTTAGGAAAGACTGAATAATGTGTTTGGTGATACAACAGTAGATATCTACACTGATAGACGATGGGTTCATCGCTGTGACGAAGCTGAAGGGCAAATATCTTTGACTGGCGAAAAGCGGAGCTGCAGGTCGGTAACTGCAGTCAAGCCACACAACATTCAGCGATGTCGATGACATCATTCGTGGTGACCGTCGGTGACTGCAGATGAATTGTGTCGCATTATCATAGGTAATACCACTAGAGCTGTAAATTATCGATAAATTCCCGATTCGCGAAGCGAGGAGGGAATTTATCTGAGAATTTCCAAAGCACTAGTGGTATTCAATAGGATTATTCCACGAATGAAATTACGTCCAACAGAATTCCAAAATGTGCCAAATATTAATTTTATGTTAATGCACTTTATTTACTTACCTTTCATATTTTGCCAGTTCTACCGTGCCAGGTCTATACGTAATCAAAGTCGAGTTAAACAAATGAATATACAGACGATGACATGAAATGTATGTTTATTTTGCTTTAAAGTGACAAACATTAACATTTAAAGTAACAAACATATATTCTTTCAGTTGAAAATACATTTATTATTAATTATACATACATATATATCTTAATTTATTTATGATAGCCGAATGGTGATTCTCATTGATTTTCAAGTAGGGCTTCAGTGATGTACTAGCATCATCTCCGATATTATCTCAGAACTGTGTATACCTTTTACAGATCTCACTTTTACAGATCTCACACGCAACCAATCTTTATAAATGAAGTCTCTAAAGAAATATAATTTCAAAATATGACTTATAAGCACTTGTTTTAAAAAACGCATCTAAATATTCATGTCAAATATACTTTCCATTCTTCTCCGTGTTTTCTGGAACTCTACGGATTATTTCATTGATTTGATCGTCAGACGCGTCACCAAATCTTGCCATTTTATTACTACTGAAAATAACTGAAAGCGATGTTAAAATCAAAGAAGTTATATTATACATACGCATTTGTTGTACACAGCGGTTGATACATACCGCCTTCTAAGATACATGGGTCGGAGTTTATGATTGGCCAGTAGGAAGGAGAGGTAATTAAAAGCGATGAAGTTTTTGATATTCGCCGCCCTGATTGAGGCATGTGTAGTTAAACACTATTGATTTTAATGTCACAAGTGAAATAGTCTCCCTTCATCTACAATCGCCTGCCGCTCCGCTTTGCTCGAATTACTCAGTTAAATATCATCCTAAAATGAAACGTCTATATTTAAGTGAATCAACCATTCCTTCTTTTAAATATTTATAATTTTGACAATATTATTAATTTACTTTTAAACTACTATACTTTACGGCCTCGTTTTAGGCCCATCATTGAAATGAATCAAAATAATTTCTCTCTCCCTCTGTAAGTAATGGAATGGCTTGCTCTGGTTTTAATTCTATTTTCTGGGCGTCAGCATACTTACGCTTCTCAGGGTTCTATCTTGTCTCGCGGGCCTGAAAATACCGCACGTACGAGTGTTATTAATAAAACAAGTGCACATTTATTTTCCGTGAAAGCAACTGCGCGATAGGGTTTTTTTACGAGACTTGATGATCGAAATGTCAGCATCGAAGATCGTGTCAGAGGAAAAAGGATGATGACAGGATTTGTTAGTCATGGTCTGTATGGGCATTGTGAAGCCGACGCAAAAAGTTGAAATGAATATGGTGACATCATGGCAGTCATTTAAAGTTTACCATGAAAGGTTTGGACATTAATATAAACATGTGAAGATTGTCTTGAAATAGATGAACATCAATGTGGACGAGGGCAAGGAAGAGTTCTGTGATGCATGTGCACTGGAAAAAATGCATAGGTTGCCACTTAAGAAGCTGATGAATCAACCGATGGTAACTGGTGAACAAATCCACACCAATGTAAACGGACCCATGTCGACTGAATCTCTGAGAAACGCGCCCTACTGTGCGTGTTTTACAGATTATTTTAGCAAGTATCGTCGAGTGTTCGTTTTGTAGCAGAAAAGTGAAGTTTGCACTGTTTTGGAGCAGTTTGTGAATGAGGCCAAGACGAATGGACATGTTCTCAAGCAACTGAGTGGTGATGGAGGAAAATAATTTGACAACAAGGTCTCTGAACTGTTAGCAAGCAGGGGCGTATAACACTTTATTGCTGGGCTGCACTTTAACTATAAATTGCGGAAAGATTAGTACAAATTTAAAATAAATAAATAAATAAAAATACATTTTAAAAAGCGCGAAATTATCAATATTTGAATTTTTGATCCCGAGTTATAGAGCGCTATTTGTGTTGTTTACAGTAACTTTATCTGAAATTAGTCGTTTTCCGGCACACAATTACATATCTCTTCGAAAGACGCGAAAGTAATAAATAATCCATACTTTTTACTTTCTCGCTACCAGTTACTCAGAAGAGAGAGAGTTATGTACGAAGGTTGCCTTTTATGTTTCGGGATTTGGCAACCATGATGTTGCAATCTGGCAACGGATAGCTGTATCGTAAAGTTGGATGTTCTGAGGTTATACGTACTCATAACGTTTTGACATACGAGCGCTATTTGTGTTGTTTACAGTAACTTAAAAGATTCATCTTGACCCAAAAATGGAATTAAATCGTGAACATTTTCGTGCGATTATTTTTTACAACTTTCGACGTGGATTAACTCAGCAACAGTGCATGGATGAACTTAATTCAATTCTTGACGATGAAGCTCCATCAAGGACCAGTGTTTATCGATTATATGGTGAATACAATCGTGGTCGTAGTTCACTCCAAGACGAATTTCGCAAAGGTCGTCCAAAATCAGTTGTTGTACCGAAAACCATTAATGTTGTGCGTGAACTGATATTGCAAGATCTTCATGTGACCTATCGTGAGATTGAGACAACCTTAGGCATTAATGGGACCAGCATACAAGTACATTCAATATTGCATGAACATTTGACTGTCAAAAAATTTGTTCGCGTTGGATCTCGCACAATTTGTCAATCGCTCAAAAAAAGGCTCGTGTCGATTGGTCGAAAGAAATGCTCAAAAAATACGATCGCGGTGCTTCGAAACACGTCTATGACATGAAGAAGAAGAAGAACGTGAATGACGTGAAGAAATCGTATGTGCCCGATAGTAAACAGCAGTCGATTGTATGGGTGTTTCAAGGTGAGCAAAATCCAACAAAAGTTGTTCGCGCACGAAGCACTTCCAAACAGATGGTCACCTGTTTTTTCGGAAAAAACTGGACATGTCGCAACCGTACCACTAGAACAACGCAGAACAGTCGATTCTGAGTGGTACACAACGATTTGTTTGCCAGCTGTCTTCCAAGAAATCAGGAAAACCAACCGCCGACGACGGATCACTCTTCACCACGACAATGCGAGCTCTCACACATCGGCTCAAACAACTACATTTTTGAGCACCCAAAACATCGATTTGATGAGTCATCCACCATGTCCTGACTTGACACCGAATGACTTCTTTTTATTCCCGTACGTAAAAAACAAACTGAGAGGCCAACGTTTTTCGACACCTGAAGAAGCGGTTGCATTCAGAAACCATGTTTTGGAGATACCTCAATCAGAGTGGCAAAAGTGCTTCGACAATTGGTTCAAACGCGTGCAAAAGTGTATAGATCTTCATGGGGAATATTTTGAAAAACAATAAAGTGATTTTCGATGATTAATATTTGTTTTTGTTCTCTAATCCTGAAATATAAAAGGCAACCCACGTATGCATCGGTAAACGAATTGCAAGTATGACTTTTCTGCATTGCTAACAAAATAGCAACTCGCCCTTACCTCTACTCTTACCATTACAAGCAAAAGGAGAGTTCAACAAAACTTGCGCATAGTGAAGCTACATTTACGTCCAGAAACAAAACATGGGGCCATCTCAGCGTTTGCTCAATGGATCAGGAAAACTGGACAAAAACTCGAGATGGGGGTCATTGTCCCGGAAGTTGAAGTACATCATTTGATACATATTAAGTCTTTTAAAAAAATATACAATACAAATGTATACTAATTCAATATATATATATATATATATATATATATATATATATCACTGTTTTGTTAAAATAAACATTATTTTCCTTTTTGATAATCAGTATAGTCTC
Source organism: Gryllus longicercus (assembly GCA_038098605.1). Classification (NCBI taxonomy): domain Eukaryota; kingdom Metazoa; phylum Arthropoda; class Insecta; order Orthoptera; family Gryllidae; genus Gryllus; species Gryllus longicercus. Next base: position 411,683 of record JAZDUA010000459.1, read on the forward strand.
TAATTGTATAGAAAAAGCAGAAATATATATGCAGCAGAAAATATTTTACTTCTCACTTAAATTTGTGAACCGACTTCAATTGTTTAATGTCATCAGGTAGTGCGTTGTAAAGTAACGTACATGTATTGTGTGTGGATTTCTGATAGTGAGCGGTTGATATTACTCGCGCAACTTTTCTTGAACGATGACCTTGATCCCCCTCCCTTGTGCAAATAACAGTTGAAGGCAAAAGCTCGCAGCGGGCACTGATGACAACCTTCCAAGCATTAAAACTTCGTTGGCGCGAAACAGAAGCTAGTCAAAGCTAATTGCTTTCATAGTGCAGAACCCCTGTTCAGGTTTATTGTCAATATCGAAAGAAATGGCTGAGTCAGGTCCAGGTCATTCAAGGGGGTCACCTAAAACTCCCGAAAAAGTTAAGCACAAGATGGAGTTTTGACTTTCATTTCACAGACATTGGCATTACTTAAAATACTCTAGTGGTCGACTTTGTAACTAATATCCCCACTCCACCCAAAATCGTCAATCCATCGTTCAAGAAAAGTTGCCCGAGTAATACTGACACTTGATGAACGCCATTTTTACTACATGTGTTGTAATTGTAAATATCATTATTGCGTGAAAATATGCTCCCACGCAGTAAGTAAGTCACTTTTGATAAATATTGCAGTAAATATATAGGCAAAGCAGTGGTAAGATTCCAACCTCGATGAAGAGAGGCTTGCAAGGGTAACGCGGATGGCATTTTTTCATTGTTCGAATAATTTTCTTTTGCAATCTAAAGGTCTGAGTACTACATGATGAGTTTCCCCGCCTGAGATACCATATCTCAGGCGGGAATCTACATTTGCAAAATACACGCAACGAGCTGCATGAAGGCTGAATGCGTAACATAATGAACTGAATTTCGTGTTCCGTTTTGTTATATGTACATTCCATTTTTGAGGTTTGAATGAATTGAGAGATCTAGAAATGTTTTTATCTGAACATCAACTAATTGCATATTGTTCATTTTTAATGGAATAATGGAACATGCGATTGCTGATTTGAAATGCAAAAACTCATTGAAACTGTTTTTCCTTCGTTAACTATTAATTTGTTATTACGAAACCAATTTGAAACTTCTAAATTCGTACTATTTATTATTTTTTTCAAAGAACGTTCGTGTCATCTGCAAACAGAATCGTTCTTCCGTTTTTATTAGACGATGGCATATCGTTTACGTATAACAGAAAGAGAATAGGACCTAAGATCGAGCCGTGCGGGACCGAATATTCAATTGGTGAAGAATTGGAAAGATATGAATATAATGTCCTTTCGTGCCAGTACGATATTTCTACTCTTTGAGGTCGATATTTAAGATACGAAGTTATCTTAAGTATATGAAGTAAAAATATATGATGTTTAAGGTACGAAGTTATCTTACGATATATAAGATACGAAGTATTTTTTGCTTTTTTTTAAAAAAAATACAAAAATAAATTTTTTTGCCTTTTCACTCACGTCGTTATTACTTGTGTTTTAGGTCATCATTTATATTGGCGGCAATTTGTTCACATTATTGTTTTTATGAGTACATGTGCTTTAAATAATGTGATATAAAGTTTCTCCAAACCCCAACCCATTTTCTGTGAAAACTAGCTCAAAATTTCATATTTTCAGAAACGCTTAAACGCTATTTTCATAAAGATAGTCCCAATTTTTTCCTTTAAAGTTTACGAAAGGATAGTGATAATTGAACTCTTTTATATGCCGTAAAATTCATTCAGGGTATTATTTTGTTTTTTGAAAAATTACACAAATGTAGTTTTTTGAAAAAATTACCACACCGTTAATATGCACATTTCCGGCAATTTGTAAACACTATTGTATTTGAGTTTAAATGCTTCAAATGGCTTCTAATTAAGCTTTTCGATAACCCAAAAATTTTCTGTGAAAAAGAGCATTAAATTTCGAACATATAGTATGGCTTAAATGCCATTTTCTTAAAAACGACTGCAAATATTTCAAAAAAAATTGCTATTTAGAACGAGGTTTGTTATTTAATATTCATAAAAAATATTTACGTTCTTTTATTAGGAAACCGAAAAATTAAGACAATTTTTAAAAAAAAACGTACTTTGGGCGGCGATAGATGGTAGCTGGCAAGAGTATGTGGCAAGTTAGTATAGCTAGCTAGAGACCAAAGGAAATAGAAAACTGATAAGGGAAAGTCTGTGCCATTCTGTAGGACAACTAATTATCTTATTGTATAAGTATGTGTATGCGGAGTAATATAAGTAGTATAGATAAAGTTATGTAATGCTTCGAAAAATCGATTTCGAGGTTTCAACAGAAATACACGTTTTGAGTATACCTGATACCGAAAAAGTGTTTGTTTCCGAAACGAGAGGTAAGGACAATAATGATTTAAATGTTTCTTGGCAATTTTAAAGCCAGTTCTACATTTATAATATTGTTTTATTGTCTTGTCAGTTTGTTGTCCACTTGTATATTTTAGGCAGAATTCAAACCCCCTTTTTAGTATATATACATGCTTGTAATCAGCGGGTAAGATACATATGCAACACTCCTTTTATTAATTCTGTCTAAATTAAAAAAAAAAAAATAGTTTAACACGTGCGTCAATGAACTCAGCAGTTGAAGCGCCCTCTAAACCTCAATCAATCAGGCCAGAGAGGATGCATGTATGTGCACCGCGTTGTGGGCGTATATTATAGCAGCATCCGGAGGAGAGATGGTTTCATGGATACTTAATGGAAGAATTAGGGTGGATTTAAAACGACAAGTAACAAGGACAATATTACGACGTCAACTCAAGATAAGTGCTGCGAGCAGTAAGGCGATCTGAAGTTTTATACTTTCTCGCCCTTACGAAGATACTAAGTTAGGCTTCGAAGTCTTTGTTATCGTGTGCCTATTTTCAGCAGAATAACGAAAAAGTGGATAAATCCAGTTGCTAAATACAGAAAAAATCCTCTAACACGTGGTGTAGCCAGAATCCAAGTTTTGTCCTTGATCCCTAAAATCGATTGACGATAAAACGTCTGTCTATTGTAGTCAGTCTGGTCAACTGTAGTACCTGAAATGTTCAGCCGATTTGTCCTAAAATTGATATTCCCCAATTGATCGGAACGATGTCGAGGCATTAGGAGTTTCAAACGGATATGTCGATTTTTAGGGTAAAGTTTTTACTTGAAGCCGCAAATACGTCTTCAAAATTTTCTCAAAAATTGTTCCAAATTTTTGATTAAAATTTGTCCTTGAATAACGAAAAGGATGTTTAAGTGAATGGTGAAGGTCTCACGTTCGTTGAAATAATTTGAAATTGCAAAAGTGCGTCTTCCTACAATTGAATCATTTAGAATTATATTTAGATTTATTTAGCCCAAAACAGTATAAACTGTATGTGACGTTTGGGGGAGATCATTAAATTAATTAAAGATTACATGTCCATAAAACCTAATTTTTCAGTATATAAAGAAAACTATTTATTTTGTCACTTAGAAACATAGAAACTGTATAACATGAAACTAGTATACTTAATTCATTGTATTAAGTTTAAATTAAACAAAATTTTAAAATACAACTCTAGTGAATTTGAAAAAATGTTGATGGATATGTGGTGTTTCAATTCTAAACATCGAGAAAGTGTAGTACGTTTACCAAGCTATGACAGGTTCGGGAAAACACTATTGGCTTTCAAGATTTATAATAAAATACAGTCCCAATTAATTTCTATCCTATATTAACAGAAAAAATAAATTAAGAGATACATTGTAGCTTAACTTAATACATTTTGTAACACAGTATGAAATAAAAGAAATAAAATAATTGAAAATATTTTCAACATATCAAGTTAATCTTCTTATCCTTCAGTAGTATCCCATGATATAATTGACTTATAAAATTTGTTACGATCATTTGATATCTACTGTAAAAATTTAGGTAAATCAGCATTTTTTAATTTATTTAGTAGATTCGTAGAGCCATTTGGGTTTTTTTTTATTTTTATTTTTATTTTTTTTTTTTAACGTCCATCCGTCTGGTGTGTGTGAACAACACTAGCGCTTAAACCATGTAAAGTATTTTTTTCCAAATTGAAGAAACATCTGTCCATTGGGCCTGAGTCGAAGTTCTGCGATTTTGAAAATCATTCATTAGTTTTTGGGGGTACTTTGCATCAAGCCCCTGGGATATTTTCAAACTTCTTTTTTTTCAAAATGGCTCCAATTTTTTTCTTTAAATTTCTTGTAAGAATAGAGTAAAATGCACTTATAAATGTGGTTCGTCTGTGAACACCATTAGCTCCTAAACCATACTTAGATTTTTCAAATTGAAGAAACCACTGTCCATCTTGTTAGAGTCGAGTCTTTGAAAATTTGAAACTAAATCTTTAAAATTTGGGGGTACTTTATATTAAATTAATATTTACATTAGCAGCAATTTTCTCACATTATATTTATGAGTACATTTGCTTTAAATAATGTCACATAAAGCTTCTCGAAAACTCAACCGTTTTCAGTCAAAACCTTTTAAAATTTTGCAAATACAGAAACGCTAAGAGTCATTTGCTCAAAAATAGCTTCAATTTTTTCTTCAAACTTTTGGAGCGAATAGTGCTAATTGCACTCCTTAATTTGCCGTAAAGTTAATTTCCGGGTATTTTTTTAATACAAAAATGTATTTTTTTAAATTATTTCTCTTGCCGGTAATACGCACATTTCTAGCAATTTGTAAACACTACTGTATTTGTGAGTTAATGTTCTTCAAATGACTTCTAATGAAGTTTTTCGAAAACCCAAAACTTTTCTGTAAAAAAGTGCTTCAAATTTCGAATATTCTGTAGCCCATTTTTAAGCTCATTTTCTTAAAAACGGCTCCAAATTTTTCGAAGAAAATTGCTATTTAAGACACGGTTTTACTGTTATTTATTATTCTTAAAATAATATTTCTGTTCTATTATTAGTACGTACATCGAAAAATTAAGAAAATTTTTAAAAAAGATGTATTTTGGGCAGCGATTGATGGCAGCAGGCAAGAGTATGTGGCAAGTTTGAATGGCTAGCCGAGAACAAAGGAAATAGAAAAAGAATACGGGAAAGTCTGTGCCATTGTGTAGCATCACTAGTCATAATATTTCTAACCCCGTCTTATCATATACAATATTATTCGCTAATAAATTTACTTTAATGTTACCTTCCCCACAGGAGGTAAACTTTTTTGCATAATCTTCTGGAATGTAAATACGATCCGTTTTTTTTAATACTTCACTTAATGACCCAAAACGGCGGTCACATAGCTGTGTCCCTGGATTGGAAAAAACTGCTGTATTTGTTCAAATATTTTAATTACACTTAATGATAAAGAAATCGTGTAATGTATGATTGTGGTTGTGGCCACCACAACCATCAGAAAATATGTAAAACTGTGTAGTGATATCAAGAGTATTATTCCTAATAAAGTCAAGAATGAAACTAACTTCATTAAGTCTTTTCTTTTTTTTCCGTAGACATACGCATTCACGGAGTAATATACGTAGTGTAGGGAAAGTTTTGCAATGCTGTGAAAACAACGGTCGGATTTTCGACAAAAATTAATTGCCGGGTTCTGAAAACGAAAAAGTGAATAAATTCAGTTGCTAAATTAACAAAAACAAGTGGTGCTGCCAAATCACATACTTTCTCGCAATGTTTCTAAACGCTCCGTAAATATTATATTGATTTGAATATTATATTGAACAATTCATTTGATGCAATATACGTTTTACAAATAGGACAAGAGAGTTATAACTTGTTTAAACTTTCAAAATACGAAATTGACATACTACAGACACTTTCCCTTTATTTATAATCTTAATAGATTGTATATGTAAGTAGAATTCCTTCAAATGATTTTCAATAAAGTTTTTGAAATTCTCAATAGTTCTGCGGCAACAGAGAGTTGTGACCACCCCCGAAACCAACCTTCCGAAACCGACATTTAACCACTTCGATTACCCGGGTTATACAGAGAATCGGCACTTCAATAATAGTCAATAGCGACTAAAAACAAATATTGATTGGTTCATACATTTTACAAATCCAATAAGAGATGTGAAATAATGTTTAAAAGTTGAAAATTCGAAAATTACATACCGACAATTCCAGTTTATTTATCTTAATAATTAGTGTTTGCGATTAGAAGTGCTTCAAATGGTTTTCAATAATTTTCTGTATTCATCAATTATTTCCTGTGGCAACACAGAATTGTCACAAATAATAGTTCCCGGCTAACACTAGAACCAGCCAACCTGCCCTCCGAAGAGCTCAGGCCGTACCCCCCCCCCCCCCCCCCGAATTAACTACCACGGCTATCCAGTGACGACGTGCAATGAATACTTCTATAATAGTAATACGTGTATGGTGGTTTCAGTAGCATTACGGAGCCGAGTAATTAAGAAAATGTGAAAAATGTTTGCTTTTCGGGTGTTGAAAGAAAACAGCCGAGAAGCCTATCGGAAAAGCTGATCAAGAGTAGAAAGAATAGAAAACTAACTAGGGCGAGAAAGTCTATGACATTCTAGAGTACCACTAGCTTATTTATTTAAATAGCTAATTTTGTACATCAAACCTTGTCTGGCGCAAAAAAATCAATCTTAAAATTTGTAGTTTTGAAATGTGTTTGCAATTTAAAAGAAACGAGCAATACCCAAAAATAGGACTACCATCGTATTTCTTATGGTCACTTATTACATATGTGGAGAAAATGAAAAAAATATGGAGAGATTTGTGAGAATTTTTGTTGTTGTAAATTTCAAGCATACATTACAACAAAACTACTCGCTTTAAAAAAAAATAGTACATGACCTTTTCTAAAGAGGTAATTGTGTACAACAGTCTTTGTCTGAGCCAAAAAATCTCTCTTTTTAATTTTGTACTTTTAATAATTATTTTTGTAATTCTGGAAAATTCGGTGATATTACCGAATGTGAGACCTGCACCATTCTCTTAAGTGTCTTTCGCGCAATTGAACAACAAAATTTAATTTAAAAAATTGAAGCAAATATTTGGAAAATTTTGAAAATGCACAAGGTTCTTCTTGTAAAGTATCCCCAAAATAAAAATATCGGTTTCAAGTTCTAGGAGCCGCAACATCCGCCAGATCGATTGATGAATATCAAGTTGGATAAAAGCGGCTGAACGGTTTAGCCGCTAGCGTTGACCACAAACAGACGGACAGACGTTTTGGCGTTAATCAATTTTTCGGTTTCAAGAACCAAGAAAACATGGATTCTGATTTCACCACGAGTTGGAGATTTTTTTCTTCTTTTTTTCTTTTCTTTTTTTAAAAAAAAAATTAGAAACAGGATTTATCCCTTTTTCGTTATTAGAACCCGACAATAAGGTTTTTTCTAGTGAAATTTCAGCGTCAGTCTTTTTACATAACTTTCTCTTCTTACGAAGAATTCGAAAGGTTCTTTAACAAAAATTCTTTAACACGAGGTGTAGTCAGAATCCCTCTTTTGAGGGTCCTTGACACCGAAAAATCAATTGACGGTAAAGCGTCCTTCTGTCTGTTCCTCTGTGAATGCGCAGGATATTTTTCCAAATTGAAGAAACTACTTTTACATCTGGGTCAATTCGAAGTTTTGAGATTTTCAAAAACATACTTTAAAATATGGGGGCACTTTACATGAAGCCCACCTGGCATTTTCAAAATTTTCTCTGAAACAGCTCCAATCTCCAACGGAACATTGATTTCGAGATTTCAACGGAAATACATGTTTTGGGGGCCCCTGATACCAAAAATGTTTTTTTTTTTCAAAACGTGTCTGTCCGTCTGGTGTCTGTGAATACTACTAGCGCCTAAACCATAAGCAGATTTTTTCCAAATTGAAGAAACCCCTATCTATCTGGCTCGAGTCAAAACTTTGAAATTTTGAAAAACATTCTTCAAAACTTGGGGGTACTTTACATGAAGCACTCCGGACATTTTCTAAAACATGTCTCCAATTTTTTTTCTTCAATTCCTTGTAAGAATAGAGTAACACGCACTTATAATAGTGGCATAGTTCCGATTTTCACGATTAACTCTGAATTTTCGAAAATGTGACAGGTATAGTTTTTTTCGGTGTCTTCCTACTACTACAAAATTAAATATAGAGATTTTCTTTTAAATCAAGTTTGTTCTCCATAGTAAGTTCTTTCATTAAAGTCATGTACATTTTTAAAATGTTTGTAATTATCACACAATATGTGCAATTTTAAAAAATTTCATATGGAAAATTTTCTCAGAAACGGCTCCAAATTTTTTCTGCAATAGATTTCGAACGGATATTATGACAAAAAAATCATTTCGGTCAATTTTTTTTTCAAAAATTACGCAAATGTAAATTTTTTTAAAGATCTCTCACGCAGTTAATATGCACATTTTGAGCATTTCTCTCTGTTTATTTTGTTTAACACGTAGTATGGTAAACCTATAACTATGAGATCAATTAAAGTTTCTGTGTATATTCTTATTTGTAAAGTATTCTATATTCTTATAATCTCTTCTTATAAGTAATATATATATATATATATGTATATATATATATATATATATATATATATATATATATATTGTCGCGATACAGATTTCGTCATACCTTTTGAAACGAAATTCACGCCAAGAAAATTAAATTAAATAAACAGATTCGGCCACCCTGAGTAATACTGGGAACAGATTGCGACATGGCCTCACGCGCGCAACCCTGCGTATCTGACAGCCGTCTCCGCCTCCGGCCCATTAAGAGAGTAGTTACAAGGGTTAGTCGTCGACAGATTTACTGTGGAGCACGTGTTCGCACGGCCGGCTGCGAGAACCTTCTAGACCGCTTTTGAAATCGACATCAATTCTTTCACGGACAACGCCCGTCTTGTGCGAGCATGTTCCCGAAGGGCAAAGAAAATTTCTGGACGCTCACAGTTATGCAAAGAGTCGGATCTCCATTCACTACCCCTGTCACCATTGGTCGCAATAACGCAATGCGCCATTTCTTTCGGCCAATGGCGACGTAATTATCTTAAGGAGCCAGAACATGCGAGAAAACGAGTGGGGGGTAAGAGTTAACCTAATAAGATTTGACTTATGAAATTGGCATTCAGAGCAGGGCAGTCGGGAGAGAAACTTCTCTGGGAGGGAGAGCTATTCACCGACCAGAGGCAAGTTCGCCTCTGATGGACTTTGAAAAAACTTCGGTGTGAGCTGTTGTAATAGAGCAGAGTAACGTGGACAGAGAAAATTCTCTGAAGCGGGAATCAGTTGCAAAGTGAAGCGAATGTGTCGCTGCAGGATTTCTAGACTTTCTAAAGTTGCAATTGTGAATAATCACGAGTATCAGAAGAATCCGTGAATGGTTACTACGCTCTTGAAATCGAGAGTGACTGCCGGCCGACCCCGAGCTCAACCGGACTGCCAGGCGCCATCGCCCCGGCCGCGCCCTCGACCGCGCCGCCGCCTACCCTTGGCCGCGCCGCCGCCTTTGAGGGTAACGCCCTCAGTCGCCAGACCAGCTGACAGACGTGCCTGGGTGGGCACAAGGACATCGCCCCGGTCGCGTCCCCTGTGAAGGTTGCCGCCGCCCTCTCGGCCGCAACGCACCCGTCTTGGGCCCACAAAAGAAAACTTTACCAAGGCAATATAATTCAGGGTATTCATCCCTGCGAAAATCCTGTAATGCGGTGTCGCGCTAAGACACAGTAATCTGTAATATTTGTTACCATTGTGATGCTAACTATAAGTCTTCCTAATTTCTAAGCTTTATACTGGCTACTAACTTTTCATCTTCTTATCTGTCCACCTAATTTTCAGATTTCCGATTCTATTTAATGTGTAACTTCCCTGGGGCATTTTGAATTATTTTGCCCAGGAATAAAAGTGATTTTACCAGTGATCAAAGTGTTTCTTTCATGTTACCAGTATTTGTTAACAATTCCTTCCATCACCGACTGAGCTATTTCAGGGCCGCTTACCGGGCGTTCTCTCACGAGACGACCGGGGGTGTTACAATATATAATATTATTATTATTATTTTCGTTTCGGCCAACTAGGACCACGCAGGGCAAGCAACCTGCAATTACCAGGGCCGGATTTAACTTGGTGGGTGCCCATGTGCTGATTTTTGGTGGAGGCCCTCCCCCGCATATATATATTATATGCAGTTGGCGGCTGACAAAATAAAATCTGTGTGTCAAATATGTTTAATTAAAAAAATTATTTTGCAAATAATTTTTGCGTACAATATTTTATTTATAAACCGAATATTTACAACACATTACAACTTAATTATAATAACTAAACTACAGGAACTTTTCTTGCTTTTCTGTAAGCAAACTCTTCAATTACATCGTCGAAAGATAATTCTTTTAGAATATCAAAATTGATGTTCAAAATAGAAAGATAATTAAGTCGTTCTTCTGTCATACTAGTTCTCAATCTATTTTTTAGAAGTTTTAATTTTGAAAATGATCTTTCCGTTGTACAATTTGTTATCATTAACACAAGATAAATTCTTAAAATAATTTCTACATTCGGAAACGCGTCTTGTATTCCCTTCTCAATTATTAAGTTATACATAAAATGTTCCCGACTTAAGGCGCTTTTAGATTCCTCATCTTGTATGAATTGGTTAATGAATTCTTTGAATTGGATCAACTCAATTCCAAGATTTTCATCGACGTCGTCTACATAAATTTTACTAAGGTTTGTTGCGTGCTTGATTATTTCATCTGAACTAAAGTTGCCTAATTTTGATAAAAAACCAAACCGAGAAGAAATTATTTCATACGCAGAGACACGTTGATCTAAAGAAACTAAAAGCTGGTCAATTACTGGAAGGTAACTTTTCACTCGAAATTCTTCAGCAGCTGTTAACTGAACGTTTGCAGAATTTCCATAATCTAATGAAACCAAACGAACATTCCGTTGTCCTTTTCTACGTATTACATACTCTGTTGTCCCAGATTTTTCCATTCCTAATTTTTCATAATATTCAAAACTGTCGCGCCTTTCTTGAATAAATAATCTCAACGATTTAATAGCTGCAACAGCAGTATTCAATTCTAACTTGGAATTCTGAAGTACTTTATTTGTGTCATTTACTCTGCTCAAGACATCATTCCAAAATACTGCATAAATTGCTATTTCTAACATATTCATTTTGTTATATAAAGCTTGTGCTTCACTACGAGTTTTAGAATTTTGAGAATCATCTTCGAAGATTTTTAGAAGTGCAGCTTTAATTTCAGAATACCCTCGAACTCGATATTCTTGAGACTAAAAATGCATCATGAAATCTAAATTTAAAAAATACAAATTACTACATAACAATGAAATTAAAAAGTTTTTGCAGAAAAATAGACCAAAATAAAAAAAAAATAATTTTTTATTTGGTGGAGGCCCCTTTTTGGTGGAGTGCCCTGTGCTGCAGCACTGTCAGCACATGCATAAATCCGGCCCTGGCAATTACCGTGGCTCAGTTTTTCATTTAATATCACGGTGGCAGGTGCTTGCGAACACTTCTTTGGGGGGACCAGCATTAAGCTGGATCCGATTTTTATCCCCCAGGGTTGTTAGTCCTGGGGGTATGAAAGATGAAATGATGATGATAATTAGGGGTGAAAGGACGACACACTCATACAAACACACACAAATACATCCATGCGCTAGGCGGGACTCGAACCCGCGATCTTCTGGTCCGAGACCACTCCGGCACTACTGCCTTAGCGATCTCGGCCATCTGATCGGCATATATGCATATATATATATATATATATATATATATATATATATATATATATATATATATATATATATATATATATACACACACACACACACACACACACATACACATAATGTGGCGTTATGGGATTGTGCAACCCCATAACACCACCGTCTCGTATGTATGAACACCCACAGGCAGCGAGGATAGCAGGCGCGTAAATCAGAGGTGCCTAAACGCGCAGCCTGGTATCCGTTGCCCGTACTAAACAAAGACGAACTAGCGAGCAACGTTTTCCTTGTGGAGGGTTGAGAGAGGGGAAGTAGCTCCACCACTGAAAATTTCCCCAGGCGTCGGACAATAAATACGCAAACCCGCAAGCGGAAGCCCTCTTTTTGATTGTCGCCGTCGCCGAGTGAGCAGCATTTTGATCACCGCTCGTTAACGTCAGCTTAGATATTGTTTGCCGCCGCAACGACTGCTAGGTAGGAGTTTTCGGCGTCGAACAGACGTTCTAGTTAGTCGTCCGCGAGATAGTGAAGATTTAGTAAAGTGTTTCTTCAATTAACAACACGGGAAGTAAAAGTTACCCGTTGTGAGAAAAGCATTGAAAGTTCTGGTTTAACAAAGTAGAAGTAGCAACGAGCGAGGAACTTGCACGAGTATTCGGGGAAGTGCAAGGGACATTTTCACAACGTGGGCGTAGTCAGAGGCGCCGGTAGCAGTCGAGGGAGAAGAAGAGGCCGACTAGGAAGAACGGAAGAGGACGCAAGAAGACAGCGTAGACGGCAGAGGCGTATCCCGTCTCGTACGACGCAGAAGCTGGGACCGAGCGACGTCGGTGCAGAGGCCAGCGCATGACCATCAAGGCCAAAAAGCGGGAAGTCACGAGGTAACGCATAGGGCGCGGAAAGTAGGTCAAGTTCACGTCGGCAGGGAAAAAGACTAGTATAGCAAAGTATTAGGAAATTGAGGACACGGGTGGCAACAAATTGCAGTATTGTAGGAGGAGACTTTTGATGCGCTATTGCCTGCCTAAAACATTCTATTTGAGACATTTATTATTCTGCTATTGGCAGTCACAGTTAAATTGTAAACGAGAGTAGTGCACTTGCCCACATTTTGTTCTTCGCATGTAATATTTTTTTTGAAGCAGGAGATTGTAGATTGAAATTTGGTTTCATGTGCAATGTAATTAGGATAGCATAAATTTAGATATAATTAATTCTCCAAGGGAATTCCCAGTGTAGATTAGAGTAATTATTTCAGAGAATCAATTTTGGAGTAAATTATGTGTTCATTCATTCAATGTGCTGTAAAGGTTTCTATTTGTGTTTTTGATCATTCTTTGTAAAAGTGTGATTCTGTTCTTGTTTTTTTGTCATTAACTTATGCCACAAAGTTTATGGGTATATTATACGCTCGTTTATGTGCAATTTGTGTGATTTTATTGTGCCAAGGGTTCAAACCTTTCTCGCACCCTGAAGATCCTGCTCCCTAGATTTTTAAGCTCGCTTCACGAGCAAAATCTTGGTAACCCGCTTACGGTTCATGCGTGCAACTGTGAAGGTGGCAGTTGTGGGCATATGTGGGTTGGTTAGAATATATATATATATATATATATATATATATATATATATATATATATATATATATATATATAAATTTCCACCACACAGCACTCACACTTGTTTTCAAACTCGTTTATCCATTGGCATGCGTTTGAGTTTATTCCATTAAATTTATAAATCATAAAATCATTGGTAATGTTTCTCAATTGTGTCATGTGAGATACTTGGGGTTGATTTTTCGACTTTTTTCTCTGTAATCTCTTGTAAGTAGAGTTGTCAAGTTGCAAATTTTCCTGTTCATTCAAATATGCTTTTGATAGATTTTCTGATAAAGTAATCCAGAGTTTTGTAAATTGATGTCTTTGTTTTAGAGTGTTTCTTACCTTTTTAAATATTTGTGTTGTAATTTGTTGCTTGTGCGAGTTTGTGTTTTGGAGTTCATCTGGTAAGCCAAAAGTTTTGCCATCCGGTGTACCGATTGAGGTTAGGCATATTATTGATGATTTTCCATCTGATGTTCCTCTCGTCATAAAATCCAACCTTAGTTTCTCCATCATCGCTTGAAGTTTCCAAAGTGAAATTGTTGTTTTATAATGGTTGTAATCTTTAAGTAATTACACTTTCAAATGAAAGTGGAAATAAAAACTCTGTTGCGTTTCTGTAATAAAAACAGTTTGATATAATTTCTCACAATTTTCAATAATTACAATAAAACAATGAATAAAAATAAATTGCCTGTAATGAAAACTGAAAATAAGAATTAAAGTTTTTACCTCAGGTAAATTAACAGCTTTTTATAACAGTCTTCTGTCACATGTGTTCATTAATCGATTCTCTCTTCCGTCTCCGAAATCAGTCACCAGGTGTCTCCCATACGGTGTCAGCTATTATTCGATCATTCTCTGTACTCTCAATCTACTGCCGCAATAATTTAAATTAATAATATTAATAACAACCAAAAACATTTAACGCATCCGTCTAGGGCGCCCACAGTTAGGAAATAATCCAAAAGTTATATATGATTGTATTCACATCCCTGAAAAACATGTATGTTGAACAGGTAGACAATAAATTAAAAAAAAAAAAAAAAAAGCTATTATTCGCGCAACTTTTCTTGAACGATTGATTGAAGAATGCGGGTAGAGTGGGGGTATTAGTTACGAAATCGGCCACCAGATTTTATGAAGCAATGCCAATCTCTGGAGAATCAGTCATGCCTTCCCAACTTTCTCAATAATTTGCGTTCCAATTTTCTCTGGAGTTCCAGGTATTTCCTGTGATGAATCTTCACCTGCTTTGGTCATTTATTTAAATTTTTTGAAGAAAATCACGGTCAGAAGTTCTCATCTTCAACGGAAAATAGTTTATATTTCGCGCCAGTGAAGATGTGTTTGCAATGTTGTCATCAGTGCACGCTGCGAGCTTTTGTCTTCAACTGTTTATTGTGTCAGAGAGGGGGAAGCAAGGTCATCGTTCAAGAAAAGTTGCGCGAGTAATATCAGTCACTTGGTCTGTAGCACGGCAGATTAGAATTTATAAAAACAGTTATTCAGACACAAGTGTCTTTGTTTTCTTAAAATGTGTTTTTAAAAATATGTTTATACGGATGCAAATTAAACGAAATCTGCCGCGCGGCGATTCACTTGTCGCATTCAACGTAACCTACATATACAAGCATCTGTTTGGGTGGCGTTGGCTTAATTCCCAGCCCTCACGAAGATGGCAGTGCTATTAAAGTTTTGGAAATTTTTTAGAATCTTCTGGCCAGATCCGAAGGCAAATTGTCAGTTCTCCACCAGGAGACCGAGGCGCGTCAAATGACACCTCATATTGTTCGATTTTCTTTAGAATGGGATGATTTGACAGTTAGTGCTGGCAACACAACTGACGATTCTGTGGTCGTTGTGTCCTTGAACTCATTAGACTCTCCTTCCTCCATTCGTTCGTTTGCAGTTGGCTAACTTGTAAATAGTTACGACGATCCCTGGCTGTGATGTCCTCGTCCGACGAGAATATAGTGCGCCACAAGAAATAATTGAAATTAGTAAGTGCATAGCTTTGTGCTCTTCTGTAAAAATTCTTTCTTTTGAATTCAGTTGAATGATGTGAGAGTATTTAGAGGATGCGATATAGGCTCCGATCACTACATTCTAATAGCTGATTTTAGGATATGGGCAAAATGGAGAAAGATTAGAACCAGACAAAAAATACCTCAAGAAGTATATAAAATACATTTACTTCAAAAAGAAAGTGTAAGAAATCTCTACCAAGGCAGACTCCAGAAGTATCTTCTGGAAAAACCAACTGAAGACAACCTAGACTTAGAATGGGAAAACGTACGAGAATGTATTCAAAGAGCTGCAATGAAAGCCCTAGGGAAGAAAAATAAAATCAGAAGTAGAAAGGGCCTACGGATCTGGAATGAAGAAATAGCGCAAGCAGTAAAGGATAAACAGAAAGCATATTTACAATGGATCAAGAAAAACATATAAAGAAAAAAGAAATGCAGCTAACACAATCGTGAGGAGAGCACATCAAAAGTTTTGGGATAAATTTATAAGCCAAGTAGAACATGACATACACGGAAGACAAAATATTGCTTACAAAGTCCTAAAACATATAAATGGGAAAACGTACGAGAATGTATTCAAAGAGCTGCAATGAAAGCCCTAGGGAAGAAAAATAAAATCAGAAGTAGAAAGGGCCTACGGATCTGGAATGAAGAAATAGCGCAAGCAGTAAAGGATAAACAGAAAGCATATTTACAATGGATCAAGAAAAACATATAAAGAAAAAAGAAATGCAGCTAACACAATCGTGAGGAGAGCACATCAAAAGTTTTGGGATAAATTTATAAGCCAAGTAGAACATGACATACACGGAAGACAAAATATTGCTTACAAAGTCCTAAAACATATAAATAAAGAACAAAAAGATGTAGCAAAAATAGGTATGATAAACAAAGATTTATGGATAAGACATTATAGAGAACTTTGGTGCAGGAAAATAAGAAAGAATGAAGAACAACAAAGAGATTGCCAAGAAAAGGATGAGACAGTCGATTTGATTGACATACATGAATTGAAAGAGGAATTGAAAACAATGAAAAACAGGAAAGCTTCAGGAAGAGATAAGTTAAATACAGAACTGTTCAAATATGGTGGAATGGTGTTGTTATGGAGACTGTTACACATAATAAATGAATGCTGGCAAAAAGGTAAAATACCAGGGGAGTGGAAACTAGCAGAAGTTATATCGCTATTTAAAAAAGGCGACCGAAACGAATGTAAAAACTACAGAGGGATAAGCTTGCTCAATTGCTTATATAAATTGTATGCCAGAATAGTAAATAAAAGACTGAAAAGTATTGCAGAAGTGCTGATGGGAGAAGAGCAAAATGGTTTCAGGAAAGGAAGATCGACCACAGATAACATCTTCATAGTCATCACAACAAATATTGGAGAAAAGAAGGGAATATAACCTGCAAACTCATCTAGCATTTATAGATTTCGAAAAAGCCTTCGACAGTGTAAATAGAGATAAACTTTGGCACATCATGGAAAAACAAGGCTATCCACGACATCTAATAAAGGTGGTCAAAAGCCTATATGAAAATACTAAAATAGTAATAAGAATAGGAAACACAGTATCTGAAGAGATAATAACAAATAAAGGGGTAAAGCAAGGTTGTCCTATATCACCTACATTACTTAATATCTATGTACAGGACATAAGTAAATCTTTAAAACAGATAGTTGACAATGGTATAAGAATGACCAAAGAAGAGATATTAACGATTTTATTCTATGCTGATGACGCAGTTATTATTCAGGAAACAGAAGACGAACTACAGAGAGTAGTACACCACCTTAATACAATTTGCAAAAGCTATGACATTAATATATCAAAAGAAAAAACAAAAGTGATGGCATTCAGTGGGAAGGACACAGTAAGGTCAAAAATTGTCATTGAAAACAAAATTATAGAGCAAGTTCTCTCCTTTAATTATTTAGGGTGTAAAGTAAGTTATGAAAAAGATAAAGATATTGACAATAAATTAACGAAATATCAAAGAATATGTGGAACGATACACAACACTTTAAAAAATAAGGCAAGACCGGAAACAAGAATTAAAGTTTACAATACCATGGCAGTTCCTACATTACTCTACGGCTGCGAAAGTTGGGTATTAACACAAAAAACACTGACAACAATACAAAGTAGTGAAATGAAATTTCTGCGAAGAATAAAAGGATGCACAAGAGAAGATCGAATAAGAAATGAAGAAATAAGAAAAGAGTTACAAGTGACATCAATTAATACTAGAATGCAAGAATATAGACAAAGATGGTAGAACATGTGGAAAGGATTAGTGATAGCAGACTTTCCAAAGCAGCTTTGTTATACGCGCCGAGAGGAAGAAGAGACGTGGGAAGGCCACGAAAACGATGGAGAGAAACTGTGAGGACGGAACAGGCAGTAGCCTAATCCATGAAGTGAAGAAGACGTCTCGATTGGTGCACGGGAAGTGGTCTAATCGTGAATGATGGATCCGCACACTCACAGTTACTCAAATATTGTAGAAGGATTATATTTTATCGAAATACAGAAAAAGTAAATATTTTATAATATAAATTTGAAGAACCGCGAAATGAAATGTCTAAATATATTTTTTTTAAATTTATTCCATCATCAGTTGTCTACCCCCCTCCCGAATTCCGCCTCTCGTTATTTTGATGTGAAACGATTACAGAAAAGTTATTGTCTTAAAATATGCTATTTCTTGTGTGGGAAAGAGTTTCTATGGCTCTTTTGTATTCCCTTCTTGTCTGTAAGACATACGATTTTGTTTGAGGTGTTGAAGTGTTGATTTCCATTATATTTCGCTATTTTTCTTGAACTTTGCTTTTCTTTTTTCCGACTGTTTGTTCTCTAATTACTGTATAGATTTTGTTATTATAGATATTTCAACATTTTCCAACGCCAGAAGACTTTGGCATCTACCCTGAAGAGAAAAATGGAGATCGAATCATTCAGTGGATTGGAGGAGAGACTCAAGCACTCAAACATCTGAAGGAACGATTAAAAGTGGAGGAAGATGCTTTCAGGAAAGGTTACTACCTCCCTAATCAAGCAAGACCAGATCTGCTGGGACCTCCTTCTAGTCAAAGTGCTGCATTGAGATTTGGATGTCTTTCAGTAAGACGGTAAATATTATCTCATATTCTTAAAAATTTAAGATTTTTTTTATGAAAAAGAATAATTGTGAAGACTGAAAAGGAAGAGATATTGAAATTAAGATGACAGATTAGCATTTGTTAAAAATCAGAGCAATTTTAGCCTATTGCGCTTGATCCGTTAGAAATAATTATGTTGAAATATTTTTGTTATTTAGTTTTTATTGGAGTATTCAAGACATTTTTACTAAAATCCATGGTAACAATCAAGTTCCTAATCAACATATTACGAGCCAACTGGTATGGAGAGAATTCTTTTATACAATGTCAGTGGGAAACAAATATTACGATGAAATGGAGCGCAATCCTATCTGTTTAAACATTCCTTGGAAAGAAAATACAAAAGGCCATCTTGAATTGTGGGAACAAGGAAAGACTGGTTATCCATTTATTGATGCTGTTATGAGGCAGCTGGTTCAGGTTTGTCTTTCAATTATCTGATAATTTCAGGAAATATTTATGTAGTGAAAACTTAATAAATAACTAAACATAAATTGCATTCACTTTCGTCCATTAAATCACACACACACACACACACACATATATATATACATATATATATATACATATATATATATATATATATATATATATATATATATATATATATATATATATATAATTCAAAATGATTGTCGGTTTTTTAGAGACAGTGGAAATTATTACTATAGTATTATTACTATATTATGATAGTTGCTGGGTTTGATAGACAAACTGGATCATTATGCAACGATTGTAGTTACCTCAGTTAACGTCAGGTGGCAGTTACAGCAGTGTTTAAAAAATGACCGGTAAAGAGAAAGCGTTTTGTACCCTTGAGTATCATCAACTTCAAATCCATTACCATCACCCAGCGCCATTTTCAAACGAAGTACGGAAAGGATCTTTCTTTCGACAACTTCGCAGATGGTTCGCTCAATTTGTGGATACGGGCTATTTGTGTAAATGGCGAAGCAGTAGACGTCCCGTTGTGCCAGAAACCGAAGTGAATCGGATCAGGGAAACGTATCACCGTAGCACTAAAACATCGTCTATAAGAGGCAGCAGGGAACTGATTACAGAATGGTTTTTACCTCAGTTGAAAGACGGCAGGGGCGATTTCTTACTACTGCAGGATGGTGCAGCACCTCATTTCCACAGGCACGTGAGAGCGTGTTTAAACGAGCAACTTCCACAGTGGTGGCTCAGACGCAGGACAGACCGTGATCAGATTCTCTTACCCTGCCTACTAGGTTCACCAGACCTCACGCCGTGTGATTTTCCCTTTAAGGATATTTATGTTAAAGATCTATCCTTTATCCCTCCTCTGTCTACGAATATTCAGGAACTGAAGCAGCGCATCAGAGGCAGCGTCCTGAGCATCACTGCTGAGGTGTTTGGAAAGAAATGGACTATTAGGTGGATGCGTGTCGAGTGCCTAATGACGCCCATATTGAGTATTTGTAATGTATGTAAAAAACTTTATAAGTTCCAGTACAGAATAAAATAAGGTTCAGATTTCTAAGTCAATTACCCCATGTATTATGATTTTTTGAAACCCCGACAATCATTTTGAATAACCCTGTATTGGGTGAGTCACGTAACTTAAGCACCTGTAATTTTTAAACGGTTGAAGTTATTGCAATGCAGTTTTCACGGAAATGAATGAATGAGACTAGTTTGTACACACATTTGTTTCCATTTTATCACTTGTATTTTACGAAATAGAAGAAAATTATTTTTTCAAATGGAACTATCCATATTTTTTAGTTTATCATGACGAGCGTTAGATGAATCCAATAATTACCGATATTGTCAAATAGTATATAAATATTTTTGAGTAATTTTGTATGTTGTTTTGTTTGTTGACTAGTATATTACGGATATTTTGAATGAAAGAGTCCACCACTCAATGCCGCGCAGCGCTTTCCTCGCTAACCCGCGATCGGAGTGTTACTTTGGGGAGTGTGTGCACCATCGAGCGTTAATGCACTATCACTATGCGCATTATCAATCTTGTGCGCATGTGCAGTTCAAGTTTTGCATCACTTAAGTGAAAATTATGTATATACGAGTATATTGTAACGCTAACCTTGTAGTTGCTGGCGTCAGAAAAAATGCTCTGAACGAACTTTGTAATCTCAAGGGGCAGGATCTTTTGAGGTATAAAGAATATTTACATCCAGACAGAGAATTAGGTAAAAAAAGCGTATATTCTACAGAATATGGCACATATATCAGCTCTGATAAATAATACATAATTCCAAATATCAAGTTGCACACAAATATTCAATACGAAATCAAGAATACTGTTCACACTCTTTCTAAATTGTTATTGCTTACTCACTCTGGTTCGAGTATTTCTTCCTAATTTATTACTATGTGACAACAAATACCCGTGCACTGTAACTATTGCTTGACCAGCACCATTTAAACAACAAATATTAACTCTCTATGACTGACAAGTGCAACAGTTTATATCCGCATTCTACACAGAATCTTAGGTTTTAAGCAGAACACGTTATTGAAAGGCTTACTTACTACAATTATTTACACTTAAATTCTCCTCGTCAAGATGACACAAAATTGAGGAACAAAGATCAACACACTTTTCTCGTAACATTACAATGAACTGTATTATCGGCGTACAAGGTTATTTCAATTGCTTTGCCGTTATCTAGATTTTACGTGAATATGCAAATTTACAATCACGTCCTTTCTGCTGCTACGCTAACATTCAAGTCTCTGCCGGCTTCTAATCGTTTTACAAAATTTCTGTTACCTTGACGGGCGCTCAATCCGCAGCTTGCAAACCGTTTGGCGTTGCCGTCGTTTGACCTTGGCCCACTTCCGGCTGCACGGTAGATTCGCTTCCTCGCATACCAGCCGTCCGCGATGTCCGCGATCGAAAACGCCGTCTTCCCTCTCTTGCCACCAGATCCACGTCCAATCTTCTTTCGTCTCGCCTCTTGACCACGACCGGCACCGAAATCCTCGCCTCCGCTTCTTTCTTTGCCCCTCATCCTATGCGGCATGTCGACGTGTATTTCACAGTCCTCACGCGTGTTTGCTAACGGCGTATCGGTTTTCTGGCGTTCTTTACAACCCTTCTTAATCGTGTAACTAACTGCACCGTTCCACTGACGCCTCTCAACAGCTCTCAGTTCTCGCTTTCGCGGCCTCTATTCCGTCTCGTATTAGCTACTGCACTACTTTCCACAGTCTTTATGCAATATTACACTTCGCCTAGATAATCACAGTTCAGAAGGATGAATCTTCCGCTATCACACTATTCTTTCGCTTGAACAATTACTTCTCACCGTACTTTCTACAAAATTGCGTCTCATAATCCTCACATCTGAACACTTCGACATCCCGTACAAAAGAAAACTGCCCTCTCTAATTACTACCGCTCTAGTTGACCGCACTGGACCTTTCACCTCGGTGTCAGGTTCAGAAACAAGCTCTTACTAGCGCTGTCCCATTACAAGATGTCAACTCCGCCCTACTGGCCTTCGCTCACCGCACTCGGCGTCTCGTACAGAAGAGGGGCCGATCCGTCAGCTGCTCCGCTATTTGTGAGTAGCGTGACGAACCCTTCCGCGTTTTCCGTGAGCTAGAAGTTCGCCGCCGTCGCGCTGTAGGCAGCAACTAACAGATAGCGCTGTTTCGTTAGTAGTTTATTCGGCTCACCTGTGCTCCGGTGATCTCTGGTTTCGCCGACGCTGTGTGGGTGTGTGGGGTTTCCGAGCTTGTCTCAAACGCTCATATATATATATATATATATATATATATATATATATATATATATATATATATATATATATACATAATAGAAATGATAAAATGGAAATGAATACATATATAAACTAGCCCCATTCCGTCATACATTTCTGTAAAAACTGCATTGCAATAACTTCAACCGTTCAAAAATTGCTTGAGGTGCTTAAGTAACTGACTGATAAATTATATTTTTATATATACATCTATAAAAAAGACAAGACTAGAATACATACATATATACTGTGTGCGTGTGTGTAAAAATATGTTTTAGGAAGGCTGGATTCATCATGTGGCACGAAATGCAGTTGCTTGTTTCCTTACACGTGGGGTCTTGTGGATCTCATGGGAAGCAGGCTTGAAATTTTTTCTTAAATATTTACTTGATGCTGATTGGTCTGTTTGTGCTGGAAACTGGATGTGGGTATCCAGTTCAGCTTTTGAACAGTTATTGGATTGTTCACATTGTATGTGTCCAGTGAACTATGGAAGACGATTGGACCCTTGGGGCGAATACATCAAGTATTGTTTTGATTTGCTTATAGCAGGAACACTACCTGTAAAACAAAATTTCTCTTTCTACAATTGTATTTTTGTGTTGTTTGTTTTTATGTATAGAAGATATATTCCGGAATTAAGAAACTATCCAGTTGAATATTTGTATGAACCTTGGAAAGCACCTATACATGTACAAGAACAGGCTGGTTGTATTGTTGGCAAAGATTACCCTCAAAGAATGGTAGATCATCTTCAAGCTTCAGAAAAAAATCGTCAGGTAAGAATCTACCTATACATTTTAATTTTCAGTTGTCTATTGATTTGTCAATTTTTTTCTCTCAGCTCTTTGTAACTATAAATTTTCTTCTTATTTCTAGTACATGGAAGATATTAGAAATCAATTAATGAATCCTCCACCTCATTGTCGCCCTTCTAACGAGAAAGAAACACGAGAATTTATGTGGTGTCATGATAATTGCTTTGACCACTAGTTCCTATCATATGAGACTTGGGCATGAAAATGGTGATGGTATTTAATTCTTGTAAAGAAGGATTTTATTTTTTTAGGAAATTATTACTGTATAAAGAAAGAATTATTCTTTCTGAGTGGACAATAGGGGCCTAGTTGTGTGTATGGAAAGTTTTATATTTCATATACCCATTAAAGTAAAAAACATATCACATTTATGAACTTCAAATCATATTCAATATTACACAAAGAAATGTTTTTTCATACTTTTTTAGTGTAACAGGGTAAAGTAACCTTTATTTGAAGTCAATGGAAAGTTGTGGTGAGCAATAAATTTATTTTTTTCTCCACAGCTACTCTTTCATGAAAAATGAATTTACACTTTTGATAATTTAAAGTATATGAGCTTAGTCTCTCCCAGAAAAATGTAATGCATCTGTTTCCAGGCAAAATAGGCATGACTCTGAAATGTTGCTTTCTGGTCTCTTATAATACAGTTTTAGAGGACTGAAGGGTGTCAAGTCTCATTCCTCCAAAGAGACACAGACTTTTTATACACAGTCTAAATGATCATGAAATTTCGGGTGAGATGCTTTTCGTGTATTCATAATTTTTTATTGCGTTTTTCTTTTTCGCAAATTCTTAAAGATTGTTAATAATGAATAAACAAGCCAATCGGTTAAATTTGATTTGTAACCAAAACAATCTGCATCAGCTAGATTTTTCGTTCAAATATTGAGCTCCTTTTAGTAATTCGTATTTGGTGGGTATCTCTGAAATTCAAATAAGGCGGGTTTTGAGACGGGCGAGGCCACCGAAGCGTCACAATCTTACGACAGTAAAGCTCTCTACGGTATTCGCAAGAACGTAGAAGCTGTGCACCTTTGTGTTAATCTATAGTTAATCTCGGTTTCCTGATGGGGAACTGAATTTTGTTTTCGGATTCGGCCAAAAGAATCAAAGAAATTTCTAAAAACGTGTTTTTTTTTTGCGCTGCGATCTTTGTGAGTTTTCCGGATTAAACCAACACCACCTAAATAGATCTATGTAGTTGGAGTTGTTTAAACTCCAATACCCAAAGTCATTTTTCGCTCATTACGCCATAATTTTCTTTCGTGACTTTTTAATGAACGACACTGACATGGCGTTCTTAGAACACTGATGTTGACATCTTTAAGTGAACAAGTGAAATTAATTTGAACAAGTGAATCACGCGGCATATTTAATTTTAATTCTTGTCAGTTCATCTAATAAAATGTTTTTAAACAAACACATTTGTAAAAGTCAATGAACAGTATTGCTTTGTAACATATTAAATTTGAAGAATTTCAAGTGAATACGGAGAAAGCAAAACTTAGTAAAGATAGAAAATGAATGAACTCGACTTCTCACTTTTACGTTCCTGTACAAATACCGATTTTCAAATGAATGTGACCCCAAACTTATTGTTATTAAACTTACCTAATAAACTTAATCTTATTTAACTTTATTAATACCTTATTCACATAAACATATAAAACAGACGCCTTTTAATATTTATATAGATTCACGTACAAAACGATTAATACAGCAATACAACATGCAGAAGTAGAAGGAAAAGCAAATTAGATTGAGTTTGTGGAGTTTTAATCTCTTCAAAAATTAGGGGAGAAAAATATAGAAGTATTAAGGAAATCCAGGGAAGAAATACATGTTGTTGTAAAAGTTGTTGGAATTAATTGGGCATGATCTGATTTTTTGCATTGTGCTAATGCAAATGTATTCTGAGCATATATGTATACAGGTTTTCCATGATACCCATTGTTGGATTTTTTGGAATGTCTGACCTATCTCACAGACCATCACCATTTTCTCGATACCTTTGTCTATCCCCGGTCAGTAACAATTTTGTCTAGCTAATTGATTAGTTAATATTACGCTCCAGCGCCGTTTCTGCAAAGTAGTTAATACTCGTACTTCTTTCCTGAGGCTGGTTGTGACAATTGCTCTAGCGCTGGTTCCCGCGCCCAGAAGCAGTACTCACGCTTCTTCTACCAATCTCTCCCTTAGCTTAAAGAATGGCACGTTCTTACTTCTCATGGCCCACTTTTCCTCACTTATTTCTTAGTCCTGCGGAACGGTGGCGTATCCGATGCGCCTGGCCTTAACCGGAAAATGTTGTACCGTCTGCTCCAGCTTCTGGTCCATCTGCAGGCAGTCGACCTCCAATGTGTCGAATTCTAGGTCTTCGTTAGCTAGGAGGCGCGGCAAAGCGCCTGCGTTGGCATGCTGTGCAGTACTTCTGAAAACTATTTCATTGGTATAATCTGACAATAATTAGCAACCATCTTCGTGGTTTTCTTGCCATGATACCTGGATTATTTTTGCAGAATGGAATAATGCCACTAGTGGTTTGTGGCCTGTAATTATTATAAAGTTGTTCCCTAATAAGTAATTGAATTTTCTAACTCCAAAGATGATTCCCAAAGCTTCTTTCTCTATTTGTGAATACTTTCTCTGATGTATATTTACTGTTTTAGTTGTGAACGCTATCAGTCGCTCTATACCCCATTTCCCTATTCCGAAGCGTCCGTTGCCAATGTGACTGCTTTACAAGGGCCAAAATATATCAGCTTTGTGGCTTCTAACTGTTGTTTAATTGATTGAAATCTTGTTGACATCACTCCGACCATTCAAATGATGCTTTAATTTTCCTTAACGCGTTGTGTGGTGCCGCCACTGTTGCAAATTGCTTGATGAACTTTGCATAATAGTTTGCCTCACCGAAAAATGATTGTAGTTGTTTAAAATTTGTTGGTGGAAGCAAATTGATAATTTCTTTTACATTCTCTGATGTGGGTATAACCCCTCCAGTACTATTTGTCCTAAGTATCTATTAAAAAAAACTCTTATATTTTCAACTTTTCTCGAAGTCCGTTCTTCTTTAATTTCAGTAATAATACTTCCAGATTCCTAAGGTGCTCCTCGTTGCTCGTGCCTGTAACTACAAAGTCATCGAGTTGGCTTATACACCCCAGGACTTGTGTGTTGACTTGATCAATGTATCGTTGAAAAATGGCAGCTGCCGATGCCACTCCAAATGGCAACCGCTGATACTCAAGCAAGCCAATAGGAATGTTTACTGTCAGGTACTTTCTGGATTTCTCATCTAATGGCAATTGTAAGTATGCTTCTTTAAAGTCAATTTCTGAAAGAAATTTCCCTCATAGTTTCTGAAAAAGGTTTTCTGGTTTTCAAATGGGGTATTTTTCTATCTGTACCGTTGCTTTGAAATCTCCATAGAGGCGGATGTTATAATCTGCTTTCTTAATTAAAACCAACGGTGTGACCCACTCACTAAAATTTTCTTTCTTCACTATTCCTTCCTCTTCCATTTTCAAACGTTGTTGCCCCGCAGAGCTACTGGAACCGGTCGTACTTTACAAACTTTCGGACACGCCTCTGGTTTGAAGTGCACCCGTGCCTCGAAAGTCGTGGATTTACCTAACTGCGGCGAAAAAATATAAATACTTCTCGGTGAATTGTTCTATTTTGAAAGGTACCTCTGCCGAAAGTAGATTTTCCTGATCCTGCACTTTCCCCATATGATTTACTACACTCTCATTTAAACTCGCAATCTCTTTCC
The DNA here is from genome assembly GCA_038098605.1 of Gryllus longicercus. Taxonomy (NCBI): domain Eukaryota; kingdom Metazoa; phylum Arthropoda; class Insecta; order Orthoptera; family Gryllidae; genus Gryllus; species Gryllus longicercus. Next base: position 438,588 of record JAZDUA010000459.1, read on the forward strand.
TAACCTTTAAGTAGTAAGACCACCTACTTCATATGTCTGATTGGTAAAACTGGTACTCTTCTGTGACATTCGGTTCCAGATTATAATAACACTAGGGAACAAAAATAATTCATACCTACAGAATGAAAGTGGGCGATTTCGAAGGAAACTATCACGCTGATTTCGAAAATTATTACAAATAGTTTCTATCACGCAAGGTTCAAAACATATTTAATATTTGAAATAAACAAAATCCTATACTAATTTCCACATTGTCACTACGGTTATATTACTAAAACCTTTTATGAGCATGCATCATTTGAGGTAAGATCAAATTAAAAATAGAATAAGCACACTTCTGCAATAATTTGGAGACATTAAAATAGTTGGTAATCCCCACAACATTGGTAGAGCGAATGAGAGATTTGAGATTTTCGTTCAACCTCAAACTAAGGTTCGTTGTACAGGTTACACAACATTGGTGAGCAGCCTATGGTTTGTCCTGATCACAAACACTCAATCATTCAAAAATCCACAAGGTCCTACAAGAGCTTTGATGCAATCTCAACGGAGACGGTTTTTCTTTGTAAAATGCGATTTACGTTGCCAATATGTCCAAGATTGTGATCCTATGCGACCAGTAAACAATAAATTAGAAATAAATATTATTTTTAATTATTTTAGCTGAAGCTGAAATACATATATTATTATCATGCTATACTAATACAGCTGAAATACAAAATCAACTGTAAATGACCTCCTTTCATCAGTTCCATCTGCAATGGTATGTAATGTTTTCATAATTGCGGTGGTTGAGTACACAATGCGTATATTGGATTATATTTTGATGACCATCTCGTATCAGAATTTTTTTTATAGTCGGTGAGAAGTATTAATCGCGCAACTTTTCTTGAACGATGACCTCGCTTCCCCCTCCCTGGCACAATAAACATTTGAAGGTAAAAGCTCGCAGCGAGCACTGATGACAAGATTCTAAACACATATTCACTGGTGCGAAATAGAAACTACTTTCTGTTGGAGACGAGAACTTCTGTCCATGATTTTCTCCAAAAAATGAAAAGAAATGACAGAAGCAGGTGAAGATCCATCACAGGAGATACTTCGAACTCTTGAGAAAGTTAGAACGCAAAAATATTGAGAAAGTTGCGAAGGCATGACTGATTATCCTTAGATTGGCATTGCTTCATAAAATTTAGTGGCCGATTTCGTAACTAATACCCCCACTCTACCAGTATTTCTTCAATGCATCGTTAAACAAGTAATAAGAATTTCCTTTGTAACAGAGGACATTTGTGGATTGTGTTTGGCCAGACGTTCTACAGTACCAGTTACGATTGTCCAATTTGTTTGACTCTGATTGCCGAGTTGTTTTGGCACAAAATAGTACTACGTCTCTACTACCTTTACAGTGTATCTCCACTTTTCTTTTTCTGCAGTTATACCACATTACAACTCATCTGAAGTTTTACCTTTCATCACGTGTCCACATGTAGTTTTGCCTGTTTGAGAATCGAAAAAACATTTTGCATGTGTTGTAAATGCTCTTGCCATGAGTTACTGAATATGGCTATGTCGTCTATGTACGGATCTCCGTATTCACTACACGGCGCTAAAAGTGCAGCCATCATTCTACTGCACTGATAAGGCGCGTTCTTTAGGCCAAAGGGAAGTCGTAGTGGGCGATAAACTAAGCCTTCTGGAGTAAAGCCTAAACTTTCATGCACAGTGGTGCGCAAAGCAAATAATATGGCCGGTAATTGAAGCTCCCATTCCGTATCCGCTTCTAGACACAGAACCTTCAATAACCTGTTCAATGTTCGGTGCATTCCTTCCACCGCATTCAATTGTGGGTGGTAAGGAGAACTTCTAATCAGGCGAATCTAGAACGTTTGCGCGGATTCCGCGACCAGAACGCTCGTAAAACAGGTGCCCTGATCTGTCTGTAGTTCATTCGGGAAACCTATCCTGCTAAATGCGAAGGTCACTCCAAAAGTTTTGAGAATACTATATTTAAAATCGAGATAAGTTCTTCCCTTCACATCTTCTCGAAGTACTCTCCACCACACTCTATGCAACGTTTCATCCGATTAAATCAATTATCAAATGATGATCGCCACACTTCTTTAGAGATACTGCGAATCTCATCTTCATATGCAGTCACTGCAGCCTGAGCTGACTCGAAAGATGACCTCGATTTTTTCTTTCACAGAAGGGAAAAGAAAAAGTCACACGGTGCCAGTTCTGGACTGTAGGGTGGATGAGACAGTGTGTTAACCCTTGATTCTGTCAGAAATTCAGTTGTTGCTCCGGCTGTGTGGGATGAGGCGTTGTCATGGTGGAGCAGGATTCCACGCAAACCTGATTTTAGACGGTTCTTTCTCAGCTCGTCAAACAATCTGGGCAATCAAATTGTAGTGTACCATTTTGCAGACTGTCTTTTGTTCCTCGAGTGGCACTGTCACAATATGGCCACTGGCAGAGAAGAAATAACATATCATTTTGCCAACGATTTTGGGTTTTCTCACTTTCCTTGGAGGATTTTCATCTGGGAAGACTCACACTGATGACTGCCGTTTCATCTCTGGATCAAATTGATTATTCTAGCTTTCATCACTCGTCACTCGTCATGTTAAAAATGTTTTTTGATCTTCCTCCATTGAACTTATCCAGGGTCTCACGACACCAATCCACTCGCGCCCTCTTTGTTCATTTGACAGATTGTGAGGGATCCAGCGACAGCACAGCTTCCTAACGTGAAGCTTTTCTTTCAGGATCTGTCTCACTGCTGTTGATCCAATATTTAAAGCTTCCTGAATCTGAGCACATGTACGAGAGTCTTCCCTTAGCAAATGTTCCACTTTCAGCACATTTTCATCCGTTGTTGCTTCGTTGGACCTGCCAGAACGGTCATCTTCCAGAGAGTATCTTCCCCTCTTGAATTCGGCAAACCATCGATAGATAGTGGCTTGTGAAGGGCAACCAACCATTGCCAAACACGCTGTAATCTCTCGAGGCATGATTTCTTATCTAAGCCAACCTTAAAGTCATACAAAATCATAGCTCTGAAATGCTCTCTTTAGGTCCATCGTTACTGGCAGAGGAACAACAACTAATAGAACACAAATAGCCCTTGTAAGTTAATAAATTACCCGAGCGTGTTCAAACTTGTGCGTGATTCTTACTAAAAGTTCCACCTAACAATGGAAATAGTTTCATTGTTGCTGAGTAACTCACTGTTGCTCATTCTCAAAACTTTTGGAGTGATCTTCGTAGCTTTAAGAGCGCGCTGATCACAGTCGTCGATCGCAAATCCGTTATGGGAATTGCCTCTGGATATCTAGATGCCATGCACATCGCAGTAAGGGTGAATTTATTACCCGATTCGCTTTCCTGAAACGGTCCGCACGCATCGATATTTATCCGCGAAAATATTTCCCCGGCGGGTGGTACCATCACTACGGTGCCTTCTTTTTGTCTCCTACCTTCGGCCTACTTTGTGGAATATGTCCCATGACCTGACGTACGTTTCCATTTCCTGGAAACATCTTGGCCAGTAAAAACACTTTGCCAAACTACTCTTGCTTTTAGTCGCACCTAGGTGTGCGTTCGCGGTCTCGTACACCTTTCGTACCGAGTCTCGAAACAACAATCATGTCATACCGCTCGCCTTTCTTACTAAATCGAGTGCGAAGCAACAATCGATTACGTAGGAAGTACATTTCTTTTCCCGTCTCGGGTACTCGATTCTCGCATTCTTTATATATTTCCCGTACTGTCTTTGGTTTGTTCGAGAATAATATCATATGTCGAGATTTGAATTAGTTCTCTTACGGGAGCCTCTATCTGCATAGAATTGTCATTCTCGGCGTCGTTTAGTTCCTTGTCGCCTACTCCTACCTTCTCTCAGCCGCAGCAGGTGGAGACATTACCTGCACTCCCTCCGCGTGGCTATTCTCGGCTAATCCGGTCTCCGACCCTCCTCGACCGCTTTCGCCGTGGGCTCGACAGCGCCCGCCTCGGCGTCTGCCGCTGCGTTTGCTCGCGTGACGACTGCACTCACAATTTGCGGCTCAATGAAGCCTTCTCGAACTTCCTTGAGTAATTATGCTGCGCGGTTGCTGAGCAAATAGTAGCCGAAATCACTGTCACGACTCACTACTGCCGCTCGAGTGGCGACACTACCGAATGGGCCTTGCAGTCTTATCTGCTCTACGAGTAGATTCCTCGGTTTTGAATCTAAGTGTTGAAATACCCATAAGCTTTCCCCTGTCAAATCCGAGTCTTCTATGAATCACTCATTCACCACGTCAAAACTCGCGCCAGAATCACGCAATATCTTCGCCGGTCGGTTATTCACGACTACGTGACACATAAATGGCTGAAAAAGCTCCGCCACTGCTTTCTCAGCAACGTGGCCTACCTTTTCGCCTTTCTCCCCCTCCCGCTTACTCTGGCAGTCACGTGCGAGATGATTTGTCGAACCGCACCCGAAACATTTCCGCACGCTGGGTTTTACGAACTCTTCTCTGACGTCACGTCCTTTGTAAGATGGTTTCCCCGCGGCTGGTACCTGCTTCGGCCTTTTCCCCACGGTGGCAACTTCTGCCCTTCCGTCCTTTTTCTAAAACAGTTTCGAGAAACTACGTTTCCATCCCGACCTATTATTTTCATAGCCATGCTCTAACGGCTAAATGGCAGGTTGGAGAAAAAACCTAAGAAATAAAATGTAGACAATTTTATTTCGTTATTCATATAGGACCATTATTTACGAAAAGTGGATGGTTTTCGAGTTATTTTGAAAAAAAAAATATATTTTTTGTTGGCAAATCTACTCGTGTTCAGCGACCCCAAAAACAACAAAGAAATTATCAAATGTACACCAAACCTTTGCGCAACGGGTCCACTATTCGGCTCTACTATTTGTCAACATATTTTTATACCCCTGATCAAATTCTGATTCACCGTGTGTTTCAGCACTTTACTCACATAGCTTGTGAGAGAAATGGGTCAATAGCTCGTTGGCAATGATCGACCTTTCCTTTCTTTGGAAACTGGGGCAATGATGGCTTTTCGCCATAGAGCAGGGATGGTGTGCTCTTCCCAGATACGGTTGTAAAGCTGGATGAGAAATTGCAAGGCCGTTTCGTGAAGATGTTGCAGCATTAAGTTGTGTATTTCGTCTGGATCTGGTGCGATACTCTTTGCAAATATTACAGCAGAACGCATTTCATACATGGAGAATGGGGTATTGTGATCCTCATGTTCTCTGCTCGAAAAATACAAAGCGCGGTTTTCCATTCTTTCTGTATGCAAACGAAAGTTTGAAACATAGTTTGCCAAACTCGATGTATTTTCGTAGTGAGAGGCAGGTTCCTCTACAATGTTGTCTCAAGCTATAATCATCTGACCATCTTTAAGATCTGAAACTGAGTTTGGGAAAGAATATCCTTTAATTTGACGTACCTTCTTCCATACCTGGAGCGCTATTCTGAACATGGAACTGACAGCCATCGGCATCGGAATGCTACTGACAGCTGTCGCTTGCACCGACGGGCACTGCCGTTGAGGGCAATTCTGTAGTTACTTAGGAACGTCTATCGGTGTAAGTGACGACGATCGCTGACGTACATTAAACAGGGTTGAGGCAGGAACCTACGCGAGGCTAGTGGGGTTTCAACCAATCAGTATGGCAACATCTGAATCCATGAAACCGCGCAGTTTCCGTTCTCTTGTGCTTAGCTTCACGTGTTCACATTGAAATAAGATTATCCTTGCAAGAAGAAAGTGTGTAGAAAATATGAAATCTGCTTTTATATAGCATTAGGTACAATATATATATAATGCAAAATACCCTTGTGCCATCCTACATAAAAAATAGCACAACTTTTTAATCGTTTTTATAATTACTACTCAAATGATTTTGTTTACTATGGTTTCCTGCTTTTTTGTGAGCCTTGAATATGAAAAAATAAATTGATTGAAGTCAAATTATAATTTAAAGTTTATTTTAGACTATTTGTAAAGTGGCACAATGGTTTGAGGACACTTGTTCCTTCATCGGGTGTACTGTGAATCTACATTTTAATTATATTGTCAACTATTAAATATTCTTGTAGACATTTACATCCCACATACACATATACTAGCTTTCTTATATCATTTCTGTTTCAATCTATTTCGTATGACCGTATTTTTCAAGGATTAGTAGCACATCTTAATGAAAAACGTTCTTTAATAAATATATAAACTTTAAATAATAAAAGAGGTACATTGATTCTTAACATTATTTTTCAATTCAAGAATAAAATTTATCAACAATTAGATGGCACTCCTATTTATGGTGCACACAGCAGTTTATTTTTGGAAATAGTAATCAGATATCTTGAGAAAGATAATGAGATAGTATTATTCTACCGAAGGTAGGTAGTTGATAATTACTTGAACAACAAATCATTACACATGAACAATAAATCACTAGTATTTTAAAATTATTCAATATTTATAATCCCAATATTAAATTTACCTCAGAAATAGAACAAAATTATAAAACTTAAAAATAAAACTAATAATAAAACAAACAATGAACTTACTTAATAATTATAATTAAGTTAATATAATTAACTTAGTAATAACTAATAAATAAAGCTATGTAATTTTTTATATTCAAGACTCTCAAAAAAAGCAGGAGACCATAATAAACACAATTAATATTTCGTGAAAATAACATCAAAGTATTACAATCAAACACAGCCAATAAAAACATATTTCGGCATCGGACGGCAATAAATAAATAAATACATCAAAACCTTTTTCACAACAGCTGTCAATACTACGGTTATAGCTTATTCTACAACGTTCTATTATACTGTAGAGGAAGAAACACAGCAGAATCACGTAAATTAACAATTCGTCGTCTCACAGAAACGCGTCGTTAAGAGCTAATCGATGGAGAACCAAGCCGTCGGTCGCAATAGCGATTCTCATCGTTTCTACAGACGGCTGGAAGCGTCAAGCTGTCGTTACGGGTGCGTACTGTAACACCCTCGGTCGTCTCGTGAGAGAACGCCCGGTAAGCGGCGCCGGTTGTAGCTCAGTCGGTGATGGAAGGAATTGTTGACAAGACACAAAGGCAGTACGAGACAAACACTTTGATCACTGGTAAAATTCACTTTTATTCCTGGGCAAAATAATTTAAAATGCCCGAGGGAAGTTACACTTGTAAATTGAAAAATTAAAAAAAAGAAATGAAAAGAAATGAAGAGATTAATTAGAAAGAAAAGAAAATTAGATGTTAGACATCACAGTAAAGGCTTAAAAAACTAGAAAGAATTATCCTTAACATTACAATGGTAATAATAAAAAAAATTACAAATCAGTGTGCCATAGCGCGGCACTGCGTTACATAGGTCTGACAGGGGTGAATGCCCTGGGTTTATACTGCCTTGGGAACGGTTCTTTTATGCAGCCGGGACGGACCCGGCGGAGACCAGGGGGGCGGTTGCGGCCTTGGCAGGAACGCAGCGGTGGCGGTGCCACCCCTCTCCAACAGCTGAGCGGCCCTCTCGTGACGTCACCAGTGGAGCGACGGCGTCTGCGGCGCTCAACGGAGTCTGACCGCGCTGTCTGGTAGATTCTGGTAGAACTTGAAGATCGTCGGGATTTTCTCCCGACCTCAGGCACGGAGTAAATAACTATGTGTCCTTCTCAAATACAATTTTGGAAAGTCTTGAAATCCTTCAGATACGTTCGCCTCTCTTCAACGAATAACACCCCCCCAGAGAAGTTTCTCTGCTTGCTGCAGTCTACTCGCTGCGTCTTGCCCCTTTAATAAGTCTTTTGGAGGAACACTTGCCTCTAACCGACGAATAATACCCCCAGAGAAATTCTCTCCCAATTGTTATCAGCCCCAAAGCTCAGGCTCGCACTGAAGTTTTCTAAGTCTTGCAGAGACACACTGGTCTCTCCCCGATGAAACAATTACTCCCCAGGAGAAGTTTCTCTCCCGACTGCCCTGCGTCTAATTCCCTTCTGGCCCCGTCTGATGCCCAAGCTCTTCTGAAGTTTTCTAAGTCCGACAGAGGCGTACTTGCCTCTGCCCGAAGAATATCCCCCCCAGAGAAGTTTCTCCCCCGACTGCCCTGCGTCTTCTGAATTTTGTCAGTCGAAATTGTATCAGGTTAACTTTTGCCCCCACCCAATTTTTCGTGTGTTCAAGCTCCTATGATAGTCGCTTCGCTATTGGCCAAAAGAAATGGCGCATTATGTTATTTCAGCCAATTGCGACGGGGAAGCCACGTAAGTTTCAACTCTTTGCGTCACTGTGAGCGTCCAGAATTTTCCTATTCCTTCTAGAACATGCTTGGACAAGACAGGCGTTGTCCGTGAAAGAATTTATTGCTCTGGGATTCCCTGGATGTCGATTTCAAGAGCGTTCTAGAGGGTTCGCAGCTGGTCGGGGCGGCCACGTGCGTCTCGCAGTGAATCTTTCGACGACTGACCCTTGTAACGACTTTCTTAATGTGCCGGGGGCGCAAACGAGTGTCGCGATAAGCGAGGTTGCACGTGCAACGCTGTCTGTTCATTTCCCAACTGCCCTCAGCCTTATGAAATTTTGTATGATCAAATTGGTATCGCTACAGTACAGAATAGCTCACACCGACAGTTGACGGTAACCACGCTTACCGATATCGATCGCGGTCAGTTCGAGTGTACAATATAGCCTAGACGTGGTGATGTATGGCAATTGTACGCTCTGCATGATACATTTTTACTTTCAAAGTGGTCCGTCACGCCTTCACTCTGCACCTCCTGTAATCAATAAGGTCATCCGAGGTTGGATAGTATTTTAGTTGCACCAACGCTTTTTTACGGGTACCTACCACACTTGATCAGTCCACCATAGGACGAAGGGGTGTCGCGGTTTACCGGTTGACTAATTGCAATATACGCAGCTTGTAATACAGAACTATTAAAATGTGCTGCCACATCCTCTACATCGACGAACTCGCACTCCGATAGACTGACATTCGCTTGGAATTTTAGCCAGTCGTCCATGGAATGGGTCCATGCAAGTTCATCAATGTGGAAGATAGTGGGGTATTGGTCGCTTCCTTCCAGGTAATCTTGAATGGACCATTGCACAAAGGTTGCCAGAGAATGCATAGAGCTACATCGATACACGTGATCGCGTTCGTAGCAACGGTGAAATGAGTTAGTTCGCAGAAGTGTTGTCTATTACCGATTCCAATACGTTGCATCTCGGACAAGTGTAGGAAGAGCCCAAGGGAGGACTGTGTCATTTATATCCCCGACTATCAAGAACGGCGAGGAAAGTTGGTTTATCGAGCCCAGAAGTTCATCCGCTGATACACTCAGTCCTAGAGGGATGTCAATGTGAGTGTGAGGAATGGAAGATACACCTGCGCACACACTGTTTGTAAGTCAGTCTAAAGAGGTACCTACCCGAGATAGCAACGAATCGTGAACCAATGTAGCTACTCCGCCATGCGCACGGAGACCCATCATCAATATCGAACATATAAGGGGAAAATTCGCGAAGAGACAAGTCACACGGTGGGATGAGGTGTTACATGTAAACAGATCATCAGAGGATTAGGTCGTTCCGTCGCGAGGAGAAACAATTATTAATCCATGATAGGAGAGCCATGGTTTATCAGAAACTTATTTTTCCTTCAGCGTTGAGAACAGGATGCGCGAGTTTCCTCCGAAGCTGAAACCTCCAGGGCATTGCCAAACGGGGTAGACGCTCCCTCAGTGAAAGTTTACGGAGGTGAAAATAGTTGGTGCTTTGTTGACGGACTTTTAATAATCGTGTCTGAGGCGGATATCCAACTGACATCAACTTCCATTGAAAGAGGGTCATATAACGATTTGGTCGCCTATGACGGGGCTTATTTTTTCTTTCTGAACAAATATATTCATTTCTTTTGTAAATAATAAACAATTTACATGTTTCTGCAGATTTTTTGTGCTTCTAAAATGCAAATTTTTGCCTAGAAAGCATTTTTTCAAACCAACTTTTGAGTGCGTATAGCGACTTATCCATTTGGAATATCACAGTTGTTGATTAGACAAAATATGCTTAAAGTTTCTTAAAGTTTCGACGTTTTCCCTCTCGATCTGACCGCAACTGGCACTGCGCCAAATCTCCAAGAAGGGGGGTGATTCCCAGGGTGACGCGACTTACGTCTTCTTCTGATTTCCCTTCAGCAGCGTTGCCCTGGTTGCTCAGTCTGAAATTTTGGTGGGGCGTATTCGTGATCGGCTTTTCCATGGACTAATGCATTGAAACTCATCGTAAGTGTAACAAATGGATTTTAATTCCCATTTCATAGTTTTAATTTTCTTAACCTAACTTAGCTTATTGATCCTGCCCTCTCGGGTCAACGTCCGGGCGTTCAGACCCTCTGACGGATGCGGTGTCAGCCCCGGCGGTCATGGCATGCAGTGGCGGTCCTCTCTGCCGGCAGCAGTGCAGCCTCCCTCGCCCCTCGAAGGGCGGGCGGCGTCCTGGCGTCTCGGGCGCTAGCGACGGCTCCCCCGCGCGTCAGCAGCGTGGCCCAAGACGGCGGTGGTCGCGCCTCTGCCCGTCATAGATCCTGGCTCGGGTTCGGACGCTCTGGCAGTCATTGGCCTCTGAGTTCACAACTCTTCACTTGTGCGGCGTGTGGATTAGCCCAGGTGACACGTGAGCGTTCGACGATGTGGCGGCGATGGCAGTCGGGCGAGTAGGCAGCTGCGCGGCGTGCGGCAACGTGTTTAGCGGTATGCGGCTATGCGCGAGCCCGTGTTTATGAACCCACTTTTCTCGACCATCTCCTCCATCCGAATGAACAACTGTACTCGGCAGTCTCTTCGATCCTAATGAAAATCAATCTTACTCGACCGCTGCATCTATCTGAATGAAAAAGCGTTGGGCCTGCAGTAGCCTCCCTTGGTTCGCGAGGTCACGTGACCCTCCCCCGCTCCGTTTTCGGGCTTTAACTCGAATCACGCGGTGTGCGCTGTCCAATCACGGCGTCTTCGGCGACGGTTGGCGTCGCGGATTTCGTATGAAATTTAGGCGTGACGGAAATTCTCCGAAACCTGAGTGGTTGGGTCGCGACGCTTGCCGGCGCAGGGTCCGTAATTTCCCCGCTGACTCATGGCGTGCCCCGGGCCGCGCCTGGCGACCCACAACAGAGCGTACTAAGCAAAAATATAACGTACTGAAAATGTTACATAAACTTAATAGAAATTGAAGATATCTAAATGTAATGCACCCACGTTTGACAATTTTAATGACAGTCTTATTAATATTGCAATGACTGCATAAAAGAAATTTATGCGATGAACATACAATTTGTTGTATACTGCACATGTGACTGTAGTTTAGTTGTCTTTTGCTCTTGCACACACATGGCACTAGAATGTAGTAGTAACACTACTGGTAAGGGGGGGGGCACTCAGTACCCTAAGATCAGTAGGAATCACACTAAAGGAAACGGAGACACAAGAGGAAAATGCGTTATACCCAGGTCAAGATAAAAACAAATCACACGAGCACTCGCCTCTGCCCACTGTACTACCAACTCAGAGGTGAATAATAATGACATGCGAGAGTTCTCGCACGGGAACGCAAGTATTTAGGTGTTGTGGTGTGTTATCGTTGGCATTTTTCATGAAATAATTATAGACGTCATTGCCAACAATAGGATTTAATATAATAGCAGCTTTCGATGGCTTAGCCATCATCATCAGTTGTCTGATACAAGGAGAAAAAACAAAAATATTACAACAAGATTATGATAAAGGTTACAAATAATTTACAAATTTTTTGGAAATAAATTTAACATTTTAGAAACTGGAAGAAAGAAAAAAGTGTGTGGGGGGGTAAGTCATTAATACTAAAGAAAAGTGAATGGAATAGATATAGGACATGTAATTTTTTTTTTAACAGAAAACATAGAAATGTAAGTTGAGCCATTCCTTACCTGCTGGATGGAAGCCACAAAACGACTACGCGGGGTCGGGCGAGCCAAGGGGCTTAAGTACCCGGCCGTGGGGTGGAGGAGGGCAATGGCCTGGGTGCGGTGCGCTGTCACTGTGCCGCCCCGGTGGGGTGCGGTGTGGGAGTGGTGTCTAAGAGTAATTTTAGTAAAGGAGAAGGACTATGGTTTATGTTTTCATTCAATAAGTTATTATTTAAATGAATGTGTAGGTTTTCTAAAGTTAATCTGGTGTGGTAGTGATTTTCTATTTCCAGTATACGAATGTCTGTGTGTGGATTGAATGTATGGCCTGTCTGGAGTAAATGATTGGCAAAGTGAGATTTACAGGTGTTGTGTTTCCAAGCATGTATGTGTTCCTTGATTCTGATATTAAATGTTCTGCCTGTTTGACCAATATATTTGGCTACGCAGTCGTGGCAATTTAGGGAATAGACGCCGCTTTTTTCTAGAAGATCTGTGTGTTTTTTGGGGGACAGCATTTTTTTGAGAGAATTCTGTGATTTGAATGAAACTTTGATACCTACTTTGTGAATATTGTGTGCGACTTTTTCTGAAAGGGGTCCAAAATAGGTAAACAAGTGTACTTGTCCGGTGTTTTTGTTATAGGAGAAAGTGTAGTGTACATTTTTTGTTTTTGTTTGACTATTTTGCGGCGTAGTATGTTGTTAATGAGTTCTGTGCTGTAACCGTTAGACATAGCAATGTGTTGAATGGTGTGCAGTTCTTCCAGAAAATGAGATTCAAATACTGTCCTCCCACACCACTTAATAACACTCAAATAAAACAGTTATGTGTCAAAGCTGACACTAACATCAATTTTCATAATATTTCCGTCGAGACCAAATATGACATAGCCCACACTATTAAAAACTACACAGAACCCATCACAAGACACAAGAACAAGGAAAGTTCTGACTTTCACCACGCCCAACAACTTGCCAAAAAGCTCACAGAAGAAGAATTAATCATATCAAAAGCAGACAAAGGCAACACAGTAGTGATTGTTAATAAACATGAATATAACCAAAAAATCTATGACTTTCTTGATAACAACCAGACTGAAAAACTTTCCAACGATCCCACCAAAAAGTATCTTTGCCATCTTAAGCAAGAACTTAACAATTCTCAAGCCTTTTCCGTATCCCAAACAATACATACCAACTAACCCTTCTCCCCCTAGACTCTATGGCCTTCCAAAATTACATAAAGAAAATACTCCCATCAGACCTGTAATCTCTTACACTAACACATTAACACACAAACTTGCTCATAAATTAAATATCCTCTTCCATAAACACGTTCAGTTCAAACCTACATATACTGTAAAAAACAGCCTTGATCTAATAGAAAAAATTGAACACATTCCTGTCCCACCACATGCAAAACTAGTTTCATTTGATGTAAAGAATCTATTCCCTAGTACTCCAACTGCTGATTGTAAATTACTTTTACGTAATTTACTAGACAAATCGTCATGCCCCATACCCGATCGAGAGGAACTCCAAAATCTCTTCAACTTATGCATGGACCAAAATTACTTCACTTTTGACAACAAATTTTATAGACAAACTTCAGGAATTCCTATGGGCTCACCTCTCTCTCCTCTCCTTGCAGATATATTTATGGACGCTTTCGAACAGACCATCTTCCTTTCAAATCATCCACTTCTCAAAAACATTACATATTGGCACCGTTACGTTGACGACATCCTTGTTCTATGGACCGGTACGACTAGACAAATTGACCTGTTTACTGACTTTCTCAACAACACACATCCTAACATTCAATTCACGACAGAACTACAGAAAGAAGACAAATCTATCAATTTCCTAGACCTGAATATAAACATATCTGAAAACAAACATACTTTCAACATTTTCAGAAAATCGACATACACAGACACTGTCATCCACAATTCTTCACAACATCCTATTCAACATAAACATTCTGCCTTCCACTACATGATACACAGATTACTAAGCCTCCCCCTGACAAAATCTCATTTTCTGGAAGAACTGCACACCATTCAACACATTACTATGTCTACCGGTTACAGCACAGAACTCATTAACAACATACTACGCCGCAAAATAGTCAAACAAAAACAAAAAATGTACACTACACTTTCTCCTATAACAAAAACACCGGACAAGTACACTTGTTTACCTTATTTTGGACCCCTTTCAGAAAAAGTCGCACACAATATTCACAAAGCAGGTATCAAAGTTTCATTCAAATCACAGAATTCCCTCAAAAAAATGCTGTCCCCCAAAAAACACACAGATCTTCTAGAAAAAAGCGGCGTCTATTCCCTAAATTGCCACGACTGCGTAGCCAAATATATAGGTCAAACAGGCAGAACATTTAATACCAGAATCAAGGAACACATACATGCTTGGAAACACAACACCTGTAAATCTCACTTTGCCAATCATTTACTCCAGACAGGCCATACATTCAATCCACACACAGACATTCGTATACTGGAAATAGAAAATCACTACCACACCAGATTAACTTTAGAAAACCTACACATTCATTTAAATAATAACTTATTGAATGAAAACATAAACCATAGTCCTTCTCCTTTACTAAAATTACTATTAGACACCACTCCCACACCGCACCCCGCCGGGGCGGCACAGTGACAGCGCACCGCACCCAGGCCATTGCCCTCCTCCACCCCACGGCCGGGTACTTAAGCCCCTTGGCTCGCCCGACCCCGCGTAGTCGTTTTTGTGGCTTCCATCCAGCAGGTAAGGAATGGCTCAACTTACATTTCTATGTTTTCTGGTTAAAAAAAAAATACGTGTCCTATATTGTAACACTACCGGTCGTCTCGTTAGAGAACGCCCAGTCAGCGGCGCGGTTGTTTAGCTCAGTCGGTGATGGAAGGCATTGTTAAACAGACACTGGTAACATGAAAGAAACACTTGGATCACTGGTAAAAATCACTTTTATTCCTGGGCAAAATAATTTAAAATGCCCCAGGGAAGTTACACTTGTAAATAGAATAAGAAATCTGAAAATTAGGTGGATAGAAAAAGAAGATGAAAAAGTTAGTATTCAGAATAAAGCTTAAAATTAGGAAGAAATATGACTAACATTACAAAGACAAAATACGAAAGTTACAAATCGATGCGCCATAGCGCGGCGCCGCATTACAAAAAACTTTACACGGGACGAATGCCCATTGAAAAATACTGCCTGGAAAGAAGGGTCTCTGCGCGCCCGGGGACGGGCGCGGCGCGAGGAGGCGGCGGGCGTCCTTCAAAAAAAATTCAGCGGAGGTCAATGGCCCCCCGGGCCGTCAGCTGGCGGTCGGGTCGTCTGATGGCGTCACCCAAAGGGCGGTGGCGCGTGGCTGCGTTGAAACGGCGTCTGGGAGAACTGGCAGTAACTGGTAGACTTGGTAGACTTGGAGCGGACGGGCAGTCTCAATCTCAGGAACGTAGTAATTAACTATGCGTACCTCTGGTTCTCATTATAATAATTGTCGATCACAACTTCGGACAGTTTAGCAATCCTTCGGAGAAACATTCGCCTCACGACGAATTCCCACCCCAGAGAATTTTCTCTGTCTACTGCAGCCGGCTCAATGCTCAAAACTCGCAGCAAAATAATAAAATCCCACATAGGCACATTCGCCCGAATAATTCCCACCCCAGATAAGTTTTTCTCCCAACTGCCCTCAGCCTAGAACTCAGGCTCCTTCCGACGAATAATTATAAGTTTTTCAGAGGCACACTGGTCTCTCTCCGACGAATAGTTACGCCCTCAGAGAAGATTCTCTCCCGACTGCTCCCCGTCTAAATGATCTGGCCCCGTCTGATGCTCTGGCCCTTCTGATATTCTCTCAGTCGAAATTGTATCAGGTTAACTTTTGCCCCCACCCAATTTTCTCGCATGTTCAAGCTCTTATGATAGTTGCGTCGCTATTTGCCAAAAGAAATGTCGCATTACGTTATTTCAACCAATCGTGACAGGAGTAGTGAAGGAAGTTTCGACTCTTTGTGTCACTGTGAGCGTCCAGAATTTTCCTATTCCTTCTAGAACATGCTTGCACAAGACAGGCGTTGTCCGTGAAAGAATTTATCGCTCTGGGATTCCCTGGATGTCGATTTCAAAAGCGTTCTAGAAGGTTCGCGCAGCTGGCCATGCGAACACGTGCGTCTTGCAGTGAATCTGTCGACGACTGACCCTTGTAACGACTTTCTTAATGTGCCGGGGGCGGAAACGGCTGTCCGATAAGCGGGGTTGCGCGCGCAGCGCTGTCTGTTCATTTCCCAACAGAACTCAGGGTGGCCGAGTCTGTTTGTTTAAATTTTTAGTCCGCTGAATTTCGTTTCAAAACGTATGACGAAATCTGTATCGCTACAATATCTATTCCAGTCGCTTTTCTTGAGTATTAATGACTTACCCCCCCACTTTTTTCTTTCTTCCAGTTTCTAAAATGTTAAATTTATTTCCAAAAAATTTGTAAATTATTTGTAACCTTTATCATAATCTTGTTGTAATATTTTTGTTTTTCTCCTTGTATCAGACAACTGATGATGATGGCTAAGCCATCGAAAGCTGCTATTATATTAAATCCTATTGTTGGCAATGACAACGTCTATAATTATTTCAACGCAAGTATTGCCTATTTTGAAACAGTGAGGCACCATATAAACTTTGCACTGTATTTTATCAGAATCAACATTTTTCCAGTTATCTTAGACGTTATTGAAGAGTGTACTATCGGGGCTTCTACTCACTTGACTACATTTCACTTCGAACACACTTTTTAACACCAATGATGGGAGACAAAAAATAACATTTCTTTATTAATTCTTTGTCCTAGAGACCCGCAGGCACCATTGATTCAATCTGTATTTGAAGCTGTATTAACCAATAAATAATTTGAACTTTAAGATTCAATTCTACAATCGCGCCCCAACAGCTTGCACACATTCGCTTCCTGAAGAGCTTTCCAATCTTGGTATAGCAATTAGTTATTCTTTATTTCCGCACGGAATAACGACCAGAAGACGTTCCTCTCCTGACTTCCGAGCATATGAAGCAGGTGACAATTTTCAGTCACGGTGAACGTCTGTTAACTCGTTTTGAAAATCCACTTTTATGGCTTCCGCCCGCTCTACATGTTTATTCATACAAATTTATATTAATTGCATACTTATTGAAATTTCGTCAGTGTCATGTCCACGTGCCTTAATGTTAGCTTCAAGAACATACACGGAATCTCTCATACGTAGCTTAGTATCAATGAGTATCAATCGCAGGTACTCATTTTGGAATAGTGACATTTTTCCACTTGGCCATTTTCCTTGTTCCAGGTCGTATGATCTCGATCACCGTTGGCAAACCTGCTTGTAAATACACATTTGCATTAGGATCAGAAGATGTACTATTTTTAACAGTTCATAAGTGGTGTCAAAATGGTTGGGGCAGAGAAATATTTAACACGCCACTTTTCTTTCCCAATAGTTCCAAGGCCTTTCCATTCCCTTTCCTCTTGATAAGTCAATTTTTAGGGAATCTTTGAATGCCTTATTTTATATTTCACGATCCCTATTAAAGATGTAATCTTTTTAGAACTGGATAACCCCACCCACATGTTAGCTATTTGAAAACGCGTTTTTTAACATAATTGCAAGTAATTACTAGCACGTCGATAAGGCAGCTGGTATGTGTGTGTATATATAATGACGTTTGGTCTTATTAACTAAACATGCAACTTCAGTATTGCCCGCAATACAGTTGTCAAAACGTGGTGTTTTCCAGATTTTCTCAATTTTGCTATCGTTCAGTCCTGCATACAATGGTGTATCTTTCACCGTTCCCTCACGTTCTTAACTACAAAATTACAGTTCCACTTATTTCAAAATGGCGTTCACTTCTCGCCCAGTGTCACGCACTAGAATAACGAAATATCACCGCCGGTGACTCGAACAATAAGGACTTGCCAGTCGTTCAACTAATTTATGTGCTTCATCTTTCTGAGTGGGGAGGTAACCCATATTCCCCTCATACCTATGATTTGGTATGCGTCACATGTCCAGCAAATACCGCGCGGTGTTGTGATCAGCGAATAACAGATGGCGCTCTCTATGACCACCGCATGTCATGCGCCAGAAGCGCCGTCACAAAACTGCGGACTGCAACGTCACAGATCTAACTTTGTAGCGGGATTCGAAACTCATTGAGAGGCGCCAGGCCGACAATCGCTAAATCTTGAATTTGGAAAGCGGTCGTACCTATTAGAAAAATGTAAATGAAGTGTGAATAATGCAATTGTATTTAGAAATGAAATAGGACTGAAAACGAATTGAATTACCAGAAATAAAACAGACGCCTTTAGAACTTTGTAGCAGTTATTCAGCTTGTTCGAGAGAATAATTTATATTAAATTTGTAATTTGAATTCCTTTTGTCCTTTAAGAGTGTATCGATACTAGTGTTGTGAAGTTACGTATTGAAATGCGCCATGTTTTAATCATATGCAAAGTAAATGCGCATTACAATATGGTGTTTGGCCGTACACAGTACAAATATACTAGCAACATTAAAGCTTACAATTCAGGTGACAATCAGTTTATTTTGGGTAATTTCATGAATGTGAATCGAAGAGAAGGATCATAGCTTCGGGGTGTTGTTCGTGAGACGACACACGTACGATCAATCAAGTGTTTTTGTAATTTCTTTGATTGTGTTGTATCTATAAGTGATTTCAGAATATATGAGAAAAGTAAAGTTGATTCCCGATTGTTCCCTTTCGCACACCCAGAAAATTCTGCCTCTCCGAGCAACACAAAACTCATATTGAGGATTCGTCGGCGCCTCCCCATTTGTGCCTGCTATATGCATTAGGCGGAGGTGGCGTTACAATATTCATTAACTTTTTGGTTAGATTTAGAGAACTATGCTGTATTATGCATTACAAGGCAGCTTAGTATTCCTTGATCGCCGCGCGGATCGCTAGTCGCTGACCAACACGTCACTGGGCATTTAACATGAAGCTGCGCTGTAATATACGTATATTATGGTGTAATACACCACAAGACATGAAGCATAACAGTTTCGGCACAGCATTTCTGCATACAGAGTTTAATAGACCTTTTTAAAATATTGAAAAGGACTGAACCTACAAAGGGACTGCCCTCCCTAAAGGAGGACGATAGTGCCCCTAAGGCTTTGACAGGGGAGGCTCTTGCGCATCGTATCAGACTTCAGCCAATGACCTTCAGACACCAGTTTGCATAACAATATTAGTTATGAGAATTTTAAATGCAGCCAGATATCAAAATTATCACATCGTTTCAAGATATTGCAAGAGATTTGTGAAGCATTTCTTTTAAATATTGCATCTTGTACATCGTGTTATTTTTGGTTGGTTAACACTGAAAACTGTCTCTTTCAAAATGTGTCTCAACACAACTCGCTTTCCTTGCAACATGGTGGCAACGTCTGCTCTAGCTTTTCAAAGTGCCCGAGTCACGTGGTTCGTGTCGCAAAAGTGTTGCGCAGAACGAGCAAAAATCGGTGGGCCGAAGAAACTCGCCCATGAATTTCCACCATGGGCTTTGCGTAATAGTTTTTAGGGAGTTGTGCCACCTCGAACGTTAAAGCGCTATCGACCTTCTGCGAATGCGCAGTTTGTTTCGCTCCACTTTAGTGCATCTGCGCATGCGCAGAAGATCGATAGTGCAGTCAGAGAGTATATATCAGAGACGGCACTCAATGTTAAACGGAAAGCCCTTATTTTCGTGGAGGGGAGAAATTCGAATCTCCCACCCCAACAGAAACAACGAATGAGAAAGAGGCAGCCATATTCGCCCACCGCCAGCCAATAAGCGTCGAAAGGCAGTAAACCATTTGAAATGGAGGACGGACGTCGCTATGGCGTGCACTTCCTAGAGAGCTACAATTTCGATCTGCACATGTGCAGATCGAGAGTGCTTTCGGTTACTTCAAGTAATGAGGGCGATAATGTGGCTGTTATATTTTTGGGGGTGGAGGTGGGATCTTTTCTTACTTTAAGTGCAGAAAAAAGCAAACTTTAGAGGATGAAAGAACTTCCCAATATCCGCGTTATGTTTGTCGACATTCCACAGTTAACATTAACTTATTTGTATGAAAATCTTGGGAACTCAAGTAATGTGGGCGATTATGTGGCTGTTATATTTTTGGGGTGGAGGTGGGAACTTAACTTCACTTACTTAAGTGCAGAAAAAAGCAAATGCTCTAATATTAAATTATTTTCAAAAGACAATTCTTTCCCCTTCACTCATCTGAAAAATGTATAAATGAAGTTTTACTGTACTTTTTCTACACTGCATAAGCAGACCCAAGAAAGTAAAAATAAGAATGTATTACATAAACTGAAGGTTTTTTAAAAAGTAAATCATGAAGGCTGAACTGTACAATCAACTCCATACCACAGTGAACTAAGAGTCCCATGCCAACCCAAGACCCAGTAGCACTTTCAACAAAATCAAACACTACATTTTTAAATGCAACTTTCTCATCTATTCACTTGTCCAAACAAAACTAAATCTTTTGGTCAAATGTAATTCTACTGAAGCTACTAATTAGCTTGCATTAAAATGGATTTTTTCAGAGATTATGGTTTTTTATTTCGAGTTTAACATGGAACTTTAGTGCTAATTTATGAAACAACATGTCATATACATTATGTATGTTTAGTAATATCTGAATATATGAAGGGAGGCAAAGAAGTCATAAAAATTTAATCCGTTTTTATTTCAAAGATATTACAATATATCAGAATGTTTATTCTTACATCATAAGAAATAAATGCATTCTATACTTTATTATTACAAGTGAAAATTCCAAATCTTAATGCACTAATTCAATTATTGAATATTTTACCTTTACCTGCAATGAACAAAAAATGTTTCAAACAATTTAGGGAAATGAATTAAAAAAGTAATTGTCTGCCCAACAAGCTTCAAAAATAAAGAATGCTTTCAATAATAATAATAAAAAGAAACAAACACGGGTTATCTTCAATGTCTTAAAGTGGATCAAATTTTTTTTTATTAATTTGTCTTTCCTGAAAAACATTTCACTAGAAAAAATAATTTTTTTCAGTATTCTTTAACTCGACACCTTAAATTTTAATACATGTCACAGAACTTAAGTGACATGAGTTAAAACATCAGCTGGATCACAAATTCCTAAAATCATGTGAGAAAGGATACTTTGTTTCAAATTGAACCAGTATCCTATTTTATTACCTCTAAATATTTGATTATTTTACAAGCAGCTTTCGTATTGTGTGTATAATTATACATTTTTTCTTAAGCAAACAATGACAAGATCTGTGTTTTATCAATGTTAAAGAAAGATTTGTCTTTTTTCTATCAACTAGTTTCGACCAATTTTCAAACAGTCTCAGCTATCATAATATCTAACTGCATGAAAACACTCCAGTTAGATTTGTTCATAGAATCGTTCTACTATTAAGCAAAAAACAAAATAGTTCTTCGTCCACTGGTGTTTAAAGATTAATATTTTTTTCTTCTATTATTTAATTAACTACGTATTCTAAAAATGGAAACTTAGTACAAATGAAAATTCAGAGTTAGAGTAGAGTCAAAATATTCCTATAATCTGTTAAATGAAATGAGAGTCGTGAAAGACAGATATTTAAAAATGTTTCAGTGTTGCATTGAATATTTAGGAATTCTTTAAGTGCAATAGAAAACCAGATGCCAAGACGGTTATTATAGAATACATGAAATCAAACTTTAAAGAAGCTTCAGTAAATTAATAGCTTTGCAATCCCAAATAAGAAATTTTTGTAAGCAATTTTGGAAAATAAAAAAGTGAGAAGACAAATTACAAATTGATAAATTGAATCCAACCACCAAGTACTTCATATTATATATTGAAAAATATTGTATTATGTGAATCTCCTTAATAAAAAGAACTCTTAAAACTTCATTTCCACCAACCGTATTCTCAATTACTCTCAACAAAAGTTTCAGTTCACTTTTCATACTACCATTTCACTTTTTACCAGAACCTCCCCAACCCATCAAGCCTTTTACAAAACCAGTTATACCAGCACCTGCCTTTTTACTTCCTGAAGCAGAAGTTTCTATTTTCTCTTCTAATGACGGAAATTCAATAAAATTGTATGCTAAATCAAAAAATAGAGGTTTGCATGGAATTGGTCGCATATCAGGGGGTAGTTTGTACACATTAGGAGAGCGTGATAATAATGAAGTATCCTCTCTATATTCACTGAGTCGTTCTGCCAAAGGCTGTGAACAAAAACAAATTTTTTCAGATACATATGAATGAGAAAATAATTCTTTCCATAGTTGTTCATACTTTGTAACACTAATAAATAGATGTTAAATATTACAAAATTATAGTTCTTTATGAATGGTTTAGAACACAAATCGTTTAAGAGGCAAATTCTTTTTTGTGGTTTATTGAAACACTAGTACTTAGAAATAACTTGTCAATATTTGTAGTGAAAATTTTGAAATATTATCGTCAATTGACAAATACTGGACTGCTAATTAATTAATTTCCTGTGAAGAGGTCATTCGATTTAAAGTGGACTGAACACCTTAAGTTTGTATTGAAATTGCAACATGATATACAACTCAACGGGGGTTAGGTTTTAAGTTTTTCGAATTTGAATTTAAATTTTTGATTTTGAGATTTTTCAAAATGCATCACTTCCATAAAATTCTAAAACAATTCTTTTAAGTTTCTGAACTGACCATGTAAGTATAAATTTGGGATCATTGTGAGTTCATTTAACAAAATGACACCTTTTCCAGCTTTCTGTCTTAATTTTAGAGGTTCTACATTAATATAAACTTTTTCGGGGATCTCAATTTTGTAATATTTTACTTATTTGTAGTTTTCTTAATCTTCATTCATACTACCTGTATATCAAATTTCATCTGAATCTAAGATGAAAAATTACTTTGTTGATTTAATAAGTAATGTTCCGGGAAATTCTAATTAAAGTAATTGAAACTAACCTTTTTGGTCCGGGTTCCTGCCTTAACTCCAATAATTATTCCATTATCATCTTCTTCTGTTTCCCCTTCAAGGACACTATAAGCATGAGCTGAAAATTCTTCACCTTCAATATCTTTTTTCAACTTCAGCAATTGGGCCTTTAAATCAGCATTTAAATGTTTCCCATTCAATGCTTGGCTTACATACAACTCTGCACGTTTGTACAGAGCCATAGCATCTTGCCATCGCCGTAATGTTGCCAAACTTTGGGCGATATAAAAACATCTGTGAAACAAATAAATCAATATTTACTATAGCATGAAATCTACATTGAAGACAAGACATTAAAAAAATACTATAAAATTAAAACTTGCAGACTAGAGACATTTCCATGGAAAGATGTTAAAGAGCAATGTACATTTGGAAGATGCACATACTTAATATTCATTCATGTATGTGTTTAGGCCTTTCGGGTCGGAATTTTTTTGGTTAACTCCGCCCCCTCTCTTTAAGGCTAACTGTACTGAAAAATACTGGTAGGAAAATTCAATGAATCGCAGTACAGTCGAAGGGGAATTTACAATACTGATATCTGAACAAATTGTCCTATTTTTGAGCTGTAAAGGGCAAATGACTCGTGTTTAACCCTTAACCAGTCTGGTGAAAAAGAATTACTCTCCTTGACTGGTGGGGTCTGGGTAGGCCCTGTTTTATAAAATGATATTTCCCTCGAATATAAGTGGAGCCATGTTTTTATACTTTGGAATAGGGGGGAAAAATACACCCAAATATAAGACCATCCTTGTTTTTATAACTTATAAGTCAATTCCCAATTAGGTAATGAAATAAATAAAAAAATCTATATTATTTACATGCTTATTAAAATGATGCATAGATTATTTTGAGCATGTCAATATTTTATACACAACATGAAATAAACTTCCATTTTACCACTTGTTTCATTGTCACTTAACTCATGTCCATCCTTCTCACTCCATAACACATCATCCTCTGTGCTACTTCTTATGCTTTCATGCGAATGCTGTTTATAGAAACCCCGAAACCCTTGTTACGATTTTCTTTAACGAATGCGACAACTTAATCGCCGATTTCGGGATGGCGCCCCACTTGTGGTCAACGAAAACATTTCCTTGTGGAATTACAATATTTCAGGCGTTCCTTCATCTCTCCAACGCCATACATTTGCTGGTAAGTTCTACACTTCCTCTTTTCTCCATGCGGTCGGCTATTGCCACACTAATATATCAGCACACAGCTACATATCACAACCACGAACAGGACTACCAAACGACTACTCAAAGTCGCGGTACTCAACGACGCGGATGGAGCAGGAAGCTCGTGGCCAACGAGTGTGTCTCTCGTTGGCCGCGAGGAAGGTTTTGGCGACATCACAGCTGTGGCAACACGGCTAACTGCCGCTAAGGAAAACTTTACTCCTATCTAACGATTCTGCGTAACGGCTGGGAAAATTATTCTACATCTCATAACTTCAATTATGAACATATCCAATAACAATAAAAAAAAGACGAATTTTCTATTACAAATGACTTTTCTTTTTGAAGTTAACTTTTACTACACCAGGAACAACATAATACCGTTGATATTGAATTTTCTTCATACGCCAGTATAAGACGACCCCCGATTATAAAAGGTTGAAAACGGGACAAAATCCTCGTCTTATATTCGGGTAAATATGGTATATAATCATTTACATTATAATGGGTAATTTTATTACATTTAAATACAATTTTCGCACATAAATTTTGCATGACTTGTGCAAATATGTTTGGTGCACTTGGTGCATACAATTTTTGTTTTCCTATCTGCTGTTCTCGGGCCCTCCTCGCATCTGGCTTTTCATGCTTGAGTGTGTACGTCAAGGTTCTTCTCAAGTGGTTTGCCTCCAAATTTCAGTATAATTTCACGTGGCAAAGGACTGACATCACGACGTGAAATGCGTGGCTGTACAAGTGAATGCCCAAGTTCCATCAACGTCTTTCTACTCGATTCATTTTCGGAATTTTTATTGCACTATTTGAGATTACTAGTGTGTACACCTGCTATGTTTAGAACTGCATAAAATATCACCACTGGCCAGTGACAGCTACCGCCACCGAATTATGAACAATAAAATATTATTACGTTGTTATTTTAGACAAAAAGCCCATCCGATCACCTGCTGGGGATCTTGAATGAGGAATACAAAGAACCACAGCGCAATATATCGGTACTTTTAGCTACTAACTTGCCTGGGGTCCACCAGACCAGAAGAGTTAATAAAGAATTTACGCCGTAAAGCAATCCCCCCCCCCGCCAATGCCAAAACTCGTTTTACCATACAAATAGTTTTTCATAGTTCTATAAAAGAAAATTGGCTTAAAGTGCTATGGGCTTCCTGAATCCAATGCCGTATTAACCGTCAAATCGGATGAATAGGTGCGGCATTAAGTGAAATATGGCATAATATATTGCTCCCACCCCCACCCTCGGCCGCAATGCCGCGTGGGCGCGCCGCGCCACCTGCGCCCCCGCGGCGCCAGTAGGCGGGCAGAGAAGCACGTGGTAGGAGAAGCCAGGTAGGCAAACAGGCGGTTGATTCTCTTGTGGGCCGAGTTAGATTATTCAATGCTTTCGTCATTTTTCGTTTTCAGTATAAGTTTTTTTCCACATGTCAAAGTAGTGGTGCTGTTACAGAAGCAGAAGTCGTATCCTTTGTAACGGAAGCATAAATTGAATTTATGAATGTATTTTGACTATTTCACTCGTGAAATTAAAACCAATGGTGTTTAACTATACGAATAATAAGTCCCAATTACGGCAGTGTATCTCAAAAACTTTATCGCTTTTACTATCCGGTTTTTCTTACCACTCCTACTGGCCAATCATAAGCTCCGTCTTTTGTTTTGTAATGCCTCTCGCTGCAGGTGTCGTGCTACTAGCAGCGATTGCAGGCAATTACAAATGCTTCCAGTACAGGATGCAAAAAAAGTTGAGTTCGCAGGGAAGCTAAGTTCCCTGGAGGAGCGTGGTGGTGAGCGAGGTTTCAAGTACAGAGACCAAGTCCGATGAAGTATGAAAGTTTAATCGAAAAATAGAGCTGCAGAGCAGCGTGAAGTGTACACAGCAAAGTCTCTAGGCTGTCTCCCCGATCTCAACGCTAGAGGATCCTTATATGGGAAACAGGGAGTTTTACGAGGCCATTACGCCGCCCCCCGCCAGAACTCGGCATGCCCTGGACGCAATAAATAGACATAACTGTCAGAGGACTTTTGCCCTTTTGAAAACTCACAAGTTCCCAAACATCCCTGTTTCCACGCCTGGATCGTGTTAGCGTTGACAGCGGTTCGGGGAGCCTAATCACCCTTGACCGTAGGCAGGGCGCCTGCCCCAGACGCGACCCTCATTTAAACATGTTTGAAGGGTAATATTTCTTTCACGTACAGTTTGAAAGAAATATTCATTGCTCTTCTTAAGCAATGCGTACTTCACATGTACGTAGGTGCATTTACCATTACAGGTTTCTTAGGAGGCGGTATGTATCAACCGCTGTGTGAAATAAACCGCGTATGTATAACATCTTTAATTTTAATATAGCTTTCAGCGATTTTCAATTGTAACAACATGGTGAGATTCGATGACGTGTTTGACGACCAAATAAATGAAATAATTCGTGATGCTCCATAAAACACGGAGAATAATAGAAAGTATATTTGACATGAATATTTAGATGCATTTTTGAAAACAAGTGCTTCGTATTTTTAAAGTCATATTTTGAAATTCTTTTTCTTTAGAGACTTCATTTAATTAATTAAAGATTGGTTGCGCGTGAGAGCCGCAAAAGGTATGTACACTACTAAAATAATATAGGAGATGCCAGTACATCACTGAAAACTATACCTGAAAATCAATGAGTATAACCATTCGGTAATTATAAATAAATACAGACATTCATCATGAAACATATGTTTTAGAATTCAACACTGTTGTGAATAAAAATGAAGTTCCTTCAACATTTATTATAAAAGAGTGCGTTTTTAATAAATATATTTTCCACTGAAAGAATGTTTGTTATTTTAATGTTAATGTTTGTTACTTTAAAGTAAAATAAACATACATTTCACGTTCGTCTGTATATTCATTTATTTATCTCGATTTTGATTACAAATCGACCGCACAGTTTAACCTTGCCCATCTGCTACTTTAGCGGATGGCCATGGTAAAACTGGCGAAATATGAAAAGTAAATGAATAAAGTACGTTAATATAATATTTGACACATTTTGGAATTGTTGTACGTAATTTCATTAGTGGAATAGTCCTATTAAATACCACTAGTGCTCTGGAAATTCTCAGATAAACTCCAAAGCACTCGTAGTATTACCATTATTAATTTAGGAGAATCAGAAGACATCAGAAGGTTAGGAAAATAAGAGTTTCGTGGATTATAAAGTACAAGAACAGTCGACTCCGTTATAGTGAACTTGTGGGAACCAACACTTATTGTTTGCTATATCCGAGGATAGCAAAATTAAATACAATTTCTCCACGATTGATTTTATTACATATGTAGATATACAGAAAATACATTAACAGCACGAACTGAAAATTTTATTATCTTTATTTGTCCTTTAAAAAAAATCAATAATTTTCAATTATTTGCTTCGTACATTTTTCATTACTAATTTCTTTTCTAGACCTTTCTCTAGAATTCGTGCTCTCGTCATACATGATCCTGCATTGTCCACTGTCTCGAAGTATTGTAACGCAGTCTTGGCACTTTTCAATGCCACGTGCACTGTTGGAAACCCCACTCTTTGGAGGTCCTTTTACTCGCCTAATAACATATTAGATCCTTTCGGTAGTGGCAAGGCGCCAGCGGCTAATGAAACTGATCGCTTTTCCGCGCGGCACGGCGGGTATAGGGAGGCTGTGGTACTATGGCAGTCGCGCGCTTATTGTCGCCTACGTAGAATACAATGTGCTAGACCCGCGGAATATCACGAAACATCACGCCTGAAACTGAGTGGCATGAGGTCATCAGTAAGGTCCCCATAAAATTACATTACGTTCCTTTCAAGCATTCGAGTTCTTCCTGCGCGTCCTGCCACCGAAGTGTCGGGTCCATCAAGTACTAAGAGGGGATTCTCAGCCGTTGCCTCGCTGGGGAGTCATCGCCCTGAACAGCCTATTCCCCTGTTCAAAATATATTTGATACCCACAATCTTACTTTCAAAAACTTGCTGAATTATCAACGCATCCTCTCAGACACTCATACTACAAAGAAAAGAAAAAAACAACTAGTGGAGATAAAACAGCCGGTGCTTTCTCGCAAATTTACGCGAAAAGTAGTCAAAGTTTTGAAAATTTGTATGACATTTCAAAATCTATCTTTAAGGAACAGATTTCATTAAGAGAAAAAAATCTCTATCTTCATACTAGTAATAGTAAAAAGACGCCGAAAAAATCGTGAACTTTTGCAATTTTCTAAAAATCGGAGTTTTCAACAAACGTGAAACTTGCACCATTCTCTTAAACGTCCTTCACACTATCCAACAACAAAATTTAATCAAAAACGACGGAGCATTTTTTTTTAATTTCCAGGTGGCTTAATGTAAAGTACCCCCCCCCCCAAAAAAAATTAAAATATCAGTTTCAAATTCAAGGGGCCGCGACATCTGCCAGATCGGTAGAAGAAAATCGGCTGAATGGTTTAGACGCTAGCTATATTCACAGACAGACGGACGGACGGACGTATAAACGTGCTGCCGTCAATCGATTCTTCGGTATCAAGGATAAACATACCATGGATTCTGCTACACCACGGGTTAAAGGAGTTTTTCCCTAGATTTGGCAACTGGATTTGTCCACTTTTTCGTAACCTGGCCCTGTAATAAGTTTCTCTCCGAAAATTCCCAGTTTTTCGCGCAGCAATACATAACTTTCTCTTTACTGCTGTTGTGAGAAAGTGATAACATTTTCGTAACAAAGGAATTAACCGATTTCATTCGTATGTAGCAAATAGTTGTGTCAAGTATTCCCAAAACGCAGGTTTTTTTACAGGACTGTGTGGTAAAACAGTGAACAAATTCAGGACATTAGGCAGAAACAAAGAAAAATCCGGCGGGACACATGTCTATATTCAGAACATATCCTCCTCTTTCAGGACTGTTGTCGATGGTGCGCTTATTACGGGCCTGCATAAAATGCTCATCCCGTTGTGGGTGATTGGCGTGTACAGTGAACGGAAAGGGAGAAGGGAAGCGGGAAGGATCCTCTCGCTACCCCAGACTAGTTGTTTGGAGAGGAAGGATTGGGGGGGGGGGGGGGGGCGAGAAGAGAGGGAAGTAAAGTAGTTGGTGTTAGATAGGGTGAAATTTGGTACGTTGCACGTTGCGGGGGGGGGGGGGGGGTTAAGCCTGTGTTGGCAGGTGGGCGATTTCTGGTAATCAGGGCAAAAATACTTCTCCCATCCTCTAGACGTCCTACGGCAATCAATAATGATTGTTGTAGGACGTCTAGAGGATGGGAGAAGTATTTTTTATGTTTGGGTGGATTCGACAAGATTTCTTGATGTGTGGAAAGAAGCGTAGGTTATGTAAGGCCTTTTGGATATTGTGTCTGTCTGTGTCGAAAATGTCTCGTCGGAATGAAGCGAGTTTTAGCGTCTGTCTAATCTGTGTAGGTTAGTCATTGGGGAGGTCTGAATGCAGTCCATAGAAATCTGTTTTCAAGTTTGTGTAGCTTGTCGAAATTGTAGTTGCAGGTAGTGGCCCACGTCTCACTGATGTATTTGATAGTCGGTTTGATGTAAGTCCCGCAAATGTGAAGTTTCGACTTTGTCGTGTTGGGGTGGGTGATACTGGGGAGAGAGCACTCAGTTGTCTTTGGTGGTACAGTAGTTATCGGGCTAGAGTAATTCCCAAGTATGTCGTGCTGTCAGTTCAGTTGATAGGGGTGTTGTCAAGAGTGAGTGGGAGTGAGTTAAGTTTAAGTTGTTTTCTTTTCTCCATTGGGTAATGTGGTTTAGTATTTCCTTCGGGGTGAGGATTGCGTTTGGTAGTCATTGTTTAGTAATAGTCAAGGCGGTGTCGTCTGCGTAGCCATTTATTTTGGCGGCAGATGGTAGGTTGTTAAAATACAGAGAGAAGAGTGTCGGTGAGAGAACTGCGCCTTGGAGAACGCCGACTGTAATGGGTCTTATGGAGGAGGTTATGTTGAAATGGTTGATGTGAAATGTTCTGTTGCAGAGAGTTGGTGGAAATGTGGGGGTTTGTAGACGAGGGTGTTCTGGTTAATGGAATCAAAAGCATGAGAAAAGACGAGAAAGATGGAACTGGTGGCGCGGGATTTTTGTTTCGTTGGAGTCTGGTGGCAATGTCATATGAAATGCGTAAAGTCGGAAGTGCTGATGACCTACCAGTCCGGAAGCCGAATTGTGTTGGCCACACCTTTCAGTATTATTCTTTCGAAGATTTTGCCCAGAATGGGTAATAAACTTATTGGTCTGTAGTTGTCAGGGTCTCTGTGTGATTTCTTTGGTTTGGGGAGCATAATTTTTGTGCTCTTTCAGGACGTATAGCAACTCGACCTATACTGCATGAAAGATGACCTTCGTTTATAAACACATACATTAGATAGTGTTCCAAAGCGATGACAACCACAACGTAGAAAATTATAGATAAGGTGTTTAGAAACTGTCCTTCCCTGTCTCTAATATTGAAGTGTGTGTGTGTGTGTGTGTGTGTGTGTGTGTGTGTGTGTGTGTGCGCGCGCGCGCGCGCGCGTGTGTGGGTTCATTATGGTTGGTGAAATGAATGAAATGGTTAAAGATAAGATGACTTGACAGCCCCCAACATGCAATGTACTTCACATTATCATTCATTCACTTCAATTATTAAGTCACATAACTCACCTAAAAGCCTTATAACACTTGATTTTTTCTTCTAGTTCTTGTTGATATTGGAAATCATCTTCTAAGCCTGGTAGTTGCTGAAGTTCATTAAAATTCTGGAGAATTATTTCATAAAGACGGGTCAGATCTTGAGGCCTCACTTTTCGTCCTTCTACAGCATTCTGCAAAGAAATTATTTTATGCAGAATAATACCTGCACCTTAGTCTTACACATCCTTAATGTTATCTAAGGTCTAAAAAATAAAAAAAAGTTGAAGAAAATAAAAATTATCTTATGTTTGACAAATTTTTCCCCAAAATACAATTTTTTTCCTGCTTTTCCTTACAGCATTACGAGGGTTGCCTTTTATATTTCAGGATTAGAGAAAAACAAATATCAAAAATCACTTTATTGTTTTTCAAAATATTCCCCATGAAGATCTATACACTTTTGCCACTCTGATTGAGGTATCTCCAAAACATGCATTCTGAATGCAGCAACCGCTTCATGTGTCGAAAAACTTTGACCTCTCACTTTGTTTTTTACGTACGGGAATAGAAAGAAGTCATTCGGTGCCAAGTCAGGACTATACAGCGGATGACTCATCAAATCGATGTTTTGGGTGCTCAAAAATGCAGTTGTTTGAGCCGATGTGCGAGAGCTCGCATTGTCGTGGTGAAGAGTGATCCGTCTTCGGGAGTTGGTTTTCCTGATTTCTTGGAAGACAGCTGGCAAACAAATCGTTGTGTACCACTCAGAATTGCCTGTTCTGCGTTGTTCTAGTGGTACGGTTGCGACATGTCCAGTTTTTTTCGAAAAAACAGGCGACCATCTGTTTGGAAGTGCTTCGTGCGCGAACAACTTTTGTTGGATTTTGCTCATCTTGAAACACTCATACAGTCGACTGCTGTTTACTTTCGGGCTCATACGCATAAGTCCACGATCCATCACCTGTCACGATGTCATAGACGTGTTTCGAAGCACCGCGATCGTATTTTTTGAGCATTTCTTTCGACCAATCGACACGAGCCTTTTTTGAGCGATTGACAAACTGTGTGGGATCCAACGTGAACAAATTTTTTTGACAGTCAAATGTTCATGCAATATTGAATGTATGCTGGTCCCACTAATGCTGAAGGTTGTCTCAATCTCACGATAGGTCACATGACGATTTGCAATATCAGTTCACGCACAGCATCAATGGTTTTCGGTACAACAACTGATTTTGGACAACCTTCGTGAAATTTGTCTTGGAGTGAACTACGACCACGATTGAATTCACCATACCATCGATAAACACTGGTCCCTGATGGAGCTTCATCGCCAAAAACTGAATTAAGTTCATCCATGCATTGTTGCTGAGTTAATCCACGTCGAAAGTTGTAAAAAATAATCGCACGAAAATGTTCACGATTTAATTCCATTTTGGGGTCAAGATGAATCTTTTAAGTTACTGTAAACAACACAAATAGCGCTCGTATGTCAAAACGTTATGAGTACGTATAACCTCAGAACATCCAACTTTACGATACAGCTATCCGTTGCCAGATTGCAACATCATGGTTGCCAAATCCCGAAACATAAAAGGCAACCTTCGTACATAACTTTCTCTCTTCTGAGTAACTGGTAGCGAGAAAGTAAAAAGTATGGATTATTTATTACTTTCGCGTCTTTCGAAGAGATATGTAATCGTGTGCCGGAAAACAACTAATTTCAAATAAAAAGGTCCTGTAACACGTGGTGTGAATCCCAGTTTTGTGGTCTCGTAATACCGAAAAGATAATTAATGGCAATACGTCTTTGTCCGTCTGTGAACACGGCTAGCACCTAAACCATTCGGCCGATTTTCTTCAAAATTGATAGTCCTCTATCGATTTGAATTTTTTGTGATTCTCATTTTTGCTGAAATTTCCAATTTTTTGAAAATTGCAAAACTGCAATTTTTTGGGCGTCTTCCTACATATAAATATTGAAGATAAGATTTTTTCCCTTAATGAAAAAGGTTTATTAACAACGGATCTCTAAATAAGTTCAGTTTCAATTTTAAGAAAATAAGAGTAGTTTTCCTGTAATTTTGCGCAAAATATAGGCAATTTTTCTCTCTCAAAAATCACTACAAAATTTTTGTGAGTGTAAAGCTGGCACAACCACTATGCCACTATCTCAAACCAAATAGAATATTTAGTACTAGATGGATTCCTAATTTCTTCGGTCTGGGCCAACTTTTTTACATTTTTTCCCATCCTGCCCACGATTGTGACAACCTCACAATGTATTTTTGGTATTACTCATAGGTACCCTTAACAGCGAAAATTGGACCAATGGCAAGTGTATTTTAGTCTACTCTTAACTCTAACTCGGTTTGTTTCACACCGATAGGAACATGATGTGTG
The DNA here is from genome assembly GCA_038098605.1 of Gryllus longicercus. Taxonomy (NCBI): domain Eukaryota; kingdom Metazoa; phylum Arthropoda; class Insecta; order Orthoptera; family Gryllidae; genus Gryllus; species Gryllus longicercus. Next base: position 471,913 of record JAZDUA010000459.1, read on the forward strand.
TTAGATGACTGAGTTCTAAAAGAAATTTATGTGGATGCTGTTGAGGTGTTCGAGGAAGGTGTGAAGAGATTCGGAGCCATGGGGCCAGATGACGAAAGTATCGTCGACGTACCGCAGCCATAGCAATGGTTTAAGGGGCGCGTTTTCTAGGGCCTGTCCTTCAAAAGCTCCCATGAAAAGGTTCGCGACGACCGGGGACAGCGGTGAGCCCATAGCGGTGCCTTCTGTCTGAGCGTAGAACTCTTGCCCATATTGGAAAAAGGTGGACGTAAGGCAATCTCAGTGAGGCTCCACTCTACCACATCGAATGCACGAAACGAACCTTCCAGCCCGCCCCGCAAGACAGCCCGATTGCCTTACATCAAAGGAGTCACGGACAAGATCGGCAGAGTGTTGCGCAGAGCCGACATCCGCCCCGTGTTTCACGCTCGCAACAAGATCGGGAGGAGCCTGGTACAGGTAAAGGATCGTCTGGACCCTCTTCAAGATGCCGGCTTCTATGAAATCCTCTGCAGCTGTGGTCTAATTTACATCGGACAAATCGGGCGCACCGTAGAAGAGCGTACGCGGGAGCACATGCGACATGACCGGCTTCAACATAGCCACAAGTCGGCCTTGGCACAACACGCCGCCGAAACGGGCCACCTGGTCAACTACCACGAAACCCGCACCATAACAACAGAAGACCGGTAGTGGCCTCGTCTGATCAAAGAGGCTTTGGAAATCTCTAGGAGGCCCGCAAACCTCAATAGAGATGATGGGCTCCGTCACAGCAACACCTGGAGACGGGCCGTTGCCCCCCGCCAATCCGGTCCCGCCCCGCGGAGACACCCCCCGCGGACGGCCAATGACGTGGCCGCCCGGTGGACCATCCTTTTTCCGATATTTCCGCCGTTCCCTTCCACACAAATGATTCTTCCAGGTGTCTATCCTGTTCAGTTTTCTATTTTCTACCGTTCCGCCCCACTCCCCTTCCCCTACCTCAGCTGGTCACCCGCCATCGCCCCCCCTTTCCTTCTCCGCCAATCACGGGACACCCGCCCTCCTCCTTTTGGCCGCCGCTGCATCCAGTCGGCCCTCGCGCCTTTCCTTAAAGATGAGACACGCCAACCTCTTGGCAGCAGTATAGCTCTGAAGAAGGCCACAGCAAGATGGCCGAAACGTCAGTCCAATCAACTGAGACGCGGCTCATCCCGGATAGCCAAGAATACATTCACTCCAGCCGCGGAAGCCTACGAACCCAGTTTGTAAAGGCATCACTTCACACCAAAGAAGAATAATTTTTCAGATGGAAGGAGTAAAATATGCCACTGATATTTTTCCGAATCCTTCTTATTATTTAAAAAATCATTAAACAAGACAGTGTCTAAAAAACAAAGAATATCTGACCACATCTGCAGTCTGAAATAGCCACCTACAAACACAAAATATTTTTAATACCCTACCATTTCTCTTTTTTTGACTTATTTGAAGAAAAACTATATTCATTCAACCTTTGTATGATAACAATGCTATTCCTTCGTGTCATATTAATTTTCTTTTCGAAAATCAGAGATATATTTCCTACATTCAAAAAACAACTTGTGAATGTGCATATACTGAAAACTAGAACTTAAAACAAAAACAGAGAAGGAACGAATGGTTGTGTATTTCTTCAGAAGGATCCACAATACTATGGGAGACATTAAAAAAATTCAGCGTTGAAACATATGAAACAAAAGCTTCAGGACGGGAACAATACACAAGGAGTTGAAATGATGCTTTCCAGGCTTCTAGGTAAATTCGATTAATTTAGATGAAATATTTTTTTTTACACAATTCAATTTTCAACATACTGTAAATAAATAAAAATAATAAAAAGTCACAAAATTATAAAATCCTAACTTAGAAAAGTTAGAATGACAAGTTGAAATGATGCCTCTGGGTGGTCTGTTAAATAAATATTATTAAAAACTAAATCATAGTTATCCATCAATGTCAGGTCTTTAAATATGGTCATAGACATATGAATGGGAACAATCAAATAAAACCAAATAAATAAATACAAACTGAATATTAATTTATTATTCCAATAGAAATTTACTACTGTTGACATTTATTTTATAAATGTTGTTAAACATTGAATCACAGGTATGGAATCATACCTGATATGCAAGTATAATGGGCACAATCAAATAAAACCACATAGATAATCAGAAACACATGCAATACTAATTTAGTACATGAAATAAAAATTTATTACTGTTGCTGTTTAAGATTAAGTTTTTAACTATACCGTATTTACTCAATTATAAGCCATCATAAATAATGTAGAAGAAAGACAAGAGAAGAAAATTTTAATTTCTCTACATTTTAGATATCATTGACTCAGACACAGTCATCAGACAACTCAGATTCCTCAGTTGACTCTTTGTCACTTTTGTCCATGAAAAGGAAGTCATCTTCTCTGCCATCAAGGGCCTTTGAGATAGAACACTTCTTAAAAGCCCTTGGGACAACTTCTCTAGGAATACTCTTCCATAGTATCATCTATCCCAGCACATACTTATGATAGACTGTTTCAGGTGCCCTGTGGGTGTGAGCATTCCATTTTCTTTGGAGAGCCAGTCTAAATTCGTTTTCTTTAACCTGTCCTTGAATGGTTTGTTAATGCACACATCCAGTGGTTGAAGTATTGACAGTCCCCCTGAATAATTGCCAAGTCGGTTCCCTGATCTTTCAACTCTCACACACACACAAACACACTCTCTCTCACACACACCATGTATATTTCAACATCATTTATACAATAAATTGCAACAAAAATTTCTGTATGAAGTAATAAATTGGTATTGAATGTCTATTTGGCCACTTGTTTTGCTTCTGGACATAAATGTAACTTCAAATTAACTTCTCCCCATAGCACGTCATACACAGTTTTTAACTGTTTTTGACAAAAATAAATAAAAATTTAATAAATAATTATTTAATTATTAATTTTATTTGATTTTATTGTGTTCTTATCCTATTCGAAGATCTGGAATGTTTGGATAACTATGATTCAATTTTAAATCAATAGTTAATTAATAAATGGCAGCAGTAGTAAATTTATGCTTCAGTAATAGGATTAGCATTTAATAATTAATCTGATGTAATTTGATTCTGCCAATTCTTTCCCTCTATTATCATATTTGAAAGTCTGGGATGGTTGGATAACAATAATTTGTTTTTAACTATTAATCTAATATAAGGACAGTAATAAATTTCTGTTTATAGAAATAAATTAGAATTGACTGTTCATTTAATTATTCATTTACTCTTATTTCTTTGTGTCCCCTTGATCTCTATTATACTTGAAGATCTGGCACTGTTGGAAAACTATGATCCAATTTTTAACAATATTTATTTTGTAAACGGCAACAGTAATAAATTTCTTTTGGGAAATACATGAATGAATGTGTATTTAATTATCTATTTGCTTTTATTTGTTTGTGCCTGTTGGTACACTCGAATACAATACTCGAATGTTCTGCGTGATTGCATAACTATGCCGTTTTCAACAATATTTATTTGACGGCAACAGTAATAAATTTGTTTTGTGTAATAAATTAGTATTGAATGGGTATTTAATTATAAAGGATATAGCCCAATAAGGTGGTGAAAAGTGCCTCCAAAGTCGATAATCGCGATACTCATGAAGGAGAATAAACAATTCTGTAGATTCCCACAAAAATTAGCTTCCTCAGGCTATCTGTAGCACAGATACCAGAAACATGTTTTTCATGTTTTAATTTTCTTCAGTTTCTATTCCGTATATTAGGCTGAAAACAATAGTGGAATTTCAAAGTCTTTTTCCAACAAATTTTGACACTAAATTCAAAGGAGAGAGGGAGGAGAGAGAGAGGGAGGGAGGAGAGAGAGAAAGGGAGGGAGGAGAGAGAGAAAGGGAGGGAGGAGAGAGAGAGGGAGGGAGGGGAGAGAGAGGGAGGGAGGGGAGAGAGAGGGAGGGAGGGGAGAGAGAGGGAGGGAGGGAGGGAGGGGAGAGAGAGGGAGGAAGGAGAGAGGGAGGGAGGAGAGAGAGGGAGGAGAGAGAGAGGGAGGAGAGAGAGGGAGGGAGGAGAGAGAGGGAGGGAGGAGAGAGGGAGGGAGGGAGGAGAGAGAGAGGGAGGGAGGAGAGAGAGAGGGAGGGAGGAGAGAGAGAGGGAGGGAGGAGAGAGAGAGGGAGGGAGGAGAGAGGGAGGGAGGAGAGAGGGAGGGAGGAGAGAGAGAGGGAGGGAGGAGAGAGGGAGGGAGGAGAGAGGGAGGGAGGGAGGAGAGAGGGAGGGAGGGAGGAGAGAGGGAGGGAGGAGAGAGGGAGGGAGGAGAGAGGGAGGGGAGAGAGAGGGAGGGAGGAGAGAGAGGGAGGGAGGAGAGAGAGGGAGGGAGGAGAGAGAGGGAGGGAGGAGAGAGAGGGAGGGAGGAGAGAGAGGGAGGGAGGAGAGAGGGAGGGAGGAGAGAGAGGGAGGGAGGTGAGAGAGGGAGGGAGGAGAGAGAGAGGGAGGGAGGAGAGAGAGAGGGAGGGAGGAGAGAGAGAGGGAGGAGAGAGAGAGGGAGGGAGGAGAGAGAGGGAGGAGAGAGGGAGGGAGGAGAGAGAGGGAGGAGAGAGAGAGGGAGGGAGGAGAGAGAGGGAGGGAGGAGAGAGAGAGGGAGGGAGGAGAGAGAGGGAGGGAGGAGAGAGAGGGAGGGAGGAGAGAGAGGGAGGGAGGAGAGAGAGGGAGGAGAGAGAGAGGGAGGAGAGAGGGGGAGGGAGGAGAGAGAGGGAGGGAGGAGAGAGAGGGAGGGAGGAGAGAGAGGGAGGAGAGAGAGAGGGTGGGAGGAGAGAGAGGGAGGGAGGAGAGAGAGGGAGGGAGGAGAGAGAGGGAGGAGAGAGAGAGGGAGGGAGGAGAGAGAGGGAGGAGAGAGAGAGAGAGAGGGAGGAGAGAGAGGGAGGGAGGAGAGAGGGGAGAGAGAGAGGCGAGAGAGAGGAGAGATGGGAGAGAGAGAGGGGAGAGAGGAGAGAGAGAAGAGAGGGGAGAGAGGAGGGAGAGAAGAGAGGGGAGAGAGAGGGGAGAGAGAGGAGAGAGAGAGGAGAGGAGAGAGAGGAGAGGAGAGAGAGGAGAGGAGAGAGAGGAGAGGAGAGAGAGGAGAGGAGAGGAGAGGAGAGGAGAGAGAGGAGAGGAGAGAGAGAGGAGAGAGAGAAGAGAGAGAAGAGAGGAGAGAGAGAAGAGAGGAGAGAGAGGAGGAGGAGAGAGAGAAGAGAGGAGAGAGAGGAGGAGGAGAGAGAGAAGAAGAAAAATTGATTTTTGATGTGATAATGGAGAATTGTCCAAGCCCCTCCCCCCTCACTCTAGAAGGCGTGCCATTACTTTCTGTAATACATATTTTTTTAAGATTTTTAAACAATACGGATAAAAAAATAAAAACACACACACACACACCAGATTTGAAATTTGCACCTAAATATATACGGAAAAAACGTATTTAGCAATCCTCAAACACAGATTCAATCACGAAATCTTGGTGTTACATCAATTATGTACCAAATTCAATCAGAATATCCATGATGGAGAGAGATGGTTGGGCTCTTTCATATCAAAAGCTTCAGGCACCAGTCTGTGTCATAATATTAGCGGGAATTTTAAATGCCAAAATTATCGTAGTTGCAAGCCATTGAAAAAGAAACACCCAAGCACGTTTTATATATTATATCTTTTATTTCCATATGAAAGGAATAATATGATCAATAAGATCCATAAAGAATCTAGAGACAATGAAACTAACTACAGAGGAATAGCAGTTATTGGATCCTTAGGTAGATTGTATAGCAAAATAATACGAAATAAAATAGAAGAAGAGATAAAAAGGAAAAATAGGAGAGGAACAATGCGGTTTTACTGCCAGAAGGTCAGTCATAGACAATATATTTACATTAAAACAACTTATAGAAAAGAGAACAAGGAGAGGCAGGGAAGTTTTCTCCAACACTGTTTAAAATATATCCGCATCAAATTTTACAGCAGTGGGAAAAACAATGCAGAGTCAGCAGTGGTAAAAACAATGCAGAGTAATGGGAATGACGATCGGAGAGGATAAATTGTTTACATTATATTTTGCCGATGACCAGGTAGTAATTGCAGAAGATGCGGATGAGTTGAGTTTCATGATCCGTAAACTCAATGAACACTTTTTAAAAGCAGGACTTAATATTAATATGCATAAATCTGAATACCTGGCAGTTGGTAAAAATGAAATAGAAGATGATCTTGTGGAAAATGGATGAAAAATGAAAGAGGTAAACAAATATAAATACCTTGGTGTACTTTTTAACAATAAGGGAAATAGCCAAGACGAAATTGAGAGACGAATAAGCTTGGGGAGAAATGTGACACTCTGTCTTATGGAACAAAACCATCACTAACACTACTAAAAGACGTCTTTACTCCTCGCTAGTTAAGAGTGTTACAACATACAGTTCGGAAGTTTGGGAGATTGATAAAAGAACAAATGGGAAGCTGCTGGCCCTTAAAATGGACTTCTGGCGTAGAAGTTGCTGTTATAGCAGATGTGACAGAATCAGGAACGACAACATAAGAAAGAAAATGGATGTAAAGACATCTATCCTTGAAGAAATAGAGAAAAACAAATCGTCTGGTACGGTCATGTTATGCGAATGACAGCCAAAACGAGTCCTGAAATGGGTGCCGACAGAAAGACAGAAGAGAGGAAGACCCACACTTGAATGGCAGCAGGGAGTGCAAGAGGCTATGACAGCAAGAGAAATGCAAGATGATCAATGGTCCAATAGAGAGCGGAGAAATGGCGATATATATATATTCAATATTTATTTCAATAACAATTTTATATATATATATATATATATATATATATATATATATATATATATATATATATATATATATATGTAGAATCTTGGGTTTAGGACGAACGGAATAAGACACGAATTAAACGAAACAAACAATACTATATTAAATAAATTGAAAAATACATTGAAATACAATGAACGACTTGAATCCAACAACTTTTCACAAACAAACTGACTGTCTCACGCCACACTCGCTCACTCATTGCCATTTCTCTCGCCACTCCGCGCCACTGTAGCCCGATACTACGTGATTCAAGTTTCGAATCTCACATTCGGCCATCCTCGAAAGCCTTCAGCCTCTGAAGGAAATACGTATGGCTTCATATAATCTGCTGATGTTGTGGTTATCATGGATCCATCTTCATCGAAGTTTCCTACTCGAATCACCTCATATCGATCATTACCTTTCACTTGACTGACCTTGTAAGGCCCCAGATACTTTTGTTTGATTTTCATACCTGGTCCAAACTGGGTTCTTCTGATCGCTACAATATCCCCTTCTTGATAATTTCGAGCTTCTTTCGAGTGTTTGTCACGATACTTCTTATTTTCTTCTTGGATCTTCAGGATGGATTTTTTTGCTGCATTTCGAAGATCTTCTCTTTCACGATCAAACAATTCAACTGCTTCTTGTTCCAGGACTTCTAAAATGGCTACGTCATCTTGGTGTCTCATCTTCACACCAAATAGGACTTCAAACGGGCTTCTGCCAATACTTCGCTGAAAAGTACTGTTGATACATCTCTGTAATTTATTTACATGTCGATACCATTGTTCAGGTTTATCTTTGGAGAACTTCGTGAGAACTGGTACTATTATGCCATTGATTCGTTCCACTTGACCATTTTCACGTGGCACGCCAGTAGTAGTGAGAACGTGTTCGATCTTCTCTTTTGCACAGTACTCTTGGAATGTTGTAGAAGTAAAAGCTGCTCCTCGGTCACTTATTATTCTGTATGGATTTCCAAACGATGCCTGCATAATGTCCATCTTGCTCAGAACTTCACTCGCGTTGGTTGTTTTGGTTGGAAAAATCCATGTAAATTTGGAGAAACTGTCAACAACCACAAATAAATATTTGTAGAGTTTTGAAGTTGCAGTAATAGGTCCTATGTGATCCACATGGTAAGTATGTAGTGGAATGTCGCCTTTAGGTATAGGTCGAAGTAAACCCTCCTTTTTTCCTTTCTTCTTTTCTGCCATAATACAGGTTATACAACATTCAACTAGATGGTCCAGCTTTTCCCTCAATCTAGGAACATAGTAGTCTGCTTGAATAATCTCTTGCATTTTCTTAGTGCCAAAGTGACCATTGTCATGCACTTTCTTCAAAACTTCTTGTTGCATACTGGTAGGCAGTACTACGACGTTTCTTCCGTCTATTGTCTTCATAAGGATCTCGTTCTGCATCGAATAGTCTTCATAGGGTTCTTTGAGTAAAAGTTGAATGGTTACGTTCAGTCGTTCTTCTTTATTCTGCTCCTTCTTAATTACTTCTAGTATTAGATCTTCAACCATCATAACCGGATTTCGACTCAACGCATCCACGTGTTTCATTCTATCGCCCATACGGTGTTCAATTTCATAATCGAACTCTTCAAGTTGAAGAGCCCATCTTGTGACTTTTTGTGGTAAATTGATCTTCCCCAACGTTTTCTGGAAAGCTTGACAGTCAGTAATAATTTTAAATCTTATACCTAACAAATACACTCTAAATTTTTTAAGAGCTTCAATGATAGCCAAGACTTCAAGTTCATAAGAACACCATTTCTTCTCTTCTTCACTCGTTTTGCGACTCATATAATGAACAGGGTGAAAATATTTCTCGTCTGTTTTTTTCTGGAGCAGCACTGCGCCGTATCCCAGCTTACTGGCGTCAGTATGCAACTCAGTGACAGCTTCTGGATCGTAAATTCTCAAAATTGGTTCGTTACTCAAAGCTTCTTTAAGTTTTGAAAAAGACAATTTCTGAGTGTTCCCAAAGAAGAAATGTTGCCCATCCCTGACCTCATACAATGGGTATGCCATTTTGGCATAGTCTTTCACAAATCTTCTAAAATAACCTGTGAGGCCAAGGAAACTTTGGACTTGCTTTACAGTCTTAGGCTCGGGAAAATGTTGTACAGCTTTGATCTTAGTGGGTGAAGGGGTTACACTGCCATTTTCGACAACATAACCTAAAAATTCAATTTTAGTTTGAAGAAATTTACATTTTTTACGATTCAATTCTAACCCATTTTCTGCTGCTACTTTCAAAACTTGAACTAAGTTGTCAAAAGCGTCATCGTAATCCTTACCCGGTATAATTATATCATCCATATAAGTAATCGCAATTGACTTCCTGACTAAATCTTTAAAAACATTGTCGACGAATCTCAAGAAACTGGTAGGGCTATTACACAGACCAAAAGGTGTCTTTACAAATTCATACTGATTGTCCGGTGTAACAAAGGAAGTATATTTTTGACTATTTTTTTCTACAGGGACGTGAAAAAACCATTCTTCAAATCAACTACGGAGAACACACTAAAATTTACAAGAGCATCAATTTTATCGTCGACTAATGGCATCGGGAAACGATCCCTTACAATCTTTTTATTTAATTGTCTAAAATCGATACAAACTCTATGTGAACCGTCTTTCTTTGGTACTATCACTACTGGGCTGGCATACTCACTATCACTAGGTCGGATAATGTCCTTTTCAAGCCACTCCTTGATCTGATCACTTAGTATCTTCTTCTCCTTCGGAGCTAATCGGCGTGGTTGTAAACACACTGGGTCGTCGTCCTTCAGTTTTATCTTCGTCTCGATGTTAGTCTTCACTTGTTTCTGGGGTGAGTAATCTTCAAGTAATTGGCGAACCTTCGCTTCGTAGGGAGCAGGAACATAAATTTCGTCTACAGCAATACATTGAAGCACTTTCAAGTCTTCATGGAATTCGGTGTACGTTGCATTTAACAGTAGTCCATCGTTGTCTTGTCCTTGTTCACATCTAGCTGGAACTTGCCTCACTGAGATTTTGCCCTGACTAATGGTGATCTCCATGTCTTTAATCCACTCTTGTCCAAGGATAAAGTTATATTTCATCGAGTCTTTTGGAACTACATAAAATGGCGTGCTGTATACCTGGTTGTCGATTTCGATGTCCAGCTTGACTCTCCCAACAGGATTTGGTGTCTTGTTCCCCAATCCGGTGAAGCATCGCGTCGTTGGACTCATTTCTGGACGGCCTATCTTCTCGTAGATATCAGTTGGTACTAAATTGACATCACTGCCTGTATCTAGTAACGCCCGGTAGTTTCTTCCTCTCACCTTCATTGATATAAGACCCTCGTCGTTTGAACTTATACATCCCACACTCTGACTCTCCTTAGTGCAATTTGGCGCAATGTGACCAAACATATTGCACTTAAAACATTTGGGTCCTTTATCTTTGTTCGTGCAGTTGACTCTTTCATGCTCCTTCGATCCACAACTGAAACACCGTTTCTGACCTGGCCGCTTCCCATCTGAATTTTTGTTGCCATGATCCTCTTTTGTTGAACTAGTTTGATTTTTGTTTTCCTTATTTCGATGTTTGCTTTCTTCCTTCTGTGTAGTTGTCTGTCGACCCTTTGATTTTTCCTTCATCCTCTCGTATGCCTCAAAACATTTCTTCAGTTCTTGAATATTTCTTGCACTATACAAAATGGCTTTGTTGCTCTCGTTATCTTGAATTCCATCGATGATATACTCGACGAGTGCTTCTTCATCTACTGTTCCTTGGTTGGCTATTTCAATCATCGAGTATATGTACTGCTTCGCCGTCTCGTCAGATAATCGTTTACGTTTCCGTAATTGGCTGTGTACTGTAGCACTGCTGAGTTTGGTGGTAAACTCTTTCGTCAGGTCTTTCTTGAATTTTTTCCATGTTGATATTTTTTTGGTCAACATAAATTTCTTCGCAGAGCCTTTAAGCATTCGTTTTGCATAAATAATCTTTTGCAAATCATGCCATTCTAACAAATTACTTATATCTTCAAATTCATTGAGCCATTGTTCGACTTGTATTTTATCATCGCCTGAAAACTCTGTCAAACTATTTTCAACATCACGAATTGTAAATTCATGTTTGGCTCTATTGCCTTCTCGTCTACTACGTTCACGCCGATCACGTTCACGTCTGTCACGTTCATGTTCATTGCGTTCACGTCCGTCGTGTTCACGCTCGTTGCATTCACGCCTGTCATGTTAGTAACGTGTCTCGCGCATGTCGCGCCATCTATGATCACGCCGTTTTGTTTTTGTGGGTTGTTTAAGCATCTCTTGATCAGAACTGTCATCACTTTCTGAATAATCGGACGTGTCAAAATTTAGCTTACCTTTTTTCATATTCAAACTCAATTTCTTGGAATTGCGTGAATCATAACCTAATTCTTCTTCTGACTCACTTTCACTTGACGTTGGTCTGGAACTTTTCTTATCGAGTACTTTCTTTTCTGTTTTCGATATCTTTTTCCTTTTATCCCCTATATTGTCACTGAAAAAATGTGCGTAATATTCGTCAGAGTCTATATCATTTTCTTTTTCCGTGTTACTTTCGTTCTTTGTTTTGATATCGTCTTCGTCTTTGTTCATAATGTCCTTCTTCTCAGGGTCATTAGTTTTCCCCAAAAATATTGCTGCTGTCTTCAATCGTTCAATTAGAATCAACTTCTTACCATCAGTCGGTAACTTCAATTTTTCCAATTCTTCTTGCAACTTGGCAACTGTAAATGTTTCGATTTCTTTGATGTTGATTACAGATCCTCCTTTCATGACTGTTTGCCGTATTTGTTTTGGCGTCTCTTGAATTTTTGTCTCCTTGTCATTCTGTTCGTCTATCTCTCCCTTCACTTTCTTGTAGTCCAAGTCGTTTTTCATGTTAATCTTTTTTTCATCATCTGCCATCTTTTCTCGACTTGCGGTGGAATCTGCGTCGAAACACGAACGAACTTAACTGAACTCGTAGTCGTCTTCTACTCGTTCCGTACAACTGGCTTCGTTCCGCGTATCCCCACAACAATCCCGCCCGGCTAACCTCTTTTCCTTCTGCAATGTTCCATCGATTCGCGCCGAACTTTTTCCGGAATTCGCCCGTATATCCCGGACGAGCCCCCAAATGTAGAATCTTGGGTTTAGGACGAACGGAATAAGACACGAATTAAACGAAACAAACAATACTATATTAAATAAATTGAAAAATACATTGAAATACAATGAACGACTTGAATCCAACAACTTTTCACAAACAAACTGACTGTCTCACGCCACACTCGCTCACACATTGCCATTTCTCTCGCCACTCCGCGCCACTGTAGCCCGATACTACGTGATTCAAGTTTCGAATATATCTCTCTCCCTCCCTCTCCCTCTCTCCCTCTCCCTCTCTCCCTCTCTCTCCCTCCCTCTCTCTCTCCCTCTCTCTCTCCCCCTCCCTCTCTCCCTCCCTCTCTCCCTCTCTCTCTCCCTCTCTCTCTCCCTCTCTCTCTCTCTCTCTCTCTCCCTCCCTCCCTCCCTCTCTCTCTCACACACACACACACACACACACACACACCCTGTGTGGTTGCCGGGGTTTTTTTTTTTGTAGAATAGCGCCACGGGACCTCCACCTGTCGTAAAAGGCGACTAAAAGGAGCAGCTGTCCGCTGTCCTTTCCCCATATATCCCTACTTTCCCACCTAGTTTTCCTCCCATCCCACAAGATCCAATAGGTGGACTGAGTAGCTTATGGGATCTTGCTCCCTATCCCTACGAAAATTCCCTTCTCATCTTCCTTCCAATTCCATTTCTGCTGGCGGTAGCACATAAAACGCTAAGGGAAGGTCACCCCGAAAATAAACCAGTGATGGGTATGAGTGAGCCTCAAAACTTACTACCCCAAGCGAGTCGAGCGTTGACGCCGAATCTCGCCACCGATTCTGATCGGGTGAAAGCCCCGACAGTCGGTGCCGGCTCCATGGATTTTGGGGGGAGCCAAGCTCACAAGAGTGTCTGGGAAGAGAATAGGAGAGTGAAGTTTCTGGAGTTGGGGAAGAAAATCGAGGATCTCCTGCACTTTGTCCTGCCAAGGAATAATGTCCACGGGGAGATAAAGCGCATGGTGAGTTCCATCCGAGCTGACTTTGATGAGATGGTGGACATGGAGGAGTCACTATCTGTAATGAGCTCGAAGACAGTTGAGGCGGAGACGCAGACCTCACCGCAGACATGTCCCACGGATGCAGGGGAGAAGCAGACCTCGCCCGGACGGGATGCCCGACAGGGGATGGATGGGTCGGGTGAGCGGAGGATGCATGAGTCGCCTTCCACCCCCTCCTACAGAAGGGAGGAGGGCGCGTTGTTGCGTCAAAGGAGTCCTGCCAGAGCACCGGAGGCTCCTGAGGTGACCGGTGAGAGGCCCGGAAGTGTGCGACCGGAGGACCCGTGGGAAGTTGTTCAAAAGGGGAAGAAAAAGAAGAAGAAGAAGAAAAAACCGGCCAATGAGGCGTCGCAGGATGCTAAACTGAAGCGTCCGCGTCATAGACCCACCCGCACAGATGCTCTCCTCGTCAAGGTGGACGGGCAGAAATCGTCGTACGCGGATATTCTTCGCCGAATGAAGAGCGACTCTTCCTTACAAAGTGTCGGTACCTGTGTCAAGCGGATCAGGAGAACTGGAGCTGGAGACCTATTACTGGAGCTGGAGAGGTCGGCTGGCGGGAAGGTAGATGAATTGAGGGGCTCCATATCACACAAACTGGGAGATGCCGCAACAGTTACCGCACTGAGGGAGGAAACCACTGTGGAGCTGCGTGACCTCGATGAGCTCGCAACCAGGGAGGAGATCTGCGCCGCGCTGGAAAAGCAGCTAGAGACAAAGCTTGACCAGACAGCGGTGAAAGCACTACGGCCCAGCTTCAGAGGTACGCAGGTGGCGGTGGTCTGCCTACCAACGGCTCTGGCGAAGAGGGCTGCATCGATCGGGAAAATTCGAATTGGCTGGGTGATAAGTCATATTCGAATTAAGGCTACGCCGTTAAGATGCTACCGATGCTGGGACTTCGGTCACCGTGCCAGTTCCTGCAAGGGACCTGACCGAACCAAGCTTTGCCGCAAGTGTGGCGAAGAGGGTCATGTGGCGAAGACTTGCGAAAAGGTCCCGCACTGCTTGTTATGCTCTGCGAAGTTTGAATCCAGCCACACTTCTGGCGGCCCGAAGTGCCCGGTTTATCAGAGGGCACTACAGACGAAGAACCGGCAGGAAAAATGAGGTTACTCCAATTGAACCTCAACCACTGTGAGGCAGCACAGGACCTGCTGCAACAAACGGTGAGAGACTTTAAGATCGATGTGGCGATTCTTTGCGAGCAGTACACAAACATGGAGGACCCTACTTGGTTTTCAGACAGGTCAGGCCGAGCCGCGATATGGACTTACGGTTTGCGACAGGTCCGGGAGGTCATAACTGTACCATCGACCGGCTTTACCAGGGTTAAGGCAGATGGCATATACATTTACAGTGTATATGCACCCCCTAGTCTCTCAATACACGAATTCGAAGCGTTGCTGAACAGTCTGGTGGCCGATGCACGAGGACGGAGACCCCTTATCATCGCTGGCGATTTCAACGCATGGGCTACAGCGTGGGGCAGCAGGGTAACGAACCGAAGAGGAGAGGCCCTTCTAGACCATCTAGCCTCACTGGACGTCGTCCTAGCAAATACCGGGAACTCTCCAACCTTCTCCCGAAATGGCGTTAGCTCCATAGTTGACTTGACATTCGTGAGCGAGTGCATTGCTCGCTCGGGTCTAACCTGGGTTGTGAGCGACCAATACACGCATAGTGACCATCATGCTATTCTCATTGAGATGGGTAAACCCGAGAATCGTCGGACACTGCACCAGCCTAGTCGCAAGTGGAGCACGAAAAAACTGGACACGGAGGCCCTCGTCGCCATGATGGAAGATGTGACCATATCTGAAGGACCACCGGAAGAGCAGGCAGAGGAACTCATGACGCATGTTGTCAATGCATGCGATGCGTCTATGCCGAGGTGCTCACCAAGCGACCGCCGACCACCGGTTTACTGGTGGAACGAAGAAATTGCTCAACTGCGCAGGAAATGCATCAAGAGCAGACGTCTGTGCCAAAGAGCAAGGAGCCGGCCCGACTCTGAGAGGTTGCGCGAACAACACCGGAATGATCGGAACGCCTTGAAAAAGGCCATCAAAGCGAGCAAACGTCTCTGCTGGCGTGAGCTGTGTCGAGAGGTTGATGAGGACCCATGGGGCAGGCCGTACAAAATCGTTATGACCAAGCTGAATGGCGCGGTCAACATTTCCCCGACCTGTCCAAACCTATTGCAGAACATCGTGGCCACTCTCTTCCCGATCCAGACGGAGACGAACCACGCAGCTCCGATACATCGACCCACGGACGTGCCCCCAGTCAGCCCAGATGAACTTCGGAATGCTTGCCGCCGGATCCGGGACACTAAAGCTCCGGGTCCGGACGGAATACCAAATGCGGCTCTGAAGGTTGCCATCGAAGCTCGCCCAGACCTATTCTTGGGCGTTCTAGACAGATGTCTGAGGGAAGGTTCCTTCCCGCGCTGCTGGAAACGACAACGGCTAGTGCTCTTGCCTAAGGGCAAGAAACCACCATGCGATCCGTCATCTTACCGCCCGATTTGCCTGTTGGACACAGCAGGTAAAATCCTGGAGCGAATCGTTTGCAGCAGACTTGAGACCTTCGTCGAATGCAACAGCGGTCTTTCCGATAATCAGTTCGGTTTCCGAAAGGCGCGCTCAACAGTGGAGGCAATTGGTAAAGTGGTGAGCACTGCTAGAGATGCCATATCAGGAGCACGCTGGAGAAGGGGCACTAAGAAGTACTGCGCCGTCGTGACCTTGGATATTAAAAACGCCTTCAACTCAGCGAGGTGGAGCTGCATTCTAAATGCCCTTCATCTCCTGGAAGTCCCAGTGTACATCAGGACAATCATCAGCGACTACTTCAAAGATCGAGTCCTGTTGTACTACACAGATGACGGTCCGAGGAGCTATGACGTGACGGGTGGTGTTCCACAGGGGTCGGTTCTGGGTCCCTTACTTTGGAACATCATGTACGATGCGGTACTGAGATTGGAGTTACCACATGGCGCGGAGACCATTGGCTTCGCTGACGACGTGGCGCTCGTCGTAGTGGACAAGCACCTGGAGGACGTTACCCGCGTGGCCAACCGCTCCATCGCGATAATTCGCCGGTGGCTGTCTTTGGTCGGGCTGGTCCTGGCCGATCACAAAACTGAGGCAGTGCTGATTACCAGCAGGAAGACACGGGAGACCATCACCCTCAGAGTGGGGAGACACGAGATCCAGTCCGGGCCACACCTGCGGTACCTCGGCGTATGGATCGACGCGCGTCTTCATTTTGACGAACATCTTCGACTCGTTAGCCAGAAAGCGGATGGTGTGATCTCTGCCCTGTCGCGCATTATGCCGAACACCGGTGGCCCCAGGCAAAGCAGGCGGAAGCTCCTCGCGACCGTGGTTAGCTCGACCCTGCTGTATGCAGCGCCCATTTGGGCCAGCACCCTGGCAACAGCAGCATACGCCAGGAGGACCATATCCGTCTACCGTCGGAGTGCTCTGAGAGTGGTCTGTGCGTACCGCACGGTGTCATATGACGCCGTATGCGTAGTAGCAGGAATGACGCCTATAGAGCTTCTGGCGGACGAGCGCCGACGGATCTACTACCGGGGAAGACACGGCTCGCGAACAGAAGCCCTCGCTGCGCTGAAAGAAGGGAAGATGGAAACGATGAGACAGTGGCAAAACCGCTGGGACGCAACGCTGAACGGCAGGTGGACCCACCGTCTAATCCCACGAATCAGCGAGTGGGCGTCGAGGGTTCACGGAGAAGTGGACTTCTTCGTGACTCAGTTGCTGACGGGGCATGGATGCTTCAGAGCGTACCTGCACCGATTTAAGCTCGATGACGACCCGACGTGTCCAGCTTGCCCAGGACAGGAGGAGGATGTGGAGCACGTGATGTACAACTGCCCGCGATTTATAGGAGAACGGAACCAGCTGCAGGAAATCCTGCAACAGCGCCTGACACCGGAGAACACCATCCCATTGATGATGTCCACGGAAGACAGATGGGCCGCAATTGCGACGTACGCTGCCCGGGTCATGCGACGCCTCAGAACTGAAGAGCGTGCGAGAAGTGGAAGCCAATAAAGGCTTAAAGGAGGAGGGCTAGAATAGCCCCACCACCCCACCTAACGAAGTAATGCCTGACGGCGGTTCCGTAGGTGGGGCGAAGGAGGACGTAGGGTTTTAGTGGGTATTATCTACGGATGAGTCCCACACTCATCGGCCCGGATATGTGAGTCTGGGCCGATGGTGCGTAAATGCATTTCCCCCGTCGCTAAAAACACACACACACACACACACACACACACACACACACACACACACACACACACACACACACACACACACACACACACACACACACACACACACACACACACACACACACACACACACACACACACACACACACACACACACACACACACACACACACACACACACACACACACACACACACACACACACACACACACACACACACACACACACACACACACACACACACACACACACACACACACACACACACACACACACACACACACACACACACACACACACACACACACACACACACACACACACACACACACACACACACACACACACACACACACACACACACACACACACACACACACACACACACACACACACACACACACACACACACACACACACACACACACACACACACACACACACACACACACACACACACACACACACACACACACACACACACACACACACACACACACACACACACACACACACACACACACACACACACACACACACACACACACACACACACACACACACACACACACACACACACACACACACACACACACACACACACACACACACACACACACACACACACACACACACACACACACACACACACACACACACACACACACACACACACACACACACACACACACACACACACACACACACACACACACACACACACACACACACACACACACACACACACACACACACACACACACACACACACACACACACACACACACACACACACACACACACACATTGAAAATTGTCACTTTATACGGTTGTCAACACTTCTTGCTCTCCGTGCAACATCGCGTCCCCAGATCTCGCTTTTCAAATGAAGTGCCCAGGTTGTAGTCATAAGTTAGTGATGCAAACTGGTGCTGGGCACGCACAAAGAAATCAGTGCACAGGAGGGGTTCACCCATCTTTTTCCACCAAGGGAATATCAGGAGTAAAACAATATTATTGTGAATGTGCGAACAGATGTGGCACCCTGGAATGCTGCTTTCACATAACTGCAATCAATTGTTATTTGGCACACGCTCGTTACTTGGCAAAATTGTTAAACCATCAAAAATTTTGAGTAAACTGTTTATAAATGAAAATGTGATCCCATATATTCAAGAAGAAGACAGTGACAATGATCATTTGCCTAATGGTCAATGATTAAAAAATCTACAAACAACTGTGATTTGATGATTTTATTGAGATAATATAAATACTTTCCACATAAAACAAACATCTATCAGCAAAAGGTAAATGAGACCTTTTGGTAATTTTAATATAAATTGTTTAAACATTGGTTAAATGTTTTTTCCAATCACTTTGGTGTGAATTTCATTTTAAACCAATAACATTGGGTTAAATAGTTTCCCCCTATTGTGTACATTGTTTAAAAATCTGAAGAAAAAAAATTGTTATAGAATGATATAAGACACATTCGAGGGAGAAAAACTGGGAGATTACTCTAACAATATGAAGTTGAAACCTAATTTCATTTCCCCCTCCCTTTGAATTTGGCATCAAAATTGGTTGACAAAAATAACTTGCAATTCAATTATTTTTACCTGTCTCTGCAAATTCTTTTTCAGGCTGATACATTAAATACAAACTGAGAAAAAAATAAAACATGGAAAACATGTTTCTCATTGTAACTCTGCAATAGATTCCCAAAAAGTCACATCTCCTATAGGAGGTATTTTTTCTCTCTTTCATATGAGGATTACAATTATTGATTTGGATTACGGGCACTTTGGACCCCATTATTTGACTATATCCTTTATAATTAAATATGTATTTAATACAAATTTATCGCGCGCGCACACACGTGCGCGCACGCGCACCCACCCATGCACGCACACCCGCACCCACCCATGCGCGCACACGCCCCCACGCGCACTCGCACACACACATTGAAATAAATACAATTCTGAATATTTAGATTCAGATGCTATTGATTCCCCCCCTCCAATTTTATAAATGATGAATTTTTCACAATTTGTTTGTTTTTTTTTGCAGCTCAGACACCAAAAAATTACAAAGAAAGCATTACAATTTTAGCACACACGAATGATATGAACACAAGTAATAGCACACATAAAATTTTCTGTAGAAAAATACATTCTTAACAATATTGTTTCAATAAAAATACAAATTCTCTTACCTCATTTTTGTCAGCTAATGCTGCCTGAGTTGACTCAACCATAAGTAAATTGCGTTGAATTGTACGTGTAAGTCGAATGTTTGTCAAATATGACAAAAGATATTGAAGAGAGGAAACAGGAGCACCTGCCTGTGGGCGCCCCTTTGTATTCTGAAATACGAAATTAAATTAAAATGTTAAATGAAGAAAGTTGATATCAAACTTAAGATTCTTTACATTGTTCCATTATCTACACTTACTAATTCTGACTTCTGTTCATCTTTAACAGCAGAAATTGCATCTTTGCAATCCATTAGAAAATTTTCAAGCAAAGTAATTTTTGCAGAATTGTCTTCACCACGTTCTATTGTGGTGTCCAATTCTTGTTCCGATATAAGGAACAAGCGAACACGCTCAGGACGTACAGAAAATGAGCGTCCTCGCCACTCAACATCGTGTAGCACTTCAGCCCGACGTTCCCGTGTTTGAGCAATCAGTGACTAGACAAAATAATATGCAACAAAATGAAGCAAAATAAATTCACACAACAGATGAGGTTAGGGTAATTACCATGTTAATTATCTACAGAACCTGTACGAATAGTAAAAAAAATTCTTTCTTACATCTAAATTGGCAAGAAGATCACCTTGACCATGACTTCTCATTTTCAACAAGTCGTCAATAGCACTTTCATCTCCAATATTATAAGCACAATATCGTAAACTTGGAGACAATTCCTCGACACGCTGTTTATACAACACTTGATCTTCTTCTGATAAAGCTGGAGCCAACTTCTCATAAACCATTCTGTGAAAAGAGTAATATCAATAATACTAAGGAAAAGAAGAGGGAAATGAAAGAAATGTAAAGGGGGAAAAAGGAAGGAGAAAAAAAGGAGGAATTAGATCCATATTCATGAATCTCATACATGGAATTTACTGAAGCTCAACAAAACTGATTCTTTTTTGTGGTCATGACTTGTAGGGTTTATTTCAAAACCGGAAATACCATGGTAATAGTAGTAGTACCATGGTAAGTCGTTGAAGTATTAATTATCTCAATAGTTGGAAAAATGCAAGTTCCATCCTTCAGATAGCTTTTTACAGCTTCTTTGAAGGGAACAAGTGACTACTGAATTATATAACAATCTAATGTTAGAAATTTGGAAAAATACTTTATAAAATACGGCAATACAAGAACAAAAATTATGGTACAGATCATGCATCTCAAAACATTGATAAAGTAATTAAGATCAATTATTCTCCAATCATCATAATTATAATTTTATCAATAAAATATCAATAATATTAATAGTAATGGTTATAAAAACATTCTCACTGTGTATTCAATTCCATGTCATTAAATCACAGGAACTATGTCTTACAAAAGATAGCTGGACTTGGCAATAGTGACTCAAACCTTAACACTAGAATGCCCAGGATTCTATTCCACCTATTCTACCAATTCCACCTATAGGTGTTTTAACACCATTCTATTGTCAGCTGGATACTGTGACTATACTGCAATGTTTGCAACTCTGTCTCCGGGAACGGAGCCCAGTGTCATCGGAGGACTACCATTCATTTAATGATAATATTCAATTTCTATAAAAATTATTTCATTGCATAAAAAAGAAGCTTTGATTTAAAATATTGTAATAATTTTTTTCAAAATAATACTTCTAGTTTGGAAATGTATTATATGTTTACTAAGTTTGTAATGCTGTAACAGAAAAACCTGGATCTCCAAGATACTTTGAATGAAAACGTCGTAAATAAAGACTTAATGAAATAATTATTATTGTGATTAGCAATATATATTTTCATGGGTTTAAAAATAGCATTCAAACTATTTTGAAGTCATATCATTGATTTGTTCCTTTATAAATTACTTTTTTCGCATCTTGAAAAGTTTACCATGCTAATTAGTATGACGATACAGCATTACACGACACAGAACTGAACACATAACCAAACAACTACAGTGAAAGGATGAGGCGCGGAGCGACCTGCGCCAAGAGCCCGGTATTTGTATGTTACTCTTGTCGTTACGCTCCACAGCGCTGCCGCGGAGCGACCCGGTGATAGCGCGAAGTCGACTGCCGGGCCACCTCCGGTAGCGGAGCTTCGAAAGATTCGGGTGCGTATGGGAGCTCTCTGAACATCTCAGAGTGCGACGGCTAGCTCCGAGGGAAGGTCAATGGCATCCCCAGAAGAGAGTAAGGAATTAGATTACCAATAAGTGCGGAAGTTGATGCACTGAGTGACCCACTCTCCGAAGGCCCGCTCGCCGTAATAAGAGATCCTTTCGGTACCGCCATGGCGCAAGCAGCTAATGAAATTGATCGCTTTTCCGCGCGGTGCCGCGGGTGCTGACAGGCTGTGGCAGTCGTGCGCTTTCTGACGCCCACGTAGAACGCCGTGTTTTGACCTGCGGAATCTCAAGTAACATCAAGCTTGAAACCAGCCGCGGGTAACCGCCGCCAATTATAGCTCACGTAGAACACGGCCTTCGTGTCCGCAGTGAAACCGATTCGCACAAGGACATCAGTAAGGTCCCCATTGCGGGTCGGCGACCTCCAGCTAAGGGGAAACATCTTCGATGGTGACCTTTGGCTGACGATAGTTTTCCAAGTTAACTAATGTTGTAATTTGTGGCTCTGAGGCGCTATGTTTGAATCGAAGTATAGTTCGTCTTCTCTCTGGTTTAGTGCCCACAATATTAAACGAAAAAGAGTGGTAGGAAAAGACAACTTTTAATATCAAATGAAATAAAAATTTTAAAAGCTATTAGGGAGAGCGGCAATAAAAACAATTTTTTAATTTTCTTTTCGACTGTTTTTCGCAGGCTGTTTCACATGTTAATGTGAATGGGTCTGTGAAGTAGGCTCCTTTTCCCCTTCAGTCTCTTGAAAAACATAAGTGAAGTTTTACTGTAATGGTGCCCTTGGCTACTTAGCACATTTCAATTTCATTGCTTCATGTTTTAAGATTCAATTTTTTTCTTAATAAGCACCAGCAACTTTGCAGTGACATCACATTTGAAGCCTCTGAAGGGATAACGAAAACTCCTCTCCCCAGTCAGCTGCTAGCTGCCAAGAAGACATATATTATTCGGACAAAAGGTTTAGACTTGGAGACAATATAAAATAAAATTTTAAATTTCAATAAGAGTTCTAAGAAATGTGTCATGCAAAAAAAGATTTTTGACATTAAAAAGAAAATTAATCTAAAAAAAACGACATTCCCATTAATACCATGGCAGTTGGTTGTCAGTGATTCCGTGCGCGACAACTACCAATGCCATTAGTCCCATAAGAAACAAGTACGGCATGTTTTCTCCTTGGGAGGTGGTGATCATTCCTGGATGGCGAGATCTAACTCTAAATTTTTGATATTTGTAAAAGTTTGGATTTTTTTGGCATCTCTCAACAACTACAAAATTGAAGATAGAGATTTTTTCTTCAAATGAAATTTGTTCTTCATAATTGGTTCCTTCATTAAGGTCATGTACATATTTTTAAAAGTTCAAATAGTTTTCATGCATTTTGCGCAATTAAAAAACAAACAAAAAAGATTCTATCAAAATGGCTCCAATTTTGTCTTTAAACTTTTCATAAGGATAGTGCTAAACATACTGTAAAAAATTAAATAAACGCAATCTTCCTCTATTCTTTTTTCCTAAAATACAATTTTTTTGACCAGCCTCTCACGTCGCGCGCGCGTGCGTGCGTGCGTGTATATATCCATCAGCGGCGATTTGTTCACATTATTTCATATACGAGTACATGAGCTTTAAATGATGTCTTAGAGTTTATCGAAAAACTCGAAACCTTTCAATGAAAATGAGCTCAAAATTCTGAATTTTTGAAATGCTTTGATGCCATTTTCTTAAAAAAAAAAAAAAAAAAAAAAAAAAAAAAAAAAAAAAAGAGAGAGAGAGAGAGAGAGATAAAAGAAAAAGCTCCAAACTTTTCATACGGACAGTGCGAATTGCCTGTTTAAAATGACATAAAATTCGTTTTGCCGTATTCTTTTGTTTTTTCAAATAATAACACCAATGTATTTTTTTAAATGTATCTCGTCATAAATATGCACATTTCCAACTATTAGTATAAATTATTGCATTGTAGTGTAGAAATACTTCAAATTACTCCCAATAAAATATTTTCAAAATTTAAAAGAAGCGACAAAGGCTATAGCCGGGTAAGATGGTCAAAAGTGCCCCCGCACGAAATGAGTAATCAACTAGTGAGTGCTTTTACTAACACAAAAAGACTATTTGTGATGATATAATTCAGTCCCCATCCCCTCATCTCGCCTCTGAAAATGAGAAAACCTGAATTTTCACAAATTATTTTTTTAGCGAGATTTTTCCTACAAACTTATACCGACAAAAATACCCAATTAAAGTGGAGTAGTTTCTCTTTCATATGCTATTTTTTAAAATATTTTTGGCGCCAAATTTGAACGTAAAAAAATTCCTAAATGTAAAAAAATGGAAAAAATCGTGAATTTCAGTATGTTGTTTTAGAGGTGGCGATCCCAAAAAATTCTCAAAAATGCCTGAATTATATACCTATTATCCCAGTATTTTTCCAGATTTTTTTTATTGGTGCGCCATATTGAAAAAAAATAAAAATCACATTTTTAACCTATTTTTGGCATATAAATACATGATTATTCGTTGTTCTATTACGAAAAAAATTCCCGAAAGTTCCTGTGATATCAGCAGGTATATCGGATTTTTTTCAGATTTTTTTTAATGGTGCGCCATATAAAAAAATAATAAAAACTGCATTTTTACCCTATTTTTAGCATATAAATACATAAATATTCATTGGTCTGTTATGATAAAACTTCCCAAAAGTTCCTGTGACATCAGCAGGTATACCAAATTTTTTTTCAGAATATTGTGATTAGTATGCCATCTATAAAAAAATAAAAACTGCATTTTTAACCCATGTTTATCATATAAATACATAAATATTCATTGGTCTGTTATGAAAAAAATTCCCAAAAGTTCCTATGACATCAGCAGGTATACCAAAATTTTTTCAGAATTTTTTGATCTGTGTGCCAACTATAAAAAAATAAAAACTACATTTTTGAGCTATTGTTAGCATATTACTACATGAATATTCGTTGTTCTGATGTGATAAAAATTCTCAATAGCTCCCGTGACATCAGTCGGTATAACAACATTATTTCAGATTTTTTGACTGGTGCTCCATATTGAAAAATATTGAGAAAACAATTTTTTCTTGTTTTATAAATATAAAACAAGGAAATTCGACATAAATACGTCAAATAGAATAAGCTAATAAAAATTAAACATTCATAGATGTTGGGTTCGCCGAAGCACTGTTGCCAATAATAAAGATCGACAGTCAGTTATTAATTCCGACAATCAGTTTTGACGCGCATACTTCTCAGTTCTTCGACGAGCTTAGTAGGCGAAAGAAATAATACGTGCGTTTTTTCTTAAATCGTGAAATAAAATAAAATCAAGTGAAAGTTTTGTTTTATTAATTGTAATAATTATCATTGTGAAGTAAGTAACCTTTATACATTCTAGATTCTAGTATATGTTATAACATTTGCAAAAAGAATTATATTAAGTTTATGGTTTCATTGTTTTTAATTATAGAATATGTCTACTGAATCACTGGATGTACCAGCAAAAAAGGCGAAAACGGATAATAGTAAATGTTGTCGTTGCAGCGTATATTTAAGGAAAATTGCAGGAACTAAAGAGACAATTTCAGAAAGTGAAGTTACATCTATAAGCAGTTTTTTAAATAAGAATGTTACAGCTGGAGATCAATTATGTCCAAAGTGTAAGAAAATTATTGGCAAAGCATTACGAAACATGCAAGAAACAAAAAGAGCGGATTACTATGAGGCACAGTTAACTTGTTCGCAAGATTCTTTTCATTTATCGCTTGATGAAGTTACACCATCAAATAGTCAAGCAATCTCGGAATCAACAGATGAGTATACGTATAATTCGCCGCAAAAAGTACCTGTCGAATACATTGAAATGCCATTTCCACGATTCGTTAGTACACACAAATATTGTTGTTTATGCCATGAAAAAAAGAATATAGTACTAATACCATTTGATGCTCGAATGCAAGTGTTTGCAAAAATGAGAATTATGATTCCAAATGGCAATAGATGCTGTAAAGCTCATTTAATAAAGAAACGGTTTTATGATGAAGAACTTCAAAATATTAATGCTGTTGCTGATTCTTGTTCTATGGATGTACAAGAGGTTGCTAAATTCATGGAACAGTTATCAATCGAAGTAGATTCAAGTCTTCATGACAAAATTGGCAATTATTCTATGAGTGACGAAAAATTGAAGGTGTTAACAAGTTTAAATTGGGAAAACATTAACATGTTAGCTGAATTGTTAACCTCAATGAGAACATCAGAATCTAGAACTGTAGTCCGAGCACTCGTTGTATTTTTGTTTAAATTGAGGAGTGGAAATTCAAATAAATTAATATCTACTGTTCTTGGTTTGGAGGGTGAACAACAAGTTTCTGATTTTATCACATCAGTGTTAAATTCATTTGAAAAAGATGTTTTGCCCAACCGATTTGGATTCCAGGCGTTCAGTAGAGAATATTTCATAGATAATCATACTGCCATTGTCGCAAAGAAACTACATAATGTTGAAAATAATCTCATGATCATATGTGACGGAACGTATTATCGACACCAGAAAAGCAAAAACAACGACTATCAGCGCAAATCTTACTCCGTTCAGAAAGGCTTACCTCTGTGTAAACCTTTTACAATCTGTACCACTGATGGTTTTGTAATTGACGTACCGGGACCGTATTATGAGAATCAAAATGATGCTACCATTTTAAGAGATATTCTGTCGAAAACAGATGGCTTAAAGTCTTTACTTAAGGATGGAGATGTGTTCGTTTTAGATAGAGGATTTAGAGACGTCAAAAATGAATTGGAAACTGATGGTTATAAGGTATTGATGCCAGCATTTAAGGGAAAGCAGAAACAACTGTCAACAAAACAATCGAATGAGTCGCGTTTGGTAACTAAAATTCGTTGGCCAGTGGAAAGTGTTCACGGCGTTTTAGGTAAAAAATATAATTTACTGCACAATCAGTTGGACAACAAACTATTACCAAAAGTTGGTTCGCTATGCAAAGTTGCATGTTACCTAAACAACACATTTGGCAAACGTTTAAATTCAGACCAGGATATGGTGCAAGAAGTTGTTGATCAAATCAATAACAGGAAAGATGTAGAGAACACGTTGGCAAATGAAATTGACGATAATAAATGGAACCGCAAAACTGTGCCCTTTAAACAAATCACTTCCGATGATTTGTTAGATTTCCCGGAAATGAGTGAAAAGGAATTGAAAATCTTCTTTACCGGGACATACCAATTATCACAGGCAATATCATATTTAGCAGAAATGTTAAATGGCAATGATAATATCAAACTGCGTTTCTTAAAGAAAAAACCAACCATCGTGAAATTCGAGGTTCCATCGAGGCACAAGAAAAGAACAGTTTATAAATGCTTTATAGAATATAACCCCAATAGCATCGGAAAATCGGGTATTCTACGATATGCATGTGACTGCGCTAATGGTAGACGCACTATCGGTTGTTGTTCGCATTTAGCTAGTATTATATACTATTTGTCTCATGCTCGTTACCTGTCTCGCATTCTCAAACCAGCTGAAAAATTGAAAAATATTTTTGACGCCGATGGCATTGTGCCAACGTTAGACGATGACACCGATGAAGACTAAACTGTGAGTGAAACTTCAATAGTGCATTCTATAAATTCAAATATTTATAATTCAACTGTTTAAAAATTGCGATTTATTATAAACATCTCTTTTGTCAATATTAAATAAAATTACATTACATAAAATTTTATCAATAAAATAAAAAATATTGCATTTTAATATTTTTTTAGTAATATATATTTAGACTTTGGCACCAAAACCAAATTGAAAAATATGTATATACAGTATATACATTCTTATTTTAAATAGAAAGTAAAATAATTATATTTAATACAAAATTACGGTTATAAAAGAATAAATTCACTATTATATGGCATAAATACGGCAAAAACAAGAAAAAATTGTTTTCTCAATATTTTTCAATATGGAGCACCAGTCAAAAAATCTGAAATAATGTTGTTATACCGACTGATGTCACGGGAGCTATTGAGAATTTTTATCACATCAGAACAACGAATATTCATGTAGTAATATGCTAACAATAGCTCAAAAATGTAGTTTTTATTTTTTTATAGTTGGCACACAGATCAAAAAATTCTGAAAAAATTTTGGTATACCTGCTGATGTCATAGGAACTTTTGGGAATTTTTTTCATAACAGACCAATGAATATTTATGTATTTATATGATAAAAATGGGTTAAAAATGCAGTTTTTATTTTTTTATAGATGGCATAATAATCACAATATTCTGAAAAAAAATTTGGTATACCTGCTGATGTCACAGGAACTTTTGGGAAGTTTTATCATAACAGACCAATGAATATTTATGTATTTATATGCTAAAAATAGGGTAAAATGCAGTTTTTATTTTTTTTTATATGGCGCACCATTAAAAAAAATCTGAAAAAAATCCGATATACCTGCTGATATCACAGGAACTTTCGGGAATTTTTTTCGTAATAGAACGAATAATCATGTATTTATATGCCAAAAATAGGTTAAAAATGTGATTTTTATTTTTTTCAATATGGCGCACCAATAAAAAAAATCTGGAAAAATACTGGGATAATAGGTATATAATTCAGGCATTTTTGAGAATTTTTTGGGATCGCCACCTCTAAAACAACATACTGAAATTCACGATTTTTTCCATTTTTTTACATTTAGGAATTTTTTTACGTTCAAATTTGGCGCCAAAAAATATTTTAAAAAATAGCATATGAAAGAGAAACTACTCCACTTTAATTGGGTATTTTTGTCGGTATACGTTTGTAGGAAAAATCTCGCTAAAAAAATAATTTGTGAAAATTCAGGTTTTCTCATTTTCAGAGGCGAGATGAGGGGATGGGGACTGAATTATATCATCACAAATAGTCTTTTTGTGTTAGTAAAAGCACTCACTAGTTGATTACTCATTTCGTGCGGGGGCACTTTTGACTATCTTACCCGGCTATAGCCTTTCGAATTCGCCGTGACACTTAAAAGCCGTTTTCTTCATTTATTTTACTTATTTACGTCAAAAACAGTTAAAAACTGTATGACGTGCTATGAGGAGAAGTTAATTTGAAGTTACATTTTGTCCAGAAGCAAAACAAGGGGTCATCTCAGCATTTGCTCGAGGATCAGGGAAACTGGACGAAAACCTGATCGAGATGGTACTGTATGGGGATGTATTGACCCAGAAGATGAAGCACAATACTTGTTACAGGTTCTTTACAATTATACAATCCAAATGATATATAATACATTAAATGACATTTAAAAAAATAATATTACTTTCCTTTTGAATGCTCAGTATAGTCTCTAATTGTATAGAAACAGTTGTGCAGCAGAAAAGATTTTACTTGGGACTTAAAATTTTGTATCGAATTTAATCGTTTAATGTCATCTGGCAAGGTGTAAAATAACGCACATGTATTATATGTGAATTTTTCGTAGTGGGCTGTTGATACTGCTACCTGATGGATATGATTACTACGTCGAGTGTTGTAGTTAAAAAAATATGATTTGATACTAGAATGAGAAAGTGCGTTGTTTACAAAATTGAAAGCTAGTACTTAAGAAATTTTGCAATGTGGTTCTGTAGATTGTTGTCCACTTAAGCTGCTATATTTAATAAAATCAGTAAACTATATTTTACCGTAGATAGAAAAAGATATTAAGTGAAAATTGGTCTTGAAAATATAGAATAAATTAAATTTGAAACAAATTTAAAACTGTTCGGTACACCGTTCTCGTAAAGTTCAAATTAACGGAATCGTCACTCGTCACAGAAATATAATAAAAATATTTGAGAAATTAAATTAGCACAGTGATATAATATAGAAAAGAAATTGAATTGTTTTTTAGTTTTTGACACTAACACCAACTCGTAAATCTTAAGTTCGTTAATGTTCCAGTAACCGTTTAAAATTTGTTATATTTTTGTTTGTCTTGGCAATATTAAATAAACTAACCGAAATTACATATCCAACCAAACTGCAACAAGAAATGAAAGCACTTAAACACCAAATATATTCAAATCACTAAAACTAGTAGATAAAGTGACAAAATTTTAAGAGCACAACCAGATGCATCCGTCTCGTAAGATGGCGTCAACCACGTTAAATGGTAATCAATGGTTTCTCATAAACGGCTCCAAATTTCTCAACAAAAATTTCCTTATATGACGATGATTTACTTTTCTATAATATTCTTAACGTAATATTTGGGCCCTACTAAAAGGAAACCGAAAAATAGAGAAAATTTAAAAAAGGACTTTGGGTGGCTATAGATGGCTAGAGAATGCGGCTAATCCAGACCAAAGAAATTAGAAAACCAAGTAGAACGAGGTCTGCGGCATTCTGTAGTACCATTAGAGTATTTATTCAGTGCTGTTAATTCCGCAGCCTTTCCCCCCTCTTCTGCTCTCTCTCATACAGACTCCGTTTCCCGCCGCTTTCGTTCTTTAATATCGTTTTTCTGCTTAGCTCTGGCCTCGCGAGCATAGCAAAACATGTCTCGATCCACTACGACGGCATTTTTCTCGCTATGCAGTTCAAGGTTATATTATAGAATGCCAGTAGCACTGATGTGCGCATGCATAGATAGCAAATTTAAAATAATTGGCTGCGTCTCTTTGCTGCTCACACGCATGTTTGCAACGGTACAGTTTACACTAAAAGCGAATTTTCAAATATATTAGACAATGTTTCATAGCGCATCGTGTAATTTATTAGTTTATGATGACGTACTTAACTTCAAATAGTTTATAACTAGTGAGGCTACAACAGCGCATACTTTTCGCAAAATTACAATGTTAACGTTGGGTACGATGGGACGCCCATATACGCTTCATTAATTTCAAACAGAAATTAGGCGAAAACTAATAACTTCTAAAAAAATTGTTTTTAAAGTGCTAAATTTGTAAAACAGATTTTGTAGGAGGCAAAACTGTCTATCTTTTGTAGTTTTGAATTTTTATTTGCAATTTTCGAATAAAACTAGGAATTCCCTAGTAAAACTAGTAAAATATGGAACTAGTACCATATTTTTTACCGGCCCCTATTACTTATTACAGGGACCGTGAACAATGGAAAAGATACAGAACACATATAGGTAGGTTTAATAGATGTTCCAAGTGTATTGGTAAATATTAAAGTATCTTCACCTGAAGATCCGTTCAGATGATGTGAAACCTTCCTGATCTCAGCAAGAGACCTTTGCCCTACCAAAGGCTGTGTATGCTAATAATAATAATAATAATAATAATAATAATAATAATAATAATAATAATAATAATAATAATTACTAAGGGGCGGATTTTAATGAAAAGTCATTTTCTTTTCACGAACGATTCCGTTTACAGACAATTTTTGACTAAAGGAAATGACACATTTAATGTCATTTCTTTTGTATTGTTCGTCGATTTCGACGAAGTCATTTTTTAACCCTTTCCCGTCATTTTAATGCATTTTTCACTGATTTTAATACTTTAATTGAACTTCAAATAATATTTTCGAAATGCAACATATGTTCATCATAGAAGTTCTGAGTAGACTAAACAATTTCTTAGCTCATATTTTGTGACATCATCCAGGGTAAATCTTACGTATTCTGTGGTTGCTGTAGCGTCAGTCTGTTAGGACGATTTCGTGTTAAATAAACGCAGAGATTTTGTGGTCAAGAACGGTTCAAACCAAACTTGGGAGCTAATTTGAAAGAAAGGAAGATCCCTCGATTACATCGGTAACATATCCAACAGCTTGAGTTGTTCACTGAACTGGTTTTGATAACATTTTTTACGTCATTTTTCTTTACTTTTATGGCATTTTTTAAATTTGAAGAGCATTTTATTGATCATTTTGACCAATGTTTTAGGTCATCAATATGCGGCTCCTACTTATTACAAATAAGGAGAAATTTTTAAAAAATGGAGTGGGTTTTGAAAAAAAAAAATTGAAAAAAAATCGTTAATTTCAAGTGCAAATTATGCAAGAACTAGAAGTTTTTTTCTTTTTCTTCAAAAAATGTACATGACGTTTTGAAGAGCTAATTTAGTACAACAGACTTTGAGACAAAAATCTCTTTTCCAATTTTGTAGTTTTAAATTTTTATTTTGCAACTTTCTTTTTGCAATATTCGGAATTTCAATGAAAATGAGACAGCACCATTCTCTTAAACGTCCTTCGTACTATTCAACAACAAAATTGAATTCAAAAAAATTGAAGCTATTTTTTTGAAAATGTCCGCTTCACGTAGAGTACCACCGAAAATTAAAATATCGGTTTCAAATCCCAGAGACCGCTACATCACTCAGCACGATTGGGGAATATCAATATTCAAGAAATTCGGCTGAACGGCTTATGCGCTAGCGTTGTGAACACACGGTCGGATAAAGACGCTTTGCCGTCAATCGATTTTACGGTACGAAAGCCAAACAACACAACGATTCTGGCTACACCACGTGTTGGAGGACTTTTCTCTCTATATTTAGCAAGTGAATTTATCGACTTTTTCGCTACCAGGGCCCGGCAATAAGGAGTTGTGCCGAAAATTCGCCGGTTTTCTGGCGCACGACTACAATACTTTCTCTTCTTACGATAAGTAAGAGGGAGAGCGTAAAAATTATTCTTAAGATTAATAAAATTTCTTATAATTTCATCATAAATAATTAATTCTGTCAATTAAAAATAATTGTTAGAATTCTACATTGACAATCAATTTTTTAAACGTGAGAACTTTTTCCTCTGTATTTTTGTGGAATAGAAATAACCAGTGTTTTCCCGTTTTATCTATCTATCTATATATAGATAGATAGGTAGATATATCCACAGTGCAAACACAAGATAAACTATTCCATGACCTTAAAGTAGAAGCAGAAGCAAATGTGAGTTACATTTAGCAATGGAATTTTCAGATAGCGAAGATGAATTCTTGGTCACGTGTAAAGTGTATTTATCGTTGCAAAAATTAAAGAATTTTTATTTCAGGCTAGATCTACTTAACGAATACAATATAATTGTTGTTTTAATAAAGTGAAACCTGTGCTGAAGTTTGGTGGAATTGTCAGCGATAATTTCACCACTGATTTCTGACTTCTGTTTTTGTGCATAAACCATATTTCAAAATTTATACCTTCGATTTTACAAAGCTTAGTTCGTATTATTTCACGAATTTTCCCTGCATTTAAGATGTTTCTGACCTGTGGTATCGAGAAATGCACTAGTAAAACCAAAAAAATTCATAATAAATTCAGTGAAGCTAATTATATTGAATGCAATAAATTTAAATCAAATTTCACCCTGATTGCACCTCACGCTCAAGTTTGCAAGACAATGTATCTGCTCTTAATACAACTAAGAAGCAGATGAATAATTACTTCTCAGTGTGCATCGATAATACAGTTATGAATAGCACATTACTGAAATTAAAAGGCATTGTTGAAAGCAAATGAAGAAAGATCTTGTTGCCTGGGTTCGTGAGCTCAAGGAATCCAGGAGTTCATCCCCTAGCTAATGCACACTAATTATTTTGAAATTATTAGAAATTTTATTCAAAATTTTATGACAGAACAACATGGGAAGAATATCATCACATATGGCATGGAAGAAAGTAAACAGATACACCGCAACAGTGGTTGATTGATGATAAACAGTATCGGCTATTATAAATGAGATGGCAAATATCAAGACTAATGGCAACACAGCGGCGGTGAACTAATGGTGTCAAGACTAATGGTTCTAATTCAGCGACTCTATGCCCTAAATGACGGAACTACAAGACTAATTAAGGTGATCTCGAATAATTGAGCAGAAGCTTTACAAATCTTGAAGAACAAACATCACTGCAAGAAGCCTATCAAAATAAGTTCTGATCTCTCGAAACGTAAAAGAGAACATCTTAAAAGAGTACTTGAGTTGAAAATTGAAACTAATAAAGGTAACAAGAAAGCAAAAATAAATTATATTAATGGTGTTCCCTCATTAATATCAAACAGAAACAATGAAGAGAAAGGACATGATGAAAACTGACAAATAGCAATGATAATACGACTATTAATCTGGAAAACTAATAACCAGTCAATCTTCTACTTATCCGTGTACTATCTAAACGTCAGAGCATTACGAACTAAACTGTCTACTCTCCATGGTACCTCACATTCACTGGATGACACTGACATCATAGTGCACAGTGAAACCCGGCTTTATGATGACATCTCTAATGCCAAACACAACTTTATCAACCACATCATCTACAGATGGGATAGATCTGAAACTAGTCAACATTTACAAGGTGGAGGTGGAGGGGTATTAATAAAAAACAATTACAATAGTACGTGTATTGAAATGCAAAATACTTCCATTGAAACATTAATTATACATGTTAAATACGATATAGATATTATAGTTATTGCAGTTTACTTTCCTTCTTCTAATCTATATAATTCTTCTATTGAAACTTATTTGAAATTTACAGAGACTTTAGAAAATCTTTTTGAAAGATGTTCTGAATCTAGCTTTCATGTAGTAGGTGACTTTGATTTACCCCATACTAAAGGGAAGAATGATGAGGATAGGCTACAATGTAATTATCAAAATGCAACTAATCCATATAAGTGAATTACTGCTTAATTCAATGAATTATGCTAATCTCATACACTTTAATAATACACTTAATTCAAACAATAAAACCTTATATCCTATTTTCCCTCAAGAACTAAACTGTAAAGTTATCAAAACTAATTGTCCATTAATACCATGAGATTTTCCACTACGGGGTCCCGGGTTCGATTCCTGGTCAATTCAAGACTATAGCGTGCGTCTTTTTTGCAAGGTCCCAGTATATGTTGCTGTGTGATGATGAGAAAATTCGCTTCTCAGGTTGGAAAGACTGGAATACGGCATGGGAATGTCTAAGTGCATCCATACATACCCTCTTAACCCATGGTTGCGAGGCAGGAACGTCGCCAGTAGGCCTGAGCCCATTCACGGGCTGTCGCGCCAAGTTCATACGTACGTACTTTACACACACACACACACACACACACACTTACAGACATACATACAAACACTCACAGACATACATACAAACACTCAGACATACATACAAACACTCAGACATACATACAAACACTCAGACATACATACATACAAACACTCACAGACATACATACAAACACTCACAGACATACATACAAACACTCACAGACATACATACAAACACTCACAGACATACATACAAACACTCACAGACATACATACAAACACTCACAGACATACATACAAACACTCACAGACATACATACAAACACTCACAGACATACACACACATACCATGTGATTCTTACCATCCTGTATTAGAATGTTATCTCTTTTTCACAACTGTTAAAGTATCTTTAACCATTAGAAAATGATATTAACTATAATTGTGATAAAGCTGATATATAAATAATGAACAATGTTGAATAGATTGCTTTCAATACTTTAACATTAATTTAATTGCATCCTTAATTTCTTCTATGTAACAATTTCCTATTTAACGAATAAATATATTCCCAAATATAAAAATTTTCGAAGTAACTAGCTATCCTAGTATTCAGTAGAATTAAAGAATTTACTAAAACAAAAATCTATTGCACATAGCAAATATAAATTTACTTTGGATGATACTGACCATCTTCAATTTTCTAATCTACGTAGATGTAAACACATGAATAAAACTGACTACGACAATTATATAGGAAGAATTGAAATAAACATTTCTTATGATACTAAATCATTCTGGAAATATACAAATGATAAAAGGAGAGTTAAGGGACTACCAAAAGAAATGTTTTTAGATGCTAAGTATATGAATAATGGTGAAGATATTGTGAACTTATTTGCTGAAGTTTTTTAATCTGTTGTTTCAAAATGTCAATCTATAATCAGAATGATCATTCAGTGTGTGTTGAGAATCATTATGTTAATTCTTCAATCAATATCAGTAATTTGGAAGTTACACAGAGAGAAGAATACGATGGTGTTTGTAAACAAAGTTAACAAAGAAATTGGATCATATAGTGTACCAACATCATTCTTAAAAATATTGTATTTCCAATATCACACCGATGCTACATACACTTTTCCCCAAAACTCAATGAAGGTATCTTTCCACAAATTAATGTGCTACGTTAAACAGTTATGAAGTTTTCTAGGCAAACAGAATATCAATACTATCGGTAATGTAAATCTTGAAAAACTAAATGAATTTAAAGATATAGGAGTTATCTTTGATTCATCGTTAAAATTTAATAAACATATCGATTGTATAACAAAAACCTTAGGATTTGTGAGACGAATGCCTCGTGGACTTAAAAATCCTTAAAACATATCATTAGTGAGGCCAATCTTACTTTATACTTACCAGTTTGAACACCCTACAATGATATATATTTTTAAAAAGAAGGAAACTGTGCAACATATATTTTCCACCTACATGGCGTAGAAATGTCGGTGGAATTTCCTAGAATATCCCAAAACTACTTCCATGTAGCTAATTATGTAAATATTAATACTTTATATTCGCATAGACAATTCAATGATCTGTTTGTTTTCTTTGTAAATTGCTAAATAATGAAATTGATTTCCTCACTTTATTATCAAAAACCAACTGGGAAATTCCACAGCCAGTACTAGAAATAATGATAAAATTACATTTTTTTATACCTATTGTCAAATGTAATTGAGGTCTACACTCTCGATTACGGCGCATGAGTACAATGGCCAATAAATGTGAAACTAATTTAATTTTACCTCAGAATCTAACTACATTAGATTTACTAAAATTAAGTATTTAAATGTATTTAATTCATATTAACACTTCACATTTTCTAATCTTGTATAGTGCCCTAGAAAAGAATGATGTATTTTGCCAATGATTGGGTGAATTATTGCATGTCTTTTGGCTCCAACTACACTTGGAAGTGAGAGCACAAGACAGTGAGAGAGAGTCAAATCTGTTTAATGAATTCATAAAAAAAGAGTAGTATCTGGCATTTCTGTTCAAGCATCACACATTAATATATTAAGTTAAATTACACACACAGTGAATCAACAATTCATTGGAACATTTATTTACACAGTACAAAAATGTACTGTACTTCTGATCTCAATTTATGAAAAATTCATTTTAACAAATATTGCAACGAAATCTTTCTTAAAACTTACTGAGCTTTCTTGAGGTTTTCCATGGCATGCTTCCAAAGTTGCAATTCAAAATGTAGTGAGCCATGAATCCATGCTACATATGCTTGAGCTTCAAGTTTTGTGCGAGCATCACATTTTGTACTCTAAAATAGCAATGACAAAACAATTAAAATCATTTAAAATTCTGAGTATTATTAAAAGAAATAAATAAAGAATTTTACCTCACAAAGTTTCTGCAATTGAAGTGAATATGATGCTGCTTTCCGAAGACGAGATACTAAATGAAATTTCTTTCTAGGTTCTGTGTTCGACTCCTGACGCAATTGCATTGCATAGCCCCAAGCCCTTTCTGCCATCATTAAAGGAATGTGAAGAAACCTGGCAAATATTTCAACATTCAATGAAATACAATTGCAGCACTAATTGCATAAATTTGAATGGTTTACACACCAAGTTTAAAAGTACAAATCAGCTCTTATTACTCAACTTTTCATCTTTAACCATAGCATCTGTTATATCTTTCTTCTTGAAATGTCTCTTGTCCCCTTGTGTTACATGAAGAACTTTCCTGAGTCTTCTTATTCGTCGAGTACAATAACCTCTAAAAATATTGCATACAAATCTTACATAATTAAACAATTCACAATAAAGTGCTTAATGCTTTCAATTTAACATTTTGTTATACTCTACATCTTTGAAATAAGCACGCTTTTCTAACCTGTATCTTTGATAATCTCCATGTCTTAATCCATGCTGTTGCTGCGCCTCTTTAATTATTTTAAAAACTGAAATTCTTTAAGGAATTTAAAAGGAATTACATGAAATACACAATACTACATTTCAGCTCAGAATTAATTTAGTTTCACTTGAATAATGAAACCTTATGACCAGTAATATCGTTGAAAGGATACTTTCGACGGTGAATATCTGATCCGCTTCACTTTTAGAGCTACTTTCTTCGTTACTTTCAATTTTCGAATCTACACGTTTTTCGTCAAGTACTACCATTTTGCCAAATCAAATTTAATGGATAATTTATAACATCTGTTAAACACACTTCGTGTCACATAAACACAATTCGGTAAATAATGTATAATCTATATATACGAAGACTATACAAATCTACGTATACGAAGGATGAATCAATGCTATAAACTTTACACTCCTCTTTAATAAGATCCACTACAAACGCTGGCAACAAGTATTTTTAAATGAAAATCCAGGTCCCAAGTACATACGGCCACGGAACGGAACTTTAAGACAGAACCGAACGCGTCATATTACTTCATTTGTCACCTACTTACGTGGCTACTCCAGAACAAGTTTTAAATCTTTCCCAAGGACTATGCATAACAGTTTATTCCAAGGCATTCTTTCCTGACCACCCATCCCCTGTAACATTTTACGTATTACTTTTTAGTCCACATTATTTATTCCCCAAAGGATATCGGTATAATAGTCAACATGGAATCAAACACATTACAGTTTAAAATCGTTTTAATTGACATCAATATTTCTCTAAACATAAGACTTATACAATTTTTCATTACATTATACGGTTATATATGTGGGTATGTGTACTTAGAAAAATGTTTGTAAAAGTTTTGAGTACATTTTTATTTTAAACAAAAGTTCAAGTATCATGTGTACCTATAAAAATACCTTTAATACTTCAACTTTCTTTGCAACTGAACAATGAATTGTATTTACATTGATTCTAAAGCAGAAGCTATCTATATTCTATGTTTGTATGAATATATAAACTACTAAACATTAAAATTAAAAAAAATATATATAATAAAAAAATGTACTCAACATTTCCACAAACTTGTAAGAGCTTTTAAATAACTATCTAATAAAATAAACAATTACAAGTATCTACAAGAAATGTCTTATTTCCTTTCCTAGAATACCATCACCAAGATTCAAATCTAAATTCCGTCCAACATAAAAGTAAACTAATAAAAATATTTATATATAAACAGTGCACAATTTAATTCTACACTTAAGTTTTCAAACATATAGACCGTTTCACAAGTACCTTTTCTATCTACACATGGCATCTTCAGATCTGGAATGGGTAGTATCACCACTTAGGAATTATTTCTCAGCACTATTTTATCAAATAAGGCTCAAATAAAAATAAAACAGAAAAATAGAAATATTGCACTAATTATTGTTGAAGCTTATTTATCGAGCAGCCTCATCTCTACAGTGTAGATGCTTATGAAATCAACTTGTTCACTTATTTGTACTGAGTGAATTTCATATTAATGTAAAGAGATGAAATATAAATCAACTTTTTGACCATTAATTGTACTTATGAGGCAACATACCACTTGCCTCAAAATGCCCACATTGAAAAATTCTACATTTTTCTAAATATGCAATGTCTGAGAGGAAGACAGGTCACAGATTCCATCCTTTGAAAGAACTGCATGATCCCTCTGAAACTTCGTTGACCACAAACTTGTGTATATGCTGAGAAACAACCCTCAGAATGTGACCAACGTACCAAACAAAGAGCTGCCTGCCTGCCTGCCTGCCACATGAAACCAGTTTACAGACTTAATGGTGTACATAAGATGCACTGAAATAATTAACGTTTTCACACATTTAACAAAACAGCAATTTCAAACAAAACTACTTTAAATAACTATCGAGGTATAATGCAGAAAAAGGCAAAAATCCACAGACCTATTTTTTTTTATTTTTAGTACTTACCACTTTACTTGAATTTAGGGCAAATACCAACCCATACCTAACTGCCAATGTGCCATGTATTGTGCATTTCCAACCTCCTTAAAATTACCTATAAAATGGCACCTCAATACGATGACTAGAAAAAACTTAAAAACGAATCTGCAGGATGTTAAAGCCCTTGAAAAGGATTTATTCAGAATATCGAACCATTCCAAGTCCATATTCCATAATTTTTACAATCCATCACCAATTGAGGATCACTGGATCATTCACACAAATGCTTCACATACATCCAAAATTTGGAACAAAAACATTATGTAACAACAATGCATTCTAAAATGTTACATTTTCTTTTCAAGTAATAAAATAATTCATTCACACAAATAAAGTTTGCCTTGTTAGTCAGTCAGCTTTTTGGTCTTGGAATATTTTATACACTCCATATATACATATGAATAAAATACACCTGGAAAACCATTCTTTTACAAGAACCAAGAAGAATTTGATTTGGATATAGAGTCAAAAGATTTATCTGAACATCCTGTAATACTTTTTACCTCTAAGGGTAGGTGTAATTAAATCAAAACCGAATAATAAAAATGTTTTGCTCAATGCATGCTCCAAAATAAAAAACACAAAGCTGATAACAGTTAATGTCTCTTTGAAAACAGAAGATACGCATTTCTTGCGACAGCCAACATCATGAAGTAAAACTGGTCTCATGTAGTTCTGGCATTTTATTCTAAAATTAGTGCATGGTATTTTTTCCCTCTTTCTACAAACTTATAAAATCATGAAATTTTGAAAAAGTTTCAGAATTTTTTCCTCCTCTATACAGTAGACCCCCTACACCAATTCACAGGTTCACACTGACTGAATGCCAATGAAATTTCACTTCACAACACCAATATCGTCATTTCAATTTTCAAGCAATAAGCTAAACAGTATTATAAGGGGATATTCTCAAAGCTACATACACATGGAAAATGAACTACTTGAACCACAATTGTTGAGTCAATATTGTCAAGTTTTAAGCACTATGAAGATTGCACCATTTTTCATACTTATCTATTCCATCGCACTTAAAATTCACTTCTCTATTGAAGTCAAGATGTGTAAGCTTTATGATCAGTGAGAAAATAATCTCACCATACATATGTCAGACACACCAACCTATTTCCTTCGAATTTCCTAAAACTCAAAAAGCACATGGCACTAACTCAAATTAAAAAGACATGCAATACAATATGTATCAACAAATAGTTTTCATCTACCAAATTTCACAAGTAGAATAATATGTTTCATAGATAATACTATAAGTTTTTAAAGACACATTACTTGGAAATGTTATGTAACAATATTTATCTAATCACACAATTCATGTGTATGTTTTATGTACAATATATATGTATATGTATATATATATATATATAAAGTGTCATCTCCTACATCTAATATTAAAACACCTACAAAGAAATACTCGAAGTGCCAAAAAAACGTTTTTAAAAAATTTAAAAAATGTGATTTCTATTATTTAAATGGCAAGATTCGAGAGTATGCACTTGCTGAAAACAATAAAAATACTTCAAACAAAGTAACGAGATCTTAAAAAATTTAGCTCTATCAAATAAAAAAACTGTTCCACATGTTATGCTCTCTTCTTATCACATATAGATTTAACCAAATAACATCTGCTAAACACACACCTCTAAAAGAAATACATGATTATAATTATTATTTAACTCTTGACTTCAAATACTTTTCAAAATCAAGAAAAAAAATGGAGCCATTTTTGTGTTCATGATAGGGAAGCAAAAGCATGAAAAGTAAGGAAATTCAACTTAAGCCTATAGCATGATGGAAGAAGACTTCTCACAATTTTAAGAATTTCAAATGAAATACCTATTGGTGTAGGTTATCCTTTAATGAAAATTTTAATTGGAGATAATCAGACAGGAAAAAAAGATATTCATGATATTTCATAATACTGCATATGTTAATTTGCATTCTTTGCTCATGCCAACATACTCCAGAGGGGTATAATTCAATGTTAATTAGTGGAGTCAAAAATCATGGAGTGGCAAAAAATAATTATCTTGAGTATTTCCAAATCTCATTTTAATAGCAAGAGTTAAAAATTCAGAGAATGGTTTTCTCTCTTTCCCCTCCCTGACATAATCTGTACTCATTCTGTTTTATGAACTTCACTACATGTATATTCAGTAACTTCACAATATTTATTTGTCTTGTAACTATCTAATACACTGAAGGGAACAGAATGATTCAGATTCCTATATTGCACATGCAAGATAATAGTGATAATTCTTCAAACATGATAGAATTTGAAAAAAATTGAAATTGCATGAAATTTGTCGCACTGAATATGTAAAACTAATTTCATTTTCAAAAAGAATTAAAAACCACATTGAATGTCTAGGCAAATCAAGATTTTAAAAACCCTTCACCTAGAAAT
Source organism: Gryllus longicercus (assembly GCA_038098605.1). NCBI lineage: Eukaryota > Metazoa > Arthropoda > Insecta > Orthoptera > Gryllidae > Gryllus > Gryllus longicercus. The sequence goes on from JAZDUA010000459.1 coordinate 513,999, forward strand.
GCATAAAAAATACTTCATATTTGTTAAAACCATTACAGCAGTAAAGAAAATAACATAAGCAGCAATGTTGGTAAAGAAGAAAACCAATTCCATTTCAGCACCAGGATCATCACAAAACAATCAACAACATTATCAATGAACCTAATTTTATGTTAATGTAGATCATTTTTTAATGTTATTTATATATTCGAAGGTATACACAATAATTAATTATTGCTTTTTAAAGTGTGAGTCACTTTACAAATTTAACTCAAATTTTTGCTTGCAGGCAAAAATTTAGCCAGATAAAATTTAGAAGAGTTTTACTCTTCTGTTGTGCCAGAGGAATATTAAAAATTGCAAGACATTTATGCCCAAGAGAAGAAATCAAAACAACAAAAAACATCTGTATAAGAAGAGAGCACTTTTGCACTTAAGCAAATTAACATTATTTGCAAACTTACCTCCACAATAAACCTGTTTATGAGAAGATTTTATTTCTCCTGGACAAAGAGGTAGCATGGAACTAATAGGTGGTTAGCACCCCATTAGGTGCTGGAACGACAACAGCCGTATGAGGAGCATGGGGCTGGAGAGGCGGTGGTGGGGGGTGATGCTGTAAGTGATGGGTGGTAGGTACCGCCACAACACCGTGCCCGCTACCAGGCCCGGCTGCGTGGTGGTGAGGAGGAGCCTGGTGGGGTTGGGGAGGAGGACCTGGTGGCGGCGGACCTCCAGGTTGTGGAGGACCAGCACCAGCACCGCCAGCACCGCCGCCCGCGGGACCACCCGCGCCCTCTGTGGCGTGCTTACGCAGGTGGCGCAGCATGTTGCCCTTCTCGACGAACGTCTTGCCGCAATCAGGGCACGAGTGCGGGCGGTCCCCCGAGTGGGAGCGGCGGTGCGACACCAAGTGGCCCTTGCACATGAAGTCCTTGGGGCAGAGGTCGCAGCGGAAGGGACGCTCGGCCGCCACCCCCTTGTTGTGCGAGCGCTGGTGAAACAGCAAGTTGCCCTTGAGCGGGAACGACTTGCCGCAATCCGAGCAGCTGAACGGCCGCTCACCTGTGTGACAGCGCATGTGGTTGATGAGGTGCTCCTTGCGGGTAAAGGGCTTAGAGCAGACGTTGCAGCAGTGCGGGGTCTCCCCTGTGTGCTGGCGCAGGTGGTTCGTCAGGTGTTCCTTGCGCGTGAACGTCTTGTTGCAAAACTCGCAACGGTGCGGCGATTCGCCTGTGTGGATACGCACATGGTTAGTCAGGTGCTCCTTGCGAGTAAAAGACTTGGAGCAGAAATGGCAGCGATGCGGCGATTCGCCCGTGTGTTGACGGACATGGTTCGTGAGGTGTTCTTTACGGGTGAAAGATTTCGTGCAGTACTGGCACTTGTGGGGCGACTCCCCCGTGTGCTGCCGCACATGGTTCACGAGGTGGTCTTTACGGGTGAAGGCCTTGGGGCAGTACTGGCATCGGAAAGGGGTCTCACCTGTGTGTTGGCGAACGTGGTTTATGAGGTGCTCCTTGCGGGTGAACGACTTGGAGCAGAAGCCACAGCGATGAGGTGATTCACCCGTATGTTGTCTCACATGGTTCAGCAGGTGCTCCTTACGGGTGAACGTCTTCGAGCAGAAGTCACAGCGATGTGGGGTTTCCCCAGTATGCCACATGATGTGGTTCGTGAAGTGCTCTTTGCGAGTAAAGGACTTGCCACAGATCTCACATCGGAATGGTGTATCATTGGTGTGAGACCGCATGTGGTTTGCCAGGTGTTCCTTACGGGTATATTTCTTGCCACACACTTGACAGGCATGAGGCGTCTCCCCAGTGTGCCACAGGACGTGGTTCATAAAATGTTCCTTTCGTGTGAATGATTTTTTGCATATGTCACAACGGTGTGGGGTCTCACCTGTATGTTTACGAACATGATTTACCATGTGCTCTTTGCGGGTAAAAGTCTTGGCGCAATATTGGCAGCGATATGGTGTTTCACCAGTGTGACACCGAGTATGATTGTCCAAGTGCTCTTTACGAGCAAATGATTTGCCACAAACAGTGCAGACATATGGTTTATCTGTTGCGTGTCGCTTCATATGACGCTCCAAACTGGCAGCATTGGCAAAAACGTGAAAGCACACGGCACAGGTGTACATACTACCCCCAAGGTGGCACTTCCCATGCTGGCTCAGTTCAGCAGAACATGAGAACGCCTTACCGCATACCTGCAGAAATAAAATTTTCTAGTTATATATTTTCCATGTTCAAAAAATCAGAAATAAAGTCACTCACACAACATGCGCATCATTCAAATTTTTGAAGTATTCTCAGGTTTACTGTGCATATAAAAGATTATTGTTGAAGTTATAGGTAAACAGGGTAAATAATATACCTCAATTCATTTTTAAACTTGAAATTTTCCGAACAAGATCAAAGCAGCAAGATTAAAATAAACCTGAGAATGCATAGCAGTCTACGACCAGACTGTAGTAAGGAAACATTCTACATAATCGCAAAAGTATGATTTAAAAAAATCCGACGAAAGCTTTTGAACGGACTCTAAAAAAAGGGTCTCTGTTCTACTCAGGGGACCAAAAAAGAAAGGTGACACCCAAAGTGCTACCTCACCTGGCAAGTGAAAGGCTTTCGTTCAGTGTGGTAGCGCCGGTGTACAATCAGCTGGTACCGGAAAGGAAAGATCTTGCCACAGATGTCACAGATGTGGGTGCCAGGAGTGGAGATGACAGCAGCTGCGGCTGCTGACTGGGAGGTTGAACTACTACTGGCAGGGCCACTCTCCCCTCCACATGACTTGCTCGAAGAACTGCCTCCGGACAGCCCTGCGTTAGCCGAATTGCCTGCAGCTGCCATCTCATTCTGCAGTTTTCCGAACACCTCGTGGTAAGCCAGTAATTGGTTTATGTCCTCTACATTAACCTGTAGGTAAGAAAACAACTTGTAGCTCCCCCACATTCAACAGGAAGTATACATCTGTAAAACCTCCAATTCCTAATACTTGGCCATTTCCCGATCTGCAGTTCAAGGAAATTTTCATCTCTAAAAAGCCATCATGATATAGCAATTACACCTACAGTGCTCACTTGATAACGGTTATAAGCATGAGGAATCGGCTTCAGGGACAGGGTTGAACTTGTTTCCTTACTTCGGCCTGGCACTAGTGTGACTGCCTACCAATCACTCTTCTCACATTCATACACTACCTTATACATATTTTGGACCATCTCGACACCAAGAGTCTTGCTCAACTCTTGGTCTGTGCTCACGGGAGCACTTATTTTGACAATGCTGCCATCTGGTGTTCTGATGTCCATCATGTGGCCTTTCAATTCCTGTATTGGAAAACTGGAACCATAAAAGATAGTTATCTGTTTATTACAAAACAAAGCTATTTTATTGAAGGATCACTCAGGTCAAACCAGGTATTAGTATATTTTTTTCAAAACTTCATTTGTTAAACAGGTCTGACTAATCAGCATGAAGTTTGACCATAACTTATATTTATATCTTTTCATTTGCAAACATTTGCATTAATTCACTAACACTGAATTACATGGCATTTAAAAGATCAATTCCACATGCACAGGATCAACTGAAAGCTGTAAAAGATGGAAATGGTCACATAACTTAAGAAGAGAAATTAAATTCCGCAACAACTTTTGAAAACTGAATAACTATATAACTAGAAAAGAATTGGATGACCATTGTGATATAAGATAATTATGAGTAGACATGCTAGGTACAAAATAAAAAAATAAAATTCATATAAAATTACCTCCAAGGGCTTACTAACCCCGGCATGGGCAGGCTTCGTTCACTCTTATTGCACCCACTTGTACTAGGTTTTTCATCCTTTACAGATTGATCTGGACTGGAATCCATTTGAGTACCAACTTCTTGCGAAGAAACTTGTGAAGATGATGATTGAGACTGCCCTTGATTCCCTGACTGCTGAGACTGTTGAGATTGCTGTTGTGACTGTGACTGCTGCTGCTGAGCCTGTGACTGAGACTGTGACTGCTGTTGTGGAGGCATTTCGCCTGTTGGCCCTCTTTCACCTTGTGAAGGATGAGAGGGATGTGTTTGTGCTTGCTGGGAGAGCTGAAAATGACAATCAAATGAAAAACAACAATAAGAATTTTCCAAAAATTCAGCAAAAAAGTCTTGTTCTATTAAACTTGAAATGCATTATTAAAGAGAGAGAGAGAGAGAGAGAGAGAGAGAGAGAGAGAGAGAGAGAGGGGAAGAAGAAGAAGAGATGACATATGATATCTAAAAAGAAAAGTAACTTCTTTACACATTTGGGAAGATGAGATATACCTGCTGTTGATTATGTTGCTGCATGGGAGGCTGCTGAGGTTGTGGAATCTGTACACCCATACTCTGCTGGGATGACTGTTGCTGCGATGTCTGCTGCTGTGATGACTGTTGTGACGAAGATGATGATGATGATGATGGTTGCTGTCCGTTGAGCTGCTCAGAGTTTTGTGAAGACTGACTGTTTTGAACATTTGCTGCGTTCACCAACTGAAGATCACACTGCACCTAAGCAAACATAAACTGTTGAAATATTGTATTATAAAAGTACGGTTTGCATTTGTATGTCCACAAATATTTACACATACATATTATATATTTTTACATATGACAAGTCATACTGTAATGGACAATCCTTTCCTCTAATTTTCCAGAACATTCTACTAGATAAGTGATGTTCATTTATTCTCAAAATTCTACACTACATTTGCAGAAAGATATTGTGCTTATTTATGTAATTCTTAACACTTAATCTATTTTTGCATTGCTGCCTAAATTATCAAAGTAAAGGATAAAATCAATGCTCTTGTTACTTTCTCTTAAACTACTTATCTTTAAGGGGAGGCATACCTGAGGCTGGGAATGCTGTGGATGATGAGGGACCAAGGCCATGTTCTCAGAAGCCACACCAATCCCAGGAGGGCCAGTTAAGCAAGGTTGAGGCGGCTGAGGTGGCTGCTGCGATGCCTGAGGCAGCCCCTCTTGACCTCCTGGCTTTCCATTTTCACAAGGCTATACAAAGTAATATTGTAATACAATCTTTCATTTCAGGACAATAGGAACACAATAATGATATCAAGAATGATAGTAAAAATAATAATGCAAGTTACTATTCCTAAACAATAGAACAAAATTGTAAATACACCAAAATTTAGACTTTTGAACATTAATTGTAATTTTTTAATTTATTAATTGTTACAAATTAATTAATAAATTGTTACAAATATGAAGAAACTATACAGGCAAAACATTATAAAAGAAAGTGCACAGTGGACAAAAAATCTTTTCTCAGTATTACTTCAATATATCCTCTCTACATGATGTGTGTTTCAAACATGAAGAGTTAAGATTAATAATGCAGAGTCTGTGAGAAAGTTCACCTAAGGATGTCAACTAGATTATATTTAATATTATAATTTCCTCTTACCCTTTGATGTAATCCGTACACTGAAACTTGTGACAATGGATTGGGAAAGAGGTTTGTGAGAACCCAATACTTGGCAACACTGGAAAGGGCCACAGCTGTCCCTACACGCAAATCTGCTGGGGTTCCAGGGTGACGTTGAAGAGATCCTGGATGAGATGGTTCCTACGAAAACAATAAGTGTTCAGATCACATTTGACAATATTACTTATTTTGAAATGGATATTAGAATTCTTCAATAAATGGATGTTTCCTTGTGTGGAGTACAGTGGAAATGAAAGAAGAGCAGAATTAAAAGATACAAACATCTTTCTTGAAAAAGAAATTAAATATTTCAGCCATATCCATCACTGGCCACGCTTACACATTCTAAATTTGCAGAATACTCCAGCTCATAAGGTGTACAATATCATGCTCTTTCAATTACTACCATCATCCAGAGAGAGAGCAATTAAAGTCAATCAAAGAAATGTTAACTACAATATAGATTTTTATCACTGGGCCACTCCATTCCACCTGCATACTCTCCATATCCTAAGTGCAAAAAATATAAATAATCCATGCAAATCTATCTACACATGCAAAATTTATCACAGAAACATAAAGCATGCCACAAACAGAATGTGTAAACGCAGCTCCACAAATCACACAGCATGCTAGAAGATTTAAGAGAATTTGTCATTCCTAAGGGAAGACCATTATTTTCCGGTGTTTGATTTTCCATATCATTCTCTATGAAGGATTTGGTTCTGGTGTTACTTGGTTTACCTCAGGAGGGCCTGCTGATGAGGAAGGCAACGCATGCTGTTCTGCATTCATCATATAGCTTCATTCATCAACAAAACAAGACTAGCGCCATCAATGTCTCCAAATGAAAAAAGAACCTAAAACAAAACACATTCACATCAAATAAATTCTTCCATCACAGTTTGCATACATTTCTTCTGTACTTGTCTCATTCATCAGCAGTGATAATTGATTTTCCAGAATTCGCACAATTTGAAAATGCCTATTTGAGAAAAAGAAAAATCTTTAAGATCATGCAGATAGGATACTTGTGAATACTCTGAAATTCTAAGCACACACACAACAAACAGAAATTAAAATCAAACCATCACTTCATGATTCAGATGAACAAGCTTTGATGAAAACAGGCCTGACAAAGCATAATACTGTAGGGTTCTCTCCATGCTCATTACAGAAAGTATAGGATGCACAATAGATTAGATAATAAAGCAATTCTGACCTCGCTTACATCTAGGTCAATGAAAGAGTTGAACTACTAGGAAAATGTACAACTACATGAAGCGGTTACACCACACCATGCATATTCCACAATCATTAAATACTAATTAAAAGTAATTGGCGTATAAAGCATACAATAAGCAATAAAACTTTTCAACCTATTTTAAACAAAAATCAATACTGAAGATAAGTTTAAAGAAATATTCATCCATTTATTCAAGAATCTGCACGTTTCTTTACCAAGAATAACAATATGACTAACATACACAAGAATAATAGGAGTATAGCTCATACATATTAAGAGCTACTTACTCAACTGAGAAAATGAACCACACATCCAAACAGCACCAAAAAACGATGGTAAAGTATGCAATTACAACCTTTCAATTATGTAGAAAAGAGAAATATTCACATGATGAAATACACTTATTTAATTCAATAAATTAGACTATTCTGGGGACACATTGCACATGGAACTTATGTATACATAACAAAGCGTGCATATCAATTATTACACGCTGCATTTTGAGTAATCTTCAACTGAGCATTCATACATTTTATGGTTTTCATCAAATCCCATAACTGAAAAATAATGAACAATGATTTGTAAAGGCATGTGCTCATTTACATCAAATTAAAAAAAAATTATAAAATTCCTAATAGTAATTCTTAGAATAAAAGTTGTAATAAACCTTCTACAACACATTCCTTTGTGCAATTATTAAACATTAAAATAATTATTACCCCATTTATCATTCTATATTTGAGAAAATTACTTTCACATAACACCTCAAGTAACAAAATTGAAGTGTTCGCACCTGTAAGTTTAACGTCTATCTTAATTATACGAAACACAGGAATGAGACGCCTGTCAGATGCGTCAAGGTTCGCGTAAGCATACCAACGCTCCACTGGAAGCCAAAAAATGCTTAAAACGCACATTCCCGTATTATATAAGACTCGGACATACTCTAACTAAATGAATCGAACGCGCTAATATCTAAAATTGTACACATAATCTAGAAAAATGCTTACCTATTCCACAATTGAGTGCATTATACACAATGTCGAAATACGGGCAAGCCCAACAATAAACAGGTTAGCTGTCATGGCGTAAACACCACGGCTTCAAAAACACATCAGAACACCAAGCAACTTGCGGGTTCACAGAGCACGTATTTAAAAGATTACGCATCACAGCGCACTATTGATACACAGAGAAAGTGAAACACATTCTTCCGTTTAGTAACTTTCCCTAAATCGTACGTATTTTATTTAATTGTGCGTTATACTTCTTTCAGCGTCAAAATTACTTATCGATAGAGAGAAACGTCGACTTCTCTATGATCATTTCCGTTTCCCATTAACGAATTGTGTCCGGAAAATGAACACGCCTCTTGCTCTTTAATATTTTGCTTCGAATACAGTGTGGAAACTTGTCCACTGGTCCTCTCACTTAAAAAAAAGATTTTTATCATTTTAAACGTTATCTAACTTTGGAATATAACAAAGGCTAACACAGAAAATACCCGACAGAGTAGCCATTACGTAGGGTGGCTTCTGAAAAGCGTTGAGGACATAGGCGTGCTGCTTAAAGATGTTACATCTCAGAAAACTGAGAAATATATCACACATTGATTAAATAAGATCTATTTTCGCGATGTAGTATCGTTTTTACTTTCCTAATTGCTTGTCTCAAACTTAATTAGGGAGAAAAGCTCAATAATGACCTTAAAAAACTATAAAATTAACTTATTTTTAATAGTATTTGAAGTGATTAATTATTTATATACATTGTAAATGATTAAAACAAGAAATTTTTACGCGCCTTAAATGTTCGTTTAGACGGAGCGAGCAAAGAAAATAATAATTTTTATTTTTTTCCTTGATATTCTTTGGTTTTCATCTGACCAAGAGTGGCATGAATGATATCGCCCGCCTCATTTGACGCATGCGCCAACGTCATGGAAATATTTGGTTTTATGTTCATTTCGACCGATTCTAATTACAGACTACTTAAATTCAAATTACTTTTATCCATTCTGTATTTCATAATGATTGATATCACAGATGCAATACCACAATTTTGGTACTGCTGGATCTCAGAAAACTTGATGAGTAGTGTTCAATTAGCAAAAAATTAAATTGATTATTGACCATGCAGTTCGAAACCAAGTATGATGCAGTGTGTATAAAGACAAAATTAGTGGGAAGTCAGCAAAACTCACTAGTAGATAATTTTGTTTTATTTCCCACAGACAAATTCATTTGGCATTAATGTCACGTTGTGAACTAGAACAGTTACCTTTCAGTAGAGTTACAATTTTTTTGAATTTTGTTCAATGATTCTTGTCTCTAGTTTTACATTTTTTCGCTAAAAAGTGCTTAATTGCGAGAAACTGAAACAAGTTAAGTAAAATATGTTTCTATACTAAAATATGGCTAAATCTTGCACAACAATTTTCATCGCATTTATGAGAATGCATAGTACACCGAGAAAAAGAATGTAACAAAAATTATCAAACTTTTTTGAGATAAATCTTTTTACCTGTATTTTTACAGAAATTTTAAAGAAAAATTACCGAGCGTTTGGTAAAAAGAACCTAACTTTTGATAAAATTTCCTAAAGTTTGGTAATTTTTTTCTTCAATATTTCTGAAAAAGTACAGATAGTGAGATTTTACTCAAAATTTCGATAATATTTGTTAGACTTTTTCTCTTACTAAAAACTCGATTGTTTAGCCGCCATCGAGCAGCAAAATGCGCCACTCGGCGCAGCCACTTACGAGTTGGCACTAATATTCATTGTAATTCTGTCATTCTATTTTCTAAATATTTATCATATCAAGTCTTAAATAAATATAATAAGCAAATTATTTTTTAAAAATAAATCCCAATACAATCAACCACAAATTAACGTATTTACATTAAAAATTCGCCTTTTGAAAAGTCTCACGTGAGATGAGAAGGGGGTCGAGCGAAATCTCATGACATCTCACCAAAGGAGGAGGGGGAGTCGAAAAACCGCCAAAATCGCCTCACGTAATTTATGGACGGTTCCTTTCCAAGTAAAACTAGTGGTGCTACATCACATACATTCTTGCATTACTTGTAAAGATCATGTAATTTTATAATACTTCTTGAATATACATTTGAATAATTAAAATATTTATGGTGACCAATTTTTTTTAAATTAAAAGGAGGACAAAAAGTTTGAGAAAAAAGTACAACATAAATAAATGAAACATTTTATTAGTTCAAACCAAAATACTCTAATTATGCCCCTTTTAATTATTTAAATAAACGAGTATTTTCCATTTAATGAATACTTTGTCAATATATCATTTTCTAACAATATATTGGAAATTTTTGAACCAGATCATGCGCGTTCTGGAAATATTCACAATAGTTGCTGTGACTACAGTTTGCGAAAACGCCAAGAATAAGAAATTATTCACAAAAATGATTGTAAATTTTTTTGGAGAATAGTTGCATATTAGATATAGATATAGATAGTTATAGATATTAGATATAGATATATTGCCGTTACAAACGTTTCACAGAGATGTTTTTGATAGTTAGAAAAAAATAAAAATAGATTGTGAAAACTTTATATTTTTAGATCACATTTTTTTTGTAACAAAATTAAGTTCATTAAAATTCCGCTTATTATCCGCCATCTCAATTATTCCATCGTTTTTCAGCTGTCCAAGGAACTACTTTTTACTTTCACATATACGTACGTATATACGGAGTAATATATGTAGTAATATAGTGAAAAAACCGTTCATCTGGCTCGAGTCGAAGCTTTGATATTTTTAAAAACTTTCTTTAACATTTAGGGGTACTTTACAAGAAGCCTCTGGGACTTATTCAAAATTTTCTCAAAAACTGCTCCAAATTTTTTCTTTAAATTTCTTGTAAGAATAGAGTAAAATAACCTATAAAGGTGCCATAGGTCCAATTTTCACTGTTAGCTTTGAATTTTTGAAATTTTCAAATATTTTAATTTTTTGGCGTCTTTTTAAAACTTGAAAATTGAAGATGGAGATTTTCCCTTCAAATGAAATTTGTTGCCCATAACTAATTCTTTCATGAATTTTGGGCGGCCGAGAGCAAAGGAAATAGAAAACTAATACGGGAAAGCCTGTGCCATTCTGCAGCACCACTACACTAGTAGTTTCCCACGGTATGAGTTGAAAATCCGCTGAAAACAGAACAAATACCGCCGATCTGGCACAACTAATCGCGTCTTTCCGAACTGATCCGTACATGACGCCTGACAGTTCGGTACGGTAGCTCTGAATACAGAGATTAATAAATTAGTTTTAAAATATCGAAAAGGTGGACAGTTTTGGAGGAAGGACAGAACCTACAAAAGGAGGACGATGTGTCAACTTAAAATATGACATCAACAAAACGTTTTTGTCATTCACTCCATTTAGTTTTATCCATGCAAACAGTTTAAAGAAAAAATAGAGGTGGTACAACAACACATTCTCTCTCGTCCTTAGTAATGGCTATGTAGTACTATATTTCACGCCGACATTTATGTTAAAAATAACAAACCTCAGTCATGATCTTTTGTAAAACGTATTACAAATCGTGCATTAGGTGCGAAAACTAAACATGTTCAAGCAAATATCAACACACATTCAACAATAAAAACTGCGTTTCGTATAGCTAAATCATGTCCGAACAATGAGGCAGAATTTACAGAACTGCAGCTCCTTTCTCGCGTGGCGGAATGCCATTTCAATCTGATATTTCCCGAAGGCTAGCAAATGGAGCACGGGGCATTAGAAAATGAAAAATTACACCAAACTACTCATATTTTTTTAAAAAAAGTACAAAGTTGTTAAAGAACCTATTTTTTAGAATAATTTCATTTAACAAGAAACTGCCAATTAATCACCTCGATATTACGTTTCTCTTCGAACAAATGATTGCAAAATATGTTTTCACAACTAATTTCTACAACTTGTAATAATAAGTTAATTAATATTAAGTTAAACAATGAGAAGAGATTTTCAGAATATCCAACTGTCTCCAAGAGCATCTCATATTACTTTTACAGACTGACAACGCCTCAAACGAAATGTAGAAAATTCGAATTTACCATTTCATTGTTATGATTTTATGAAAGTCCTTATGAGGAGTTCTTCATGGAACACTATTGCTTTTGTTAGGAATACATACAATTATTTTTCGCCATGTATCCAAATTTATTCTAAGTTCATTCTTCAATTTTTCATTTTCTTTTAAATGAAAACTTACAACCTAACAAATCCACAATTAGTCTCTTCGAAATTACGTCCTCAAACAATTATAATGCCTCGGAAAGCAAAAGCAGAAACCCCGGTAAAACAATTAATTTTTGCTTCCAATTCACCTTCAAAAACTGTTCCAACTTTTTATAAAAACGTATACGTTTGTTTTTGAAAAAGTTAAAATAATATGAAATAGTAAATGAACGATTACTATTATAAAAAAATGTGTAGATACGGAAGTTTAATATTACTCACTCCTTTCTCTTTCGAATCAAGAGAGCAAAGTGAGTACAATACCCCCTCAAACGAAGAAATTCGAATTTACCATTTCGATTTTTTCCCCACTTTTCGAAAATACAGAGAGTAGCAGAAAATGGGACCAGCACCACTTTCTTTCTTTCTTTGGTGAAAAAGTTTTAAAGAAAACATTTGGAGCCGTTTCTGAGAAAATAATTGTTTAAAATTGGAAAATTCTCTAGGTTTCACGCAAAATTAGCAAAATATACTTACATTTTCGAAAAATTGAAAATACTCTAATTTGAAGATCTGTTTTTGAAGAAAATATTTCATTAAAAAACTGTTCATAATTATAGTTGTAGGAAGACGCCGAACAAATTTTGAATTTTCGCAATTTTTGAAAAATCAGGGATTTCAGAAAACTGAACATGCACTATCCCTTAATCGTTCTTTGCGATATCCGAGGAAAAACGTTAATGGAAAAGTTAGGTGCAGTTTAAAAAAAACCTAATAAAACTAAAAGTTGACTATATTTCATGCAAAAATTCAAGAAAATTACTACTCAAATTTTCGAAAATTGTACATGACTATTTCAAAATCTGGCTTCAAAGAACAGATTTTATTAACAATAAATATCTATCTTCAATATTTTAGTTTCAAGAAAACATCGAAATTTTTTTGAATATTTACAATTTTCAAAACATCAGGGATGTCAATGAAAAGCAGACCAGCACTATTCTCTTTAACACAAATATTTATTTCTTAATCTTCTCTCTCTCTTTCTCTCTCTCTCTCTCTGGCCATAACCTACCTCCTCCTCCCCATTTCAACATTTAATCAAGGACAACTGTTAAACCATATGTAGCTGTTACCATAATTGTTATCATGTACTGTTAGTATTACTATTATTATTATTTTATAAGTAATGTTATCTGTTATATTTTATTATTATTATTATTATTATTATTATTATTATTATTATTATTATTATTATTATTATAAGTAGTAGCAGTAAAATAACTATATCAAGAAAAATATATTTAAAAAAATGAAATGGTATAAATCTTGAAATGTTAAAATATTTTAAATTAAATTAAAGTCAAATATTTAACTATTTGCTGCTAAAAATAATTATCTCCTATGTAATATCTTAATATATCTGTAACAAGTATTGTATAATCACTAGGCCAATTATCCCATCTTAATCATGTTATTTGTCCAGTTTCTCTGGTCCTTTGCGCAAATGCTGATATGGCCCCTTGTTTGCTTCTGAACAATAAAAATAAATGTAACTTCACTCGCTGCTCCCAAGATGTAAACGATTGTACTCCCTCTAAATATATCATATTTGACTCGTCATACACGATTGTAATTGTATATGTGACTCTATAAAAATTATACACACACACACACATATTTCAGTTCCGTTCCGTATGGCTTAGTGTAAATTCTATCCTACTATATTACTTCTATATGACTATCTACACTACTGCTACTGTTTACAATATGTGCATTCTTGGTTATTATTTACAATGTATGCTAATGGGTGTTATTTATAATAATAAATTTATTAGAATGGCTCTTCCGATCAGAATCTAGTTTTTAGTGGCTTCTGTTCGGCATTGATCCTTTTGCATATTTTCATATACTTTTTCACCTCACTATCACTTAGGATGCCACTAACTTCTTGCTTTAACTTCACTGACACTGGAGGCACACATTTTCTAGGCAGGGGTTTCAGCTTGTCGTCTGGAGTTGCTGAAGGACTTTTCTGTAGTTCCGCAGCTAGCTTCATGTGGCACGGGGTGGTGAAAGACGCCTCTGCGGAATTTTTTCCGCGCTATCTGTTTGTACTCACGCGGGGCCAGGTGTATATTGCCGGTGTGCGTGTAGTAGCACGCCGCACTGTCATCAATGTCCTCAGTGATTATTCTTTCTCTTAAGGCCTTTATCTTGTGGCCGTCTGCAACTTTTTTTAGTGTCACTACCCGCACACCATTCTCCCAGTGCCCCTACCACAAGTGGGAGTACTTCGGCGCTGTGGTAACCGACAGTAATGAGGTGGGAGCGGGTGGCTTCGTATTTTTGGCACTTTTCTTTTAACTTCTTTTTAAGTTTGCCCTTTCGTGCGTCAGCCACCGCGAGTGCTCTGCTCCGCGCGAGTACGAGATCAGGGCGATTGCTGTCCACCACTGCCTGATTCTCCCGGAGTACCTGCCACCCCACTGTAATTGCTGCTTCATTGTAAATGGCACCGATGTTAGGTCGGGCGTTCCATAGTGGTGACAGGTAGCGGCACTCCGTGGTAACGTGATCATTTTTCTACGATGCTTGTTGCCCGTTGTTCCATGTACATTTCATTCTACAGTTTTTGGTCATGTTACCTGGGCAGGAGTTGATCCTAGCCGTAAACTTTTCATGTTCCGGCCAGACTGAAGGAAGTAAGCAGATTCCTTCCCCAACCCCTTGAGAGCCTTGGGCGGGCCCTTCCAGCCAGCGCTGTGTCCTATGGAAAACGTCACGTAGGCGTCTTACCAGCGATGACCGGTCCTTAGCTCCCAATGCCACTCTATCCTCATCTCCATTCCCTTCCTCCGTGTTGGTCCCCAGTCAGCAGGTGACTGCATCACCGCAGGTAGTGGCGGGGTCTCTGAGGGCACCACCTTCCTGCTGCTGCACCCCTGTCGGATCGAGAAGGTTCGGGGGTGGGACGCCTCCCCCGAACTCGCTGGCGGTCCCATCCGCACTCGCTCCTACGGTTGGTATCAGCTCCGGGTCGAGGGCCCCGACAGGAGAGGGGAACGCGAAATGCGTGCGAACTGCAACATAACTTCAATTACACAAACCTTCGGCTAAGACGGGGAAAAAGCTGGGGTGGGTTTTGAGCTGTGTACAAACCTCGTGTGAATTCACAAAACTAGTCTAGGGCGGTGTGGAGGCGAGCTATGCTCGTAGGGCGACTCATGTGTTGGGGAGCCGTTGTGGAACAAATGCTCCAAGTGTGACTGCGCTCACGGAGGTTACGCCGCATGCGTGCTCTCGTTGAAGAATGGCGAGGACCACGACTCAGGCTTATCTTCAATCGCATAAGGATCGCTTCTGCGATCAGGGGAACGGGACTATCAGAGCTGTAAATAACTGCTTCATCTATTTATTATAAATACTTATTTATATTATACCTAATAAATATCTGAGCTCGTATCTGTGTTTGCTGTTGTGTTCCCACATCACAGTCTGTCGAAAATTTGCCATTTCTTTCCGCAGCATTACAATTCTTTCTCTATACTGTAGAGAGAAAGTAAAAAATACATTTTTCTAATTTAACAAAACAAAATAATACATCAAGTGGCATTGTTTTGATTTTTCGAGAAACTATAAGCTATAGCACATGTATTCATAAATGCAATAATTGCCGGTGATGTAAATATTAACGACGTGAGAGGCGAGTAAAAAACAAATATGCAATTTTGCTGTAATTTTGTAATTTCATTAATTAAGAATACAGCGAAATGAAGTTTATTTCATCTTATACAGTACATTTAGATATATACCTACTTAAAGTTTAAGGAAAAAATGGAACCGTTTCTAAGATAATTGTCAGAGCAAGCTGTTTATTTCATAATTATATTTTTTATATTTTATTCAAAGACGCATATCTCTGAGGCTTCTGCACAGCCATAGCGGCCCACTTCTCAGAATTTGTATTTCCAAACTAAGCTTTCAGATTGCCACGTGCGGCAGAGCCTCATTTCTTGGTAATCCCCTCACGCAACAACGTTGCCCAACGGATGCTCGCGGCATCCGCCGAAGCGCAGCTGCACGCTTAAAATTCCTAGTATTTTCCAGTCGTCATGACGCAACACAGAGTCCGTTGCTTGCGCCGCTGCCTCGCCGCCGACGCTCGCGCGCCTGTGTGTGTGTGTGTTACTCCCCACTTGCAACATATGGCGCAATATTGCGCGGCGCCAGCTCGCCGCTGCCGTTGCAACGGAAAGTTCAGTTCTTCGCTGTTGGTCGACATGGGCGGAGGTGCTCTGCGCTGCGCTCGCGTCGCAACGGCCAGTCAGTCTTTGCTCTGCCGTTAAGATGGGCAGACGTGTTTCACGCCGCTCTCCACCCAAGTCGGGCGGACATGTCGCGCACTTGTAACTCTTTCTTTTGTGTAATGTCCAAGTTAAACGGACACGTTGCGCGTTGCTCCGCGACGTGCATAAGGCACCCATGGGTATGGACGCCTTTCTACAATGGTGCTTCGCCGTCTATACGTGTAACTGGCGCCTGCCGCACACGTTCAGTGCCCGTGCTGGTAACATTAGTGCAACTTACTAACGCTCACGCCATGTGGGCAAACAGTGCATTGTAACCCTCATGTTCATATGTGTTATTTCCATGCTACGTGTAATTAGTTACTACTTACAAGCTAATGCACAATGCCATGTGCGCTAATTACTTTCATATGTGTTATTTCCATGCTACGTGTAATTAGTTACTACTTACAAGCTAATGCACAATGCCATGTGCGCTAATTACTTTCATATGTGTTATTTCCATGTTACGTGTATTCAGTTATTGCCTACAAACTAATGCACTCATGCCACGTGTGCTAATTAATCTCATTATGTGTTATTTCCATGTTACGTGTATTTAGTTACTACTTACAAGCTAATGCACAATGCCACGTGCGCTAATTGCTTTCATATGTGTTAATTCCATGCTACGTGTAATTAGTTACTACTTACAAGCTAATGCACAATGCCACGTGCGCTAATTACTTTCATATGTGTTATTTCCATGCTACGTGTAATTAGTTACTACTTACAAGCTAATGCACAATGCCACGTGCGCTAATTACTTTCGTTATGTGTTATTTCCATGCTACGTGTAATTAGTTACTACTTACAAGCTAATGCACAATGCCATGTGCGCTAATTAATCTCATTATGTGTTATTTCCATGTTACGTGTATTCAGTTATTGCCTACAAACTAATGCACTCATGCCACGTGTGCTAATTAATCTCATTATGTGTTATTTCCATGTTACGTGTATTCAGTTATTGCCTACAAACTAATGCACTCATGCCACGTGTGCTAATTAATCTCATTATGTGTTATTTCCATGTTACGTGTATTCAGTTATTGCCTACAAACTAATGCACTCATGCCACGTGTGCTAATTAATCTCATCTATGTGTTATTTCCATGTTACGTGTATTTAGTTACTACTTACAAGCTAATGCACAACGCCACGTGTACAAATTGGTCTCAATATGCATTAATTTCATGTCAAATATGTAACTTGGTTCATAGGTTAAGTTGTATCTTTAATTTATAATATACGTTTATATGTTTTGTATTCTATTGTCTTATGGTAACAAGCACCCTATCATCTCCCCATCCTTGCAGTCCCAGACCTGCAAACGGTGGTTATAACCTGTTTTCTCTTCACAGGAGTCTGGGTGGTCCTTCGAAGTCAATTAATCTAATTAATCTAATTAATGGGCTATGGTTGGAATGTTTGGGAGGAGTCGAAGTTTCATTATTTCACAAACCAGTCCACTTTGCTCGACTCACCCCATCCAATAATCTTATTTTTGGTATTTTTTAATATTGCTCATACTTCACAAAAAAATGCGCGGAAACTACTAAAATATTTAAGTGAATGACCTTAATTAAAGATCTAATTAAAGAGAACAAATTCCATTTGAAGGAAAAATCTGTATTTTGAATTTTGTAGTTGTACGAGACGCCGAAAAAAATGCAAACTTTTGTAACTTTCGAAAAATCAGAGTTAAACAATGAAAATCAGGCCTATACCATCTATTATAAGTGTATTATAATCTGTTGTAAAAAAAATTAGAGAAAAAAGTTCTTTTTCTAAAAGAATCATTTTTGAACAACTTTTGAAAATGTCTCAGTATCTTCATATATAGTACTCCCAAAATCGCAGAGCTTTGAGCCGTCAGATCGACCGAGTAATATTCAGTTTGGAAAAAATCCTACTCGGTTTAGGTGCTAATGTGACAGACGGGCGGACAAACAGACGGACAAAAGGACAGGTGGACGGACGTCTTGAAAAACAAGCAAAACAACAACATCAATAACCAACAACACGTTTTTGTATCAGGAGTCCCCAGAACGTATTTTCCTGTTGAAATCACGGAATTCATTTTCCGCAGCATTACAAAACATTTTCTATACTTTGTATATTATACAGTAGACTCCGATTATAGTGAACTTCTGGGGTCTAACATGTTCGGTTCACTATATCAAAGGTTCATTGTATCCGTTGATGTCAAAATTAACTAGTGATGCTACAGAATGGCACACTTCCCCGCATTAGCTTTCTATTCCCTTGGAGTCGGCTAGCTCTCCGCTCTTGCCAAAAACTCTTGCCTGCTGCCATCGCCGCCCAAAATACATTTTTTTGAATTACTTTTTAATTTTTCGGTTTCCCAATAATAGAACGGAAATATTATTTTAAGAATATTAAAGATCAGTAAGACCGCGTCCTAAATAGCATTTTCTTTGCAAAATTTGTGGCAGTTTTTAAGAAAATGGCGTTTAAGCCATTCTGTAAATACGAAATTTGAAGCTCTTTTTCTCAGAAAATTTTGGAGTTTTCGAAAAACTACATTAAACGTCATTTCGAGCACTTTAACTTACAAATACAATTGTATTTACAAATTTCTGGAAATGTGCATATTAACGGCATGAGACATTTTTAAAAAAATTTACATTTGTGTAAGTTTTGAAAAAGAAAGAAAAGAACTTTACGTCATATTAAAGGGTGCAATTAGAAATCCGTTAAAAAAGTTTGAATGAAGAAAAATTTGTTGCCGTTTTTGTGAAAATGGCATTTGACGTTTCTGAAAATGCAGAATTTTGTGCTAGTTTTCACAGAAAACGTTGAGTTTTCAAAAAACCTTACCTGAAATTATTTAAAGCATATGTACTCATAAATACAATAATACAAATTGTTGATAATGTAAATATTAAAACCTGAGAAACAAGTAAAAAAATTACATTTATGTAATTTTTGGAAAAAAAAGAAAAGAAAAAAAGAACATAGCAAACTGATGTTAATTTCATCTCATAGAATTTATTTAGCACTATCATCACCATCAAAAGTTTAAAGAAAAAGTTTGGAGCCATTTTGGAGAAAAACTCGTTTTTGTAATTTTTTAAAATTGTACATATTCTTTACCCAGAAAAATCATGAAAAAAGTTTCAGAAGTTTAACACATAATGGTGCAGCAGTAATTATTGGAAAAAAGAATAGTGTTGCAGCACTATTTAAAGAAAAATCCCCTCTCTTATTATTTGGCATTGTTTAACTTTCAGTTTCCGATGCAGGGAAGTCACTGTACGTAATAAATAGGTTTAATGCTTTGATAGATAAATTATATTTTATACCATGTTTCACCTTAAAGCGATACAGAATGGATCACATGTGCAAATTTGTTGGAAACTGAACTACTAAAAATTGAAAGAAGATTGAAAGATTGTGTGATAGGTTGTCTTCCAGTTTCAGATCTGTTTCAACTGTGTGGAAAAGCTATGAAGCATTAGTGTGCCATTTTAAAGGAGAAATTGACTGACTAGATTGAAAGAGACTGACTAGAGTCAACAATGAAACGAGCATATTGTGGGGAAACCGATTTCATCATAATTTTATAAACGAAATTCACCGGATCAAAATTTAAACAAACAGACCCGGCCACCCAGGATTTCTGCCGAGAGATTACGCAGACGGTCACACATGCGCGACTCCGCTATCGCGACACTCCCTTACGCCCCCGGCCCATTAACGAAGTCGTTTAGAGGGCTGGCATTGACAGATTCAATGGGCACACGTGTTCACTGAGCCGGCTACGCAATTTCGACATCGCCCGCTCGTTTCGGGGAATCCCAAACTCATAAATTTCTTTCATGCAAACGCGCCCCCCCCGTTTACGCAAACATGGGGCGATGTTCTAGAAGGAATTGGAAAATTCTGGACGCTTGCAGCTGACGCGGGGAGCGGAAAGTTCTGTGGCTTCATGCGTGGCGATTGGCTGGAAATAGTTCACTGCGCCACAAATTTTGGCCAATAGCTACACGTCTATTACAAGGATCTGGGGCACATACGAGAATATTGGGTGGGGGGAAAAGTTTACCTTATAAGATTTCGACGGAGAGAAAATCAGAAGAGCTGGGGCATCAGACGGGGCCAGAGTATTAGGCATCGGGGAAAGGACCAGTGCGTCTCTGGAAAACTTGTTATTTTTTTTGAGCTTGAATATTGGACTGAGGGCAGTTGAGAGAGGAACTTATGTGGGGGTGGGAATTATTCGGGCGATAATGCCTATGTGGGGACTTATGTTATTTTACTGCGAGTTTTGAGCTGTGAGCCGACTGCAGTGGAGAGAGAATTTTCTCTGGGGTGGGTTTCCGTCGTAAAGAGAGGCGAATGTTTCTCCGATCAAGTTCTAAAACTGTCCGAAGTTGTGTTCAATAATTATCAGAAAAGTCAGAGAGAGACGCATAGTTGGTAACTCCGTTCCTGAAATCATCCGGCCAGCTCCGCTAGTACTGCCAGTTTCGACCAGAACTTCTAGTACTGCCAGTTTCGACCAGAACTTCTAGTACTGCCAGTCACTTCCAGAACTTCTAGATCAGCCAGACTACAAAGGGCGCTGTCAACGAGCCACGCGTCGCCGCCTTTAGGTGACGTCACAACCGACCGCCAGCTGTAGCCCGGAGGGTTACTGACCTCCGCTGCATTTTTTTTGAAGGACGCCCAGCCGCCGCCCTCTACCGCATCGTGGCCATTCTCGGCTGCACAAAGACCCTTCTCCAAGCGGTACCGTTCAGGGCTCCCGCCCTAGTGTATAAATGTTTCGTAATGCGGTGTCACGCTCTGACACATTGACCAGTAATAATTTCACCCATTGTAATTGTTAGTTATAATTCTTCTTAGTTTTTTAAGCTTAACTCCTAAAACTAACTTTTCATTTTTTTTCTCTCTCTTCTTCATCTAATTTTCCCGCTATTCTTTTATTCAATTTAAGAGTGTAACTTCCCTGGGGCATTTTAACCATATTGCCCAGGAATAAATGTGAATTTTTACCAGTGAACAAGTGTTTATTTTGTGTTTCCACCGTACTGTGTAACAATTCCTTCCATCACCGACTTGAGCTAGCGACAGGGCCGCTATCCGGTTCCCCAGGTAACCGGGAGTGTTACAATTGGCTTATCCAACGTGGGGCTCGATGAACTAATTACCGCGGTGAGTGTTACAATTGGCGTTTCCCACCGTGGGGCTCGACGGCCGAATAATTGAGGTTTTTCACGCCCAAATTTTAAAATTAAATTCAACTAAAATTTTGTTATAAATGGATGGAAGGATATTGTTACGAGAGAAACAATTTGTGAACTGGTAACAATTTGCTTTATTGTTGTATTTTGTTTGTGAGTGTTGTGAGTGTTGTGCATCGTGTGTTGTAATTGTGTGCGCGTTTCATTCAAAACATCCAAGATGTTGGACAAATCAGGTGTTAACGTGGCTGGAAATAGTAGTCCAAGGAAACAATCACCGCCCGAGATCACCCTTAATGACTTCATGAAAATTTTCACGAAACAAATGTCAGAGCTAAACGTAAAAATTTCAGAATTTAAGGAAACTCTCACGGAACAACTTTCAGAACTAAAGGAAACCATCTCGGAACAAATTTCGGAAAATAGCAAAAAACGGTCTGAAAGCATGGAAAAACTCATGAAAGAAACGTCAGAATACACGAAACAAATTTCAGAGTTTAATGAAACCCTCTCAAAACAACTCTCAGAGATGGACGAGAAACATTCGCGAAGATTTGACCGGCTGGACAGTAGCTTAGCTAACAACGGTACAAAATTAGAGAAATTAGAAGCAGTAATTGATCGTGGGATTGGAACAGTGCGGAACAGTCTCGATGATAGATTCGTGAAAATTCAGAATAGTGTAGAAAATTTGAGCAAAGAATTAGAGAATTCGAGAACTGATGTAAATTCGTATTCTGGGAATATTCAGGCAGAAAGTAGTCAAAAGCTCCAGGCAGGTGACAGCGAAATTGAAGCGTACCGCGAGCCAGTTATCGGAAATACTACCGAGATTAGGGCAGAAATGAGCGACGAACTGACTAGAATTGAACCCAAATTTAGCGCAGAAGTCAGCCAATTTCATGAAAAATTCGAGAAATCAGGTACCATCGACGGGGAAAATATCAGGAAAAGGGAGGAAAATCTAAAGATGGAAGTTGTGCAAAATTCAAATCGATTAGTGAAAGTGGAGGTAAAGAAGGAAACTGAAAATAATCCGACAGTACGTTCGCTAGGCGTATTAGATCTGAGATTCTCGTGGATTCCTCCGCAATTCAAGAAATCAGGTATTATCAACGGGGAAAATATCAGGAAAGGGGAAGAAAATCTAAAGAGGGGAATTGGTCAAAATCTACAACGGTTATTAAAAGAGGGAATAATGAATGAAAAGGGAAATAACTCGACGGTGCATTTACTAGGCGTATTAGATTTGAGATTCTCATGGATTCCTCCACAGAACTTGTGTTTCTGGGGCAAGCAGAAAGAAAATCCAAAACCACCTTGGCCTCACCAAACGTTTCTCTCTTTTCCTAAATTTTTTAATTTTACTAAGTTTTTCAATTTTTTTGTACTTTATTAGATTTAATTAGAAATCACATTTTTATCTTTAACTTACAATGGTGAATAAGAATTTTATTAGAATCACGGGTAAAAGCATTAACTTCCGGTATCGCCATTTTTTTTAATTTTTACTTAAACAAAAAAAATTCTCATTTTTCAAAATTTAATTTTTCGAACTCCAATTTTTTTTTATTCGGAGGGGAAGGCTAATGTGGCGAAACCGATTTCATCATAATTTTATAAACGAAATTCACCGGATCAAAATTTAAACAAACAGACCCGGCCACCCAGGATTTCTGCCGAGAGATTACGCAGACGGTCACACATGCGCGACTCCGCTATCGCGACACTCCCTTACGCCCCCGGCCCATTAACGAAGTCGTTTAGAGGGCTGGCATTGACAGATTCAATGGGCACACGTGTTCACTGAGCCGGCTACGCAATTTCGACATCGCCCGCTCGTTTCGGGGAATCCCAAACTCATAAATTTCTTTCACGCAAACGCGCCCCCCCGTTTACGCAAACATGGGGCGATGTTCTAGAAGGAATTGGAAAATTCTGGACGCTTGCAGCTGACGCGGGGAGCGGAAAGTTCTGTGGCTTCATGCGTGGCGATTGGCTGGAAATAGTTCACTGCGCCACAAATTTTGGCCAATAGCTACACGTCTATTACAAGGATCTGGGGCACATACGAGAATATTGGGTGGGGGGAAAAGTTTACCTTATAAGATTTCGACGGAGAGAAAATCAGAAGAGCTGGGGCATCAGACGGGGCCAGAGTATTAGGCATCGGGGAAAGGACCAGTGCGTCTCTGGAAAACTTGTTATTTTTTTTGAGCTTGAATATTGGACTGAGGGCAGTTGAGAGAGGAACTTATGTGGGGGTGGGAATTATTCGGGCGATAATGCCTATGTGGGGACTTATGTTATTTTACTGCGAGTTTTGAGCTGTGAGCCGACTGCAGTGGAGAGAGAATTTTCTCTGGGGTGGGTTTCCGTCGTAAAGAGAGGCGAATGTTTCTCCGATCAAGTTCTAAAACTGTCCGAAGTTGTGTTCAATAATTATCAGAAAAGTCAGAGAGAGACGCATAGTTGGTAACTCCGTTCCTGAAATCATCCGGCCAGCTCCGCTAGTACTGCCAGTTTCGACCAGAACTTCTAGTACTGCCAGTTTCGACCAGAACTTCTAGTACTGCCAGTCACTTCCAGAACTTCTAGATCAGCCAGACTACAAAGGGCGCTGTCAACGAGCCACGCGTCGCCGCCTTTAGGTGACGTCACAACCGACCGCCAGCTGTAGCCCGGAGGGTTACTGACCTCCGCTGCATTTTTTTTGAAGGACGCCCAGCCGCCGCCCTCTACCGCATCGTGGCCATTCTCGGCTGCACAAAGACCCTTCTCCAAGCGGTACCGTTCAGGGCTCCCGCCCTAGTGTATAAATGTTTCGTAATGCGGTGTCACGCTCTGACACATTGACCAGTAATAATTTCACCCATTGTAATTGTTAGTTATAATTCTTCTTAGTTTTTTAAGCTTAACTCCTAAAACTAACTTTTCATTTTTTTTCTCTCTCTTCTTCATCTAATTTTCCCGCTATTCTTTTATTCAATTTAAGAGTGTAACTTCCCTGGGGCATTTTAATCATATTGCCCAGGAATAAATGTGAATTTTTACCAGTGAACAAGTGTTTATTTTGTGTTTCCACCGTACTGTGTAACAATTCCTTCCATCACCGACTTGAGCTAGCGACAGGGCCGCTATCCGGTTCCCCAGGTAACCGGGAGTGTTACAATATGTAGCAGTATTTTTATTAAAATGACTAACATCAATTTCATTTTTGATCTTGTGACGATGTGTGATGCATTACAGAAATTATCTGAACTGAATAAGGCTTTACAACATTGAAATAAGGACCTTTTTTTGCCAATGAAAAATAAAAAATGACAATATCACTTTTTAAGTTCAGAAAGACAGCCTTATGTAGTTATAATGCTACTGCCAAAGAAGCAGTGAAAAATTGATCATTTTTTGGAGTACATCTTCACAAAAGATGCCTTTATAACTATGCTGAGAATCCTATCAAATTTTATAAAGAATTAAAACAAGCAACAGAAACAAGACTGCTTAGCTTGTCACTTAAGCACTAGCGATAGTAATGAAACACATGCACTTGTACACACACACACAAGCATGCACACAGAACACATAAATCTAATATTTTTATTATTTTTTTTCCTTTGTATATTTTTGTACTGCAGGTTTAACCTGCTTATGGTTAGAGGATGTTAGTACTCCTTTCTTTCAACTTTTTTTTTTAAGGTAACGGGTGTCTAGATGGTCTTATGTCTAGAAGTGGGGTAAAAATGGCGTGGCAAGCATCATTCTACTTTTCACCCAGGATTTACCGTTAATAAAGCCAGTGAACATTGGAACACATTTGGAAAGAAGGCTGCATGGACTTTAGGACCGCCATGAATAAGTCATGACCACATAGAATTTCCAACTATGGGGTTCTCCATAAATTACATAATGCTAAAGAAGGGGGAGGGGGTTTAAGGCAGTATTATGTTGTTACATAGGGAGGAGGGGGTATTAGTTTATTGTTACATAATACTGACATCAATTTTTTTACATTTTTGAACTCTTGCTGAAATAATTCTTGTTTTGAGTCCTATACTAAAACATTTCAATATTAAGTAATTAAATTGTTTTAAAATCATAAATAAATAAAAGTTATTAGATGTAAATTGTCACAATAAAATATATTTTATGAAATTTTTCAAATAATTTTTTGTATTGAATCTGTAAAATTATGAAGAAAATGTGTGGTATATTCTAGAATCTATTTAAATTGGTGGAGAAGACTCTCGCGCATTTGTCATCCACAATGGTGTGTGCACAGCTTGTAATAAAAGATTTTCTCACCTCTGCATCTTTCCTTCACTTACAACTTGCCCCCAATCTTATTATTAGGTGTAATCAGCATCGTCCCCTAATTCCAAATTTAATTATCGTATCACAACACAAATAAAATAAATGCAAATAGTTTTTACTATGCTATAATTTACTTTCACTTCTTGCATTTACAAGGGGGAGAGTGTTGTCACAAGTGTTAAGTAATTTATTTAGGGGGTTCAATCCTGCGGGTGGGGCGTTACATGGGGGGGGAGGGGGAGGTGGTATTCAAAATACTCCAAATTCATGTTACGTAATTTATGGATAGCCCCTATTTTGAGATCTGATCCTGAGTCCTCTGCAAATGGGTGTCCTAACCAGTGCACTGCCACAATGCCTTCAATAATGCTATTCATATATGATTTATGCAAATAACAATGCCCAATATTGAATTTTTTGAATAAAACGAGTATTTTGTTCAAATGACTATTTATTTAATTGTTTTTAATACAAAAGAACGGAGGGCACGTTCACTCGCGCACGTACAATACCAACAGTACAAGTGACACCAACATGGGGCGCGAGAGTTCTCGTCGACTGATATAGATGGCGCCAGTACTCGAAGTACGAAAATTCAAATAATCCAATACTCCATCCAATTGAGTGCTTAAATCTCATAAAATAAAAAAAATAGATTTTTGTTTTGATGTAACGATGAACAACAATTATATAAAAAAATAACACTTTCTCATTCCCAAGTTAAAGATAAGTTTATGGAAATGATCTCGAGGAGTAGGCTTGGTGAAGACGTCGGCTAGTTCTAGATCTGACGGTACAAAACTAACGCTGATAGTTCCCTCTTCAAGCTTCTCACGGATATAATGATATTTGATGTCCACATGCTTTGTCCGTTTATGGAAGACTGGATTTTTCACAAGACAAAGCGCTCCCTGGTTGTCCATCTTCAGGTTTGTTGGTTCCTGGACTGGTTCCCCAATGTCATCAAGAAACTGACGAATCCAGGTCACTTCTTTTTCTGCTTCTGAGGCAGCAACGTACTCCGCTTCCGTCGTCGATAATGTCACAGCCTTCTGGATTTGACTGGACCAAGTGACCGCCCCATTTGACAGAAGGAATACATAACCCGACATGGAGCGACGGGTGTCTAAATCATTTCCAAAATCTGAGTCGGAGTACCCTGTGACCACTAGCATCTCTGAATTTCTACGGTACTCTATGCCAAAATTTATAGTACCCTTCAAATATTTTAGAATACGTTTGACTGCATTCCAGTGAGTCTGGTCATTATTTGAAGTGTACCTGCTAATTTGATTCGTAGCGAACATTATATCTGGTCGTGTCACGATCGCTGCAAACATCAATGATCCCACAGCCTCCCGATACGGATAGGAATCTTCGCTATGATCATCGTAGTCTGGTTTCTTCAGTCTCACGTGCGGATCTGCTGGTGTACCAACCGGAGCTGCATCTTGCATGTGAAACTTCTCGATCATCCTGCGAATATAACTAGATTGGTGAATAAGTATACGACGATTATTACCCTCATCGGTCTCGTCCAATATCTCCATCCCGACAAAATGTCCGGGTTCCATGACCGTGATCTCGAACTGCTTCCCCAACTCATCCAAGAAACTGTAGAGCGATGCTTCATCTGAGGACATGACTAGTCCGTCATCGACGTAGAGAATCAGAATTATCGTCGATTTTGAACAACTCTTCCTGTAAACACACTTGTCTGCTTCTCCTCGTCGGAATCCTTGGTCAAGCATGAACTGGTTAAACTTTTCGTTCCAGCACCGCGATGCCTGCTTTAACCCGTACAGCGATTTTTGTAGTCTGCATACCTGACCGTCACTTATATTAGCACCCTCTGGTGGATCCATGTAAATTGTCTCGTGTAGGTCTCCATATAAGAATGCTGTGCGTACATCGAACTGTAACATCTTGTAATTATTCTTCACTGCTGTAGCCAATAAAATTCTTATCGAATCATACCTAGTAGTAGGCGAAAAGATCTCGTCGTAGTCAACTCCTTTCTCCTGGGAAAATCCCTTGGCACATAGTCTGGCCTTGAACCTTGGTTTGTTCGATGTTTGATCTTTAAGAGAGAAAACCCACTTCGACCCGATGACCTTCATGCTGCCAGTTCGCTTCACGAGTTGCCATGTGTCGTTCCTTTTCAGGGCACTGAGCTCCTCTGCGATCGCCTTTGACCACTCTCTTGACTCACTGCCTTCCATGGCCTCCTTGTAAGTCTGCGGTTCATTTACCATAGCGAAATTCGCTGTGTATCTTCCTGGGCGTTGCAATTTGTCTCGCTTCCTCAGATTGTAGTCCTTGGCGTTGTCGACGACTGTCCCTTCATCCTCTTGAAGAGCTTCGACGTTCCTCGGGTTTGCGTCGAACTGTTCTCCATACAGATCCTGTCGAGGTTCGGTCCCATTTACTGCGGGATTTCTCATTGCCGGCCGCTGCGCCTCCGGAGCTGCTAAGTTGGATGCTCCACCTAGATCGACGATTTGGTTTCGTCCTCCAGGATATTCTTCAGCGTCGTCGTCTCCATTATCCATTTGCGCAATGCTGATCTGGACGGTCTTCTTCTCGGTATCGATCGTAGTGTGTTCATCGAAAATCACGTTTCTCGAAACTTTTACCTTTTTTGTTGTCGGGTCAAACAGTCGATAATTGTCAGAATTTCCATCATACCCGACAAACATGAGTTTGCTAGATTTGTCATCCAACTTAGTTCTTTGACAGTCGGGGACGTGCATAAATGCAGTGCAGCCAAACTTTTTTAAATGCGATAATGATGGCTTCCTACCCATGAAAGCTTCATACGGCGTCGTACTTCTCTTTTCGCTTGTTGGAGTCCGGTTGAGAATGTACACTGCCGTGTTAACCGCCTCGCCCCAGAGGTACTTTGGCGTGTTCATTGCGTGCATCATGGACCTGGCACTCTCCATGACCGTGCGCATTTCCCTCTCAATGCGACCGTTCTGCTGTGGGGTATAAGGCGAAGTGTTTTCTAGGATTATGCCTTCTCTCTTCAGATATTCCTGCAGACTTTCATTTAGGTATTCTCGACCGTTGTCACAGTGCAAAACCTTGACCTTACGGCCTTGTTGCTTCTCAACCATCCGCACATATTCCTTGAGACGAGTCAGAACATCAGATTTGTGCTTCATGGTCCTGACGACGAGGTAGGATGTTGTGCTATCCTTGAATAGAACGAAGTACCTGGCACCTCCGGAAGATTCAGTCGCAATAGGGCCGCACACATCGGAGAACACTCGTTCCCCAACTTCCTCCTCTCGGACTTCTCTGGACGCATGGTGAAAACGATATTGCTTGCCATACAAACAAGATTCACAGAGAATCTCATCCTCGTCACTCAGTGTGATGCCGGATATCACACCACTCTTGATCATTTCTCGAACCCGCGTAAAGTTTACATGGCCAAGTCTGTCATGCCACGCCTTCAAGCTGTTCTCTGTAACTTGTTGAGCCTGATGAACTGAAATATTTCTAAACAACATACGATAATTATTGTTGTCATCGAGAATCGCACTCGCAATGAGTTTTGAGCCATGTAGAATCTCTGCCTTTTTTCTTTCCTTCATTATTGACCAACCCTTCTTGGTCGCGACAGCTTCAGAGAACAGGTTTCTTCTCAGGTCAGGAACAAATAGGACGTTCGTGATAACTGACTTGTACCACTCACCTTTAATCTTTTTCTCGATCTCGATGTCTCCTTTTCCAATGACAGGTAATGACACGTTGTTTCCAATTACGACTGTAGTCCCTTCAGAAACAGCAGACATGTTTGAGAATAGTTCGGCCCTGTACGACATGTGGGCAGATGCTCCGCTGTCCATGATCCACGTATTTTCCATGTTGACATCTCCAGGAAATTCCACGTTGAATGAAGTATACTCCTTGTCGCGATGTGATGACTTATGCTTAGGCTTGTTCCTGCAGAACCGGGCGATGTGGCCCCTTTTCCCGCACTGATAGCATTTGATGTTTTGTTTCACCTCCTGGCTTTGATCGACTGATTTCTGCTTGCTCGATCCACTTGATGACGGCTCGCTCTGCTTCGTCGACCTCTTTGATTTCGCCGATTGATTTTTGCCCGATGAGACCGTGAACGCAGTTTCCATTTGCTCAACCAAAGACAGGTTTGCTTCTTCGTTAACTAAGCTAGACGTCAGATTTGTCAGCGTTTGCCTGTCTTCGCTAACTGATAGCCACGCCTGTCGAAAATTCAAAAATTTCTGCGGCAACGTGCTGATTATTTTTGTCATTATCGCCACATCGCTTACAGTCTCGCCAATATCCTTTAATTTCTTCGCTAAGTTTTCGACATTCGCAATGTGTTGAGCAATGCTGTCACTATCTTTCATTCGATATTGGTGAAATCGTTCGTGTGCAATCATTTTGCTCGACTCAGATCGTTGCAAATAGATCGAATCAAGCTTATCAATTATTTGATGAGATGACTCACAATTCTCAATCAAGGTTATCTGCGCGTAGTCTAACGCAGATGTCAAAATAAACATTACCGTTGCGTCATTTTTAATCCATGCCTTCTGCGTCTCATTGTTATTTTCCGGTTTCAGTTCAGTTCCATGGACGATTTCGTAGAGTCCTTTTGCCCGAAGTGCACAGTTCATTTGGAATAGCCATTGATTGTAATTACTGCCATCAAACTTACTCAGGCTATTCATGTCTAATCTCTCAGCCATTGTGACGTCACTCAATTGCCACACATGCGACGAACGCGACCTCAAGCGAGACGAACACGAGCTTGAACAAGAACGAACACGCTTCCACCACTAAATTCGAGGTTGGGTCCGTCGCGATTAGAAATCTGACTCACAGATTGCAATCGACAATTATATGCACGTGGCGAGCCCTCCAAACGGTTAAAGCCTCCTCGATAAACTGCGCGAGTCACACGACGAATGCGCGCTCAAGCGAAACGAACACGCTTCCACAGCCAAATTCGAGGTTAGGTCCTTGGCAATTCGAAATCCGACTCACAGATTACGATCGGTCACAAAATAGTCTTGTTTTTCCACTTCAAGCGTTCTCTGGGCCCATAACCTTTTGAATAAAACGAGTATTTTGTTCAAATGACTATTTATTTAATTGTTTTTAATACAAAAGAACGGAGGGCACGTTCACTCGCGCACGTACAATACCAACAGTACAAGTGATACCAACATGGGGCGCGAGAGTTCTCGTCGACTGATATAGATGGCGCCAGTACTCGAAGTACGAAAATTCAAATAATCCAATAGAATTAGATCATAAAATTTGATATAACAATTACATTTTTTAAAATAAACTTTTATCATAACATATATCGATCTTTCAGGTTAAGTAATATATTTTCAATAAGTAATATTTTTTTCACAATAAGTAATATATTTTAGATAAGTATATTATCAATGAAGCTTTTCTTCTCAACCAAAATGAATCTGATGCTTCTTGATGAAAAAGACAAAATTTGGAAGAATTAGAGAATAAGAAATCTAGCATGTTTTTGATTAGGCATCTTGTAAACATTAATATAATTAGTGCAGCATGTTCTATGAAGTCACCCGTGCCATCTCCAAATTTGTCAGAATCTGAAGACAATTAAAGTTCAAACGTGTCAGAAACTGATGAATGGGTCAAGGCACTGCCAAACAACTCGATCGTGCAAACCAATCATCAATGCATCATACATATTAGGAACTACATGTTACAAGAAACAAAAAATCAACAATACAAGATGAAGACCTATTTATGAGTGTTCAATTAATAGTGCAGCACTTAACACTATTCTATTTGGGGAACTAGAAATTGTTAAAAAATTTCAATCTATTATTAGAGATGTTATTAAGCCACATGACATTGGTTTTTTGAGTTTGCTAAAGATACTGGAAAGAATTGTTTTTTCAAATATATACATATTACTATCCAAATTAGTGTGTTAACTGTTGCTGTTTCTATTGCAAGCTGTGAGAGATCTTCCAGCAAGTTAAAGTTTATACAGTCCTACTTAAGAGCTTCAAGAGCACAAGAACGATTGTGCAATCTTGCTCCATTGAGTGATGAAAGAGAAGAAACTGAGAAAACTGACTTCTAACAAGTGGTTCTGTCATTCATGAGTTTGCATCAGGAAAGTCATAAAAAGTATACTTCTAGTCTACACAAAAATTGTAATGTTTTTAAATTTATGAGAATGATGTTTAAGTCTCATATGTATAAGTAATTTAGTATTCTTACTGTAGTCATTTTAGTTCATGTAGTTATTTATATGAATTTGTTTTTGTAAATGTTCATTAGGTAGATAATAATATATTTTTAAAGTAGTAACATTTCTGTCAATACATTCTTACAACGATTGTATATAAATATTAATAAAGATGAATTGTTATTTTCTCTTCATAACTCAATTTCTAAGGTTCAAAAAAAGTAAATTAAAACAGACAAAATTTTTCAAGATAGATTATTTATGAAACTTGGTGGAATCAATCAGAATCTTATTCACATTCACGTATACCCGCTAAAACAAATAACAACCACCCTAATTTTAAATATCCTGATAGAGGTGCAAATACTATGCTTGCCATGGGTGGTTGAGTACCTAGATACACCTCTGCTCTCATTTAACACTGAATAAATTACATGTAAATAGTAGTGCAACAGAACAGCATAGATTTTCCTCTATTAGTTTTCTATTTCCTTTGGTCTAGACTAACTATTCGGACTTACCACATTCCCTTGCCAGCTGCTATCTATCAATCTACCAAAGTACATTTTTTTAAGCTTTTCTCAATTATTTGGTTTCCTAATAGTAGAATTGAATTATTACTTTAAAAACATTAAAGAAAAGTAAAACCTTGTCCTAGAAAATATTTTTCATTCAAAAATTGACAGTCGTTTTTAAGAAAATGGTGTTTAAGCATTATTGTAAATGCGAAATATGAAGCTCTTTTCACAGAATACTATTGACTTTTCGAAAACCTTCATATGAAGTAATTTCAAGCACTTCCAGTCACAAATGTAATAGTGCAATAGTGTTTACAAATCTGTGAAATTTGAAAAACAACAAAAGAATACAGCAAAATGAACTTTATGTTAGCACACTAACTCACACTAGCAAAATAAGGAGTTTCTTCATATCCCATCCTTGTGAAAGAGGAAAAGATCAATATTATAAAAACCATGGTGTTTAAGATTATTATTTTTATTGTAACTGGTTCAAGTTTTAATAACATACTACAATTTTCTGGTGGAATTTATTGGAAACCATCTGTTAGGCACAGTGTACTTGTACAGTACAACAGCTCAGCCAGTTTTTTGTTGATGTGATTACTTTTTGGATAGTTAGGGATGCGCAAGCTTGCTGCTAGAGATTCTGGTAAAGAAGAGTAAAACACCTGAAATGTGCTGGCTGATGGCTGAAGTCAATGCCATCATGAATGCATGCCCACACCTGTGAAGTCTACGCTGCTTTACTTTCTAGAGAGTGTTGCTTAAGTACATTGATTGTTTGTGAAGTTGCATTTTTAAGAAATGGTTAAGCATTTATAAAGAATTCATGTTGTTCCTTGATGTTTTCATAATCTGAGGACCAGAACTCCTGAAAAAGAAATAACAGCTTCACTCTCTTTCATGAAAACTTCACCTCAAGTAGAAATAAGTGTAGGAGAATTAAATATGGATTTAGCAGAATGTTTTTGGTTCCGTATTAAAGTTGTGGAGTTGCAAAAACTTGCTGAGTGGAATGCAAAAACTTGCTGAGTGGGAGCCTAGATGAAGACATGACAAAAAAGATTATTGCTTTGAAAATGTTCAAAATAATTTCAAAATTATTTGTGTGTTCTGACAGTTTTAAATAATAACTGTCACAGTGTGAAATTACTTAAATGACACAAAACTTTAATGACAGAATTTGGAAATTTAATTCCATTACAAAATATTACTACTCAGCTATTACACAATTTTGTAGAAATCAATTTTGTGAGTGGTTGGTGGGAAGTGAAGAAAATAGTTCTGAAAACTTTTGAGAGTAAGAATTTATTCTCAATTTGTTGTTCACCAACAGAGAATTACTTCAGCAAGGAAAAGCAAGGCAACATTTTTAAATTCTAGTATTTGGAATGTTAATGTTTTATTAGTAAGAAAAAAATAGCAAATATTTTAGATGTAGTTCTGGAAATAATAAGTAGTACTGTGAAATAAAATGTGAACAAACAGTATCACCCTGTTTTTTATTTTCCTGTCTACTTACAAATTTTCTTCTCTCAGTAAGCCTTTTTGTATGCATTTGGTAATTCGTTCAAAATTAAATTTAATTTATGTAATTTTGTACTGATGTAGATCAGCAGTTTTTAGACTTATGGAAAATAATGTAATATTTGTTTTTCCTCATGCCATTATTCAACTTCAATGGACAACATTCATTAGATTTAAATACTTTTTCTTAAAAAGGGTTGAACAATTCTACTTTACCTGTTATATATTTAGTTATATTCGAGAGGAAATTTAAATATATAAACCTTTCCTATTTGGTCATATTTAGCAGAACCAAACTGTATTATGAATGTCATGTAGAATGTAAATGGCGTACTGTTCCTTTCACAGTACAATAAAGAATAGAAGTGCACCCTCAAAGTTAAACGTCTGAAATAAAATCACTTGCAGCACTCCAAGTTGCCTGGAAAAGAACCACATAAACTGCCCGCCTTTCACAGCGCCATATACTTTCTAGCCCAGCGTATGAAAATAATTTCACTCAATTGTCTTCGCTAAAGTTAATGGATCTAGGTTAACCTATTTTTGTAATGTTCTTGGGTAAGGACTGAGGGAGTCACCTAATTATATGGTAATGGCAGAAATGAAGGAATCTAAATGAATAAACAAAGAAATATATAAATTAATAAATCATGCCTTTATTTTACAATTTATATTAAACAATATTCAATACAGACTACACAATTTAAAATTTTCACCTTTTCATGGCATTTTGCTCATTTTCTTTTATTTTGTATTTTTTGTTTTTCATCTCTTACATATTTGTATATTAAAAACCATACACATGTTTAAAATAAGTTCTTCGTATAAATGTACTTTACAAAACAAGGTATCATCAGGTTATTTTAAATTAGTGCAAAATCTTTTCTCTAAATTATTTAAATGGACCTTTTTATTCTAAAAATGTATACAAATATTCAGGACGGTTCTTTAAAAAAATCATTACATTAAATAACAAACCATAATAAATCATTACATTACATAACAAAAAAAGACGTTTTCCTTATAGTGTTATGTGGAACACAGGCTATAAATTTCATGCAATTAATTGTGAATGAAACTTTAAATTAACCACCTCTATATTGCAAATCATCCTTGTATTCTACTAAGACCAGCAAATCGAAATGGAGAAAACTCGAAACTGTTGCAATTGCGTCCGCTAAAAGAAAATTACTTGAAATACGAAACACACAAGCCACACTCATGAACGCATAGAACACTAAAGAAACTCATGCACGTTACCGACGGCAATAAGATTCAGTCTTCCGCCATGTGGAAAACGAATGCAGGATGGATGTGACGTAAGAAAACAAGCGAAATCCACTAAGTCAATCATTGCCTGATATTCTTTTGACTAGCGCGGCAAGTGGCGTAACAGTGTGTTGCCAATTTTCCTATCACTCTTTCACCCCTGTGGTTCCTTTGCCGTCCCGAAACGCTAGAGCGGCGCCTTCGTTCTCACGGTTCTCATGAAGGCGCCGGCTAGAGTCGGTGATGAATACGTCATAATAGGGCACTTCGTGGCCCACGTGGGGATGTATTACATTATCACGCGTACACAGTAGTAGGTAATATTGTGTATTTTTATTGGGTGAACCTGTCGCCTAGCGACAGGTTAAATAATGATCGTAATGCATAATTGTAATAATTGTAAGCGTAATTTTATTATTAATAAAATATTATTTAAATTATTTATTTTCTACGTTTGTGTTGTATTAACTTTACAGAACTTTGCAAGGACATTGCGTTAAATTCTGAAGAAGAGTCTGTAAATATGTCTGTTCATATCTACTTATACACTCCTTTTTGTGGAATCGATGTCGAATACATGTCGTTGAATTCACTTTTATTAGTATAGATATACTAACAAACACGATGTTTAATATTATTATTTTTAATGTAAATGATTCAAGTTTTAAGTAAATACTATAATTATATTTCATTTTAAAATAAATTGTACATTACTATTAGATTAAAATGTTTCATTTTAAGCGCTGCTATTGGCCTTTCATGAACTATTAGGTAGCTGTTTTGTTGCACCGCTGCTGGCCTGTAACGGAAATTATTAGGAAACCTCTATTGAGTATCAGTTCTGCCACAGTATATGTATCATAAAGTAGCGCAGCTCAGCCCGTTTTTCTTTAGTTTGGGATGTGTGCGTATACAGCTAGAGATAACGATTGAGAAAAAGTAAAACTGCGGATAGCTGAAGTAACGCTGTCTTGAATTAACGCCCACACACGTTAAGACAATGCAGTTTTGCTTTCCAGAGGGCGTTGCTGAAGTACACTGAATTTTTTGTGAAGTTGCATTTTTAAGAAGTGGTGAAACATTTAAAAATACTTCGTGTTGTATCTTGATAATTTCCTGGCCTGAGGTCCAGAACTTCTAAAAAGTACATTTAGTAAAAACAATTGCTTCACCTCTATCAGAAATAAGTGTGGGCGAATTAAATGTGGATTTAGCAGAAGTGAATGCGATCTCGGAAATGAGAGGGTTTTCCGAGTCAGACGCTTTTTCAAAAAAATTTTAACTATATTTTCGATATGATGCATCAGCAGTGGCATTAATAATTCGCGATGTAGAGTTTCTATGCGAGTGTTTCTAGGAGCGCAAAGGGGAGCCCTGAGACACTCGTTTTGCACTACTTGCAGTTTGTTCAGATGAGAAGTTGCTGCAATTGCCCAACTTGGGCATGCGTTGTCCATTTGCGGCCTAATTATTGCTTTATAAAGCTTGAGGCAATTTGCCGTTGACAGTTTGCTCTGCTTGTGAAACAAGCTTCGCAATCTGCCTCGGGTCTGCCGCGCTTTCTGTCACACATTTTCGATGTGCAGATTAAATGTAAGTGAGCTGTATAATGTTACTCCTAAATATTTGACATATTTTGCCCAATTATTCGCGTCTCCGCATAGCGCGAGCGGCTTTGGCCGCGTGAATCGCAGTCTCCGTGTGAAGAGTACAGCTGCACTCTTACTCACATTGACTTTTTTCGAAAATATGAGTAGTTTTCCTGTAATTTTGTGCGAAATGTAGGCAATTTCCCCCCCCCAAAATCGTTCCAATTTTAAATAAGGGACGGAAACAATTATTGTGCTAGACGCATTCTCCAAACTCTCCCGTTCTTTTTAATAATTCAAAAACGTTATTATTTCAAAAAAATTATTACAAAATTGGAAATAGTGATTTTTGACTTTTGATGTAAAAAATCAGCTCTTTAAAAAATGTCATGTACAATTTTTACTTTCTCACCTTACGAATTCTTTGTAAGAAGAGAAAGTTATGTTAATTAATAAGTAATCGTCGCATTCGCGAGGCACGACTGCGGCTTTAGTTACCACCTTCCTGAATGACCCTTCTATTTCGACTTCTGCTACCGGGAGATTGCGTGCTGAGGCATCAAGTAGCTGCAAAATCCACACGCGTTCTCCCGTCAAATTCTGGTCGCTGATAAATTTCTCGTTTACAACAACAAACGACGCGCCTGAGTCTTGCAAAAAGTTTCCGGATATGCCCTTAATTCTGCCCGCGCTGACGTGTGGTAAAAACAATTCACTAGCCGTTTTGTCCGCCATCTGATTCTTACTTTCGGCCTCGCGGCGCTGCAGACACTCACGCATCATGTGATCGGACGATCCACAACGATAACATTTCCGCTTGTCTGGCTTCTCATAAGCGGCCCCGACATCGGTTTTCTTACCACCCGATTGCCTCTGAATTTCCAGTACTTGCCGCACTGGCTTGCTCGCGCCCGCTACATGTTCCGCTGCGGCTTCCGGTTTGCTTGAATGTAGACCGTTTCCAGCCTGCCCTATTATTTTCATAATTATCTATCGTACGAGCTAATTCGAAGGGTACCTTAAATTCCCCTCACTCATCAATAAAGTGCTCTTTAATTCCAATAGGCACTCGGCGTTTCAGTGGATCCGTTACAATTAAATTCGTTAGTTTCTTAAACGTATGGACGTCAGCTACCTATTACCTACCACCACCAACTACCCATTCTTTACAATAGTTTTGCAGGTCCCTCGCGAATACATCCCACGTAGTATTCACGTGTTTTACGTGTTTCGAGAACACTTGTCGAAACTTCTCGGCATTGAATGTATACATTTCTAACAACCTGTACTTTAAGTCGGCATATTCTGTCCTCTTACCTTGCCTTTCTAATGTTAGAGACGTATTGATCAGATGTAGGAGCAGTCCCATAAGATTTGCCACCCTCTCTTCTTCCGGAATTTCTAACTGTTTCGTCTGACTTTCGAAAACACTGAATAATGCCGTTATGTCGTCGTTCTCTCCTTTGAACTTAACCACTCGATTCAGGCTGCGGACTAGCCTTACTCGCCGGTTCGACCCGTTCTACCTTAATTTTTTCTATGTGGAACGCGCGCTCTGCATTCCGTTCGGCTCTTTGCTTCTTTAATTCTTTTTGATCCTTATGAGCCTGAGCCTGCCTTTCACAAATTCCTCCTCGTAATCGGGATGCTCCTCTATCATTTTTTTAACAGTACCGAAGTTTCCCCCCTGTGATTTGGAGTATTAATTCCTGTGCCGCATGCACAATCTTTCCCGAATCTCGGTAATTAAAACCTGAACTGAGCTTTACAATGCAAATAACTATACTCACGCCGGATCCTTACTGAATATTTGATTCTGTCAAAGCCCGGTGGCCTCGAGACGTCCCTCCTTCCTGTTCTTCAGGCGTTGAAGTGATGGCTTGGGCGTCTGGCTCGGAGCTGTTCCATCTCACCCACTGTTCAAAAATTGTCACTACACTCTTCACGCGAAATGCTTACAATCGCTTGAACTCGTTGCCTGAATGTTAAATTTACCACCAAATATGCCTATAGTTGGTGAGCACTATGCTCCTCCCCCCATGGGATTCGATTGCCGCTGCCACCAATTATGTCTATCCGTCTGTGACGTCTTGTATACTCACAACGAACACACACGAGCTTTCTTATGTACAAATATTTATTTACAAGAAAAACAACAAATATTTACAATTGAATTTAAACTTACCCTATGTCCGATGGATCGCAGGAGCGAACCAAACCCGATGGATAATCGGTTTAAATTGTGGCACTCACCACTCCTGAATCTGAAGCGCGCAAAACCCAAGCTTCCGTGACCGGACCACACTAGGACTCAAAGTCCTAACAGGCGCACCAACTAAAGGTTTGCCTTGATCGCAGGATGTTGATCGCAGGAGCGATCTTACCCGATTGAGAATCGGTTCG
This sequence comes from Gryllus longicercus, assembly GCA_038098605.1. Taxonomy (NCBI): domain Eukaryota; kingdom Metazoa; phylum Arthropoda; class Insecta; order Orthoptera; family Gryllidae; genus Gryllus; species Gryllus longicercus. Next base: position 553,349 of record JAZDUA010000459.1, read on the forward strand.
AGTCGTGGCTTTCAACCACTCCTCACCACGGAACACGCACACAGCATCGCTCCTACGCGATCGCGACCCTGCGGTTTTAGTCTCCGTTCCCTAAGATCGGGGAACCCCAAAGTGCTTCGTGTCTCCCTTTGCCACGTGCTTGCTTTTAGGAAAAGCCCTTCGCTCCATCCTGAGGCGAGGTGTTTTCCTGTTGCTAAAACCCTTACTGCCCGTCCCCAAATAGCTACCACGAGGTTCGATCGCTAGTACGTTACTCTGTCATCCCTCAGGCCAATTGAAGCTGTTATTCGTCAAGGGAGTATTCTCTCACCACATCTCTTTTCCATATCCATCAATAACTTACCATAAACCTCAAACAAGAAGCTGTTTCTTTCCTCGGATGACGAAGCTGTCATAGCTAAAGCGCCAACATTGAAGATTCAGCTGAAACATTTCAGAATGCTGTATCACTATTTGAGAATTAGTCTTCAAGAAACGGACATAAGTTAAATGTAAGCAAATGCCAAACAACATACTTTTTCCCTGGAAGACTGACACTTTAAGCAACGTTCCGTGCCTTCAACTAAACAATTAAGTCATCAAATGGACAAAAAACATAAAAAAAAACAAACTTGGTATAACAATGGACACGCGTGTCCGTCGTCTTTGAGGTGACATTTCAAAACATTAAGATCCATCATGTCCCAGAGAATAACGCGTCTTCTACCCTATTTTAGAACAAGAGAATTAAGAAACAAATAAAAGTTACATGTTTACAAGGCTGTCGTTAGAAGTACAACAATGTACGACAGTGATTTATGGGCTGCAGATTCCAAAGGAAATTAAAAAAAACCCTTGTGGCAGAAAATTATTTCCTGAAGAAAGTGTATCTACAAGCTTAAATCCGATATCCCTCTTGAAATTTTTAAAACAAAAATCAAGCTCACACCAATTCATCAAAAAGCGTAACAACTGCAAATTTGAAAGCTCACATGACTCATCCATTTTTTAAAAAACATGAACAATATACTCAGAAAACACCGCGATTTGAAAACAAAAGAATGCCAACTGACTTGCTTCAACTTCAAATTTATTTTTATTTATTTATTTTTATTAATTCATCACCCAGTCTCAGTACCAGATTTACATTAATTTAATATTTACTATCAGTACAAGCTTTGACCAACTTCATCACTATGAACCCTGCTTACAAGAATTAAATAATACAATCTACAAACACAAAAGCCGGGTGAGCATCCTTACAAGAGATGCAGGCCGGGCAAATACTGAAGACCTATTGATTGTTTACTGCCCACCTTGGACAGTGCCGCGTAACTATAAAAACACATGTAATGTAAATTGTTAACGGCTTGCGAAATATTACAAAAAGTCATAAGTCTAATTTTTGAAAAATGAAAAATTTTAATGAAAATACTGCAACAGTACGTAATTTCTCACATTCTTTATAACTAAGTTTCGAATTCTGATGACATGTCATTAGAACTGGTGCATTCTAGACATAGTTAACTTGTATACGAAAGGTTATTAGGTCCCAAGCGCGAAATGTATAAGTAGAGTTGTATAATTATGGGGTATTTTTGCCATTTTTCAATTTCGTCTTTTTTTAACATTTACATATTTTTTATTTTTACGCATTTTGTTTCCTTTTCGTGTTTTAGTTAGTGGATGTTTAATGAATTTACAAAGCCTCACTAAAACAGATTTTTTATTGTATCGTCAGTTCATGACGAATTCACTACTACAGTAGACTCTTTTTCGAACTCTCAAAATTACACGGATCTAAGGTAACTTGCTCCACCTTTTAAAACTGATGATTGGAAGATCGAAGCTAAGGATTACATTTCTTTCTATAATATATACTTTACAATTCTAAATAAATAAATGTTATTAAAAATTGTAAAATTCATTGTATAAATATTTTCATAAGAATTTTTGAGTTTTTTTTAAATAGGCCATTTTACCCTTATATTTAAGTAATTTTATAGGTCACTTTCAAAGAATGTTTAGGTCAGCAGATTCTGAACCCTGTTTATAACGCTTACATAATAATAGTAGCTGAAGTACCCCACGTTGCCAAGGTATTTATATTAGGTAATATCACGAATGATATTTAATAGGACTATTCCTCAAATGAAACTAGGTCCAACAGAGTTCCAAATATTGAAAATAACTGAAAGCATGTTAAAATCAAAGAGATTATGTTATAGTATATAAGCGGTTTATTTGCACATCGACACAGCGATCGATACGGCAGCTCAGTGACGCAGCAGCACAGCGACACAGCGACCGCCTCCTCAAATGAGGTGCAGCTTATTTTTGGCCAGTAGGAAGAATCAGTAAGAAAAATCGGCTAGAAAAAGCGATACATTTTTTGAGATACACCGCCCTGATAGAGGAATTTTATATGTATAGTTAAACACTATTGGTTTTAATTTCACGAGTGGAATAGTCATTCATGAGTGGAGTAATTTATTAGCCAGGAAGAGGAATTCCATATATTCCCACCCTGCGGTAGAGCAAACTTCTATCTATTCTATTGTATCCCCGCCCCATGTACAGAAGAACTTAGATGAAAGTATTGCATCATCCCCTCCAGCATACAGACCGTATAAGAATTTACCTAAACAACTATTCAATCTGATACATGAGAAACGAAAACTGAGAAGGAAATGACGAATAAATAAAAACGTTAATTACACAAGAAAAACAGAGAAGATAATTAAAATCGAATTAGATAATTTAAAGTATTCTAATTTCCAAACTCATATATCCCAAATAATCCAAATTCAAAACGGCTGTGGATAACATTAAAAAATAAAACAGGGGAAAACACAAATATTCCCCTCTAAACACTCAAACAGGAAATTATGTACATATAGACCAAGAAAAGACTGATTACATTGCCAAAAATTTTGAAAATACTTGCACGCCCAGCTCAATAACCGAAATCAAGCAGAACAAAGTAATTGAAGAGTAAATGACAGAAACGTATTACAGAGTCCCCAGCCCAAGTTTTGAGCCCCTACGAAATTATTACAATTATAAATAATCTCAAAATTAGGATGGCCCCAGGCCACGACCGAATAACAAAGTCTAGAAAAAATATCAAGAAGTTCAATTGAAGTTCTCGCAATTCTGTATATAACTCAGTAGTTGGAATTGAGTATTATCCAAAATCATGGAAACAGGCCATTTTCCTTCCAATCGGTAAACCAGGCAAAAATCCAAAAGAAGTAAAGAGATATTGATCAATTAGCTTATTATCCTCTTTAACTAAAATATTTGAGAAAATAATACAAAAAATACTTACCAAATACCTCATAGAAATGGAGCTTTACCAGACGAGCAATTCGGGTTTAGGCAAAATTATTCTACAACTCAACAGCTCATCCGCCTCGTAGAACAAATTCCAAACGGTTTCCATAATAAACAGCAATTTGACTGTTTTTAGACGTAGAAAAAGCTTTCAATAAAGTTTGGCATACTGGTTTACTGTTCAAATTCAAACAGCTGGGAGTACCTAGGAGTACAGGACATTATAAATAGTTTTATTACAGACCGAACATTCAGAGTTAAAATGAACTGCATACTTTCACAAACTAGAGCAATAAGAGGAGGGAGAGAGGGACCCTCGAGGTCCTGCACTATCGTCACTCCTCTCTAATGTTTATTTTTCAGACATGCTCACATTAGGAGACTCAAATCTTGCGCTATTCGCAGACAAAACTGCAATATACATAACGCATGCAGATATAAATGTAGCAAAAGGTAACATCGAAGAGGATATCTCATGCTATCTAAAGTGGGCTCAACAGCGGAGAATAAAAATTTTTACTTTTTGTGAACCCAAACTCGGCCACTAGTATTAAATAATACATCCCGTGGCTAGCATCTGATATACCAGTGATCTTGGGATTCACATTGGTAGCAGGTTAACCTTTAAAAGCACATTGAAGTAATAAGAAATTGAGCATATGCTAAAATATCGAGGCTACACCCATTAATTAACTTCCGCTCAGCCTATGATTTGAAATGTGCAATTTTAATATTCAAATCTTGTATTAAGCCTTCTCTCACATATGCCTCTCCAGACTGGTCCGTCTGTCCGTTCGTCCGTCTGTCCGATCGTCCGTCTGTCCGTCCATCTGACCGTCCGTCTGTGAACAATTTTAGCGGCGAAACCGTACAGACGATTTCCTATAAAATTGATATTTCCCAATCGATCTGGCTGATGTAGCGGCCCTTGAACTTGAAACAGATATTTTAATTTTGGGAGTATACTTTACATAAAACCCCTGGCACATTTTCCAAATAAAAAAATAGCTCCATTGTTTTTCATTTTTTTTCATTAAATTTTGTTGTTAGATAATGTGAAGGAAGTTTAAGAGAATGATGCAGGAGCAGAATGTTGCAGTTTGAATATTGCAAAAATTCAAAATTTTTTCGGAGTCTTCCTACAAATAAAATATTAAAGATAGATATTTTTCCCTGAACGAAATCTGTTCAAGATATATTTTGAAATAATGTACAGATTTTCGAAAATTTGAGTACTTTTCGTGTATTTTTGCATTAAATTACAGGGAAGAAAGTTCCTGCTGTTTTAGGACCTCAACATATGATTTTTTTTCTACAGAATTTCAAGCATTACTGCGCCAAAATGTAAAACGCAGTCTTGTGGAAACTAAATGGAACAGGAAATACTGGGAAACGAAACAAAGAAAGGGAAAAACTGTTTATCATTTATTCGTACACTTAAAACAATACTCCATCAAGGAAATACTTTATAACAAAATAAACGTTTCTAATATTGAGTGGTGTATCCTCCTGGTTTTACAACAGCATATCATCTTCGTTGTATAGATATAATGAGGTGACTGCATATTTTAGGTGTGATGGTCATCCGTTCTTCTGCTAATGTCTTTTCTAGATCTTCTTTGCAAGATACATTCGCTTTACGAACTTCCCTCTTGAAAATTGTCCCTAGATGTTCGATGGGGTTCAAGTCTGGAGATTGTGCTGGCGTTTCCAGTTGTTTGAGACATTCCGTATTAACCATTGTTTATTAATTCATGCAGAATTCTTGCTGTCATTGTCGTCTTGGAACATATACGTCGGTGGCATACCCAATTTCTCTGCACTTTGCTTCGAATGTCTTTTCAGGATGTTGTTATATTTGTACATGTTTGTCCTTATGGACAAATGGTGAAATGCCTTTGGTGAAATGAATATTTTTGACCCCCGTTGATGACATAAATCCCAAATCATTATAGATCCACCTATGTGCTTCACAAAGGTAACTGTGCATGCCTCTTCATTGTCAGTGTATACTTTTCACCACATCTGGGGATAACGTCGGAGCCAAACATGCTTATCTGTCTCTTTCGACCAGATGGCATTGTCCCAGAATTCTTCGTTCATGTTCAAGTGTTGCGAATCTCTCTGTCCTGCTCTTCTTGCTAACATAAGATATTTTTCGGATAACTCTTCCGTGATACCCATGTCTGTTTAACACTCTTCAAATAGTAGAGGCACTTATGGTTTTTCCACTCACCTGAACAGAGATTGCAGATGTGGCACGCTCAAAGTTAGTTTTCTTTCAATCTCTCTCACAATCAATCGCTCTTCTCTCTCGTTGAGCTTCTTTTTACTTTCTCCAATACGTATACGAAGTATATACGTTGTGTAGAGAAAGTTATGTAATGCTTCGGAAATCAATTTCGAGATTTCTATCGAAATCCACGTTTTGCGCCCCCCTCATACCGAAAAAGTGTTTTTTTTCAAATCGTCCGTCCGTCCGTCCGTCCTCCGTTGAACTTTACTACGAGAAAGTCTGTTCACTCGTTCTTACCGTTTCTCTTGGCATTTTTGGTTTCTTCTCTGTACTTAAATTTGTTTACTAAGTACTGAACGATGGGATGGCTATTTGTTCACCAATATTCCTATTTTTCTGAAAGAATATCCTCTCAGGGATAAAGTTACAATAACCTTCTTGGTAACCTAACTAAGTTCATTTGTCTTAAGCATTTTCACCTTTATTGACTTAAATGTCGCACCAAATAAAAGTATTGCCTTTCTAAGGATGCTCCACAACTCTGTTGATAAAAGTAACGAGTTTTGGGACCAATTAATATTAAAATTCACGGGTGTTTCAAGTGCACGAATAAGAAAGATAGGTGATTTAGCCAAGCTGAAGAAATGCTAAATCCCACATTCTTTATGTGCATTATTTTTCAAAATACAGAGTATTCATTCAAAATACAGAGTACATATAAGTAGGTTTTTATTTAATACATAAGAAGAAATAATTTCATTACTGTAATAAAAATAAGATAATAGAATATTTCTTTTACTCAATGTAATGTACGAATACCAGTGGAACATACCGTAAGTAGCCAGATTTTCCTAATCATTACTTGCAGTTATTTAAACGTTTTGCACCAGTAGTCTTCTCCGGGAAATTTGAGAGAAAATGATACACTCGTATGTATAACATATTCCTCTTTATAGCTAGCGTGATCAGTAAAACGTAAACATAACCTTTATTGCCAGTTAATATGTGAATTTATTGTTTAGTTCAATTTGATAGGAGAGAACATTATAAAACAGCAATAAAGCATTTTCAGTATCAACGGAGATAGGGGGAGAAGTTTTGAAACCTCTCAAACGTCTCAGGACTTGTTAAGTGGATAAAAGCTGTCGACAAACAGAAGTAGTGGAATTTAATTTTGAATCCAAAACATTTATTTTGTATTTTTTTGCTTGATAACACAGTATCTCACAATTCAGAGAATTATTGCCTGTGAATTCGACTTCCCTTCCACTCGGTACCGTTGGAGTTAATGAAAAAATTATTTCGATGGCATTGAACTGAACTTGAGGTCTCCTAGGAGAAAAATCCTCCTCACATCATAGTTCTCATTTATTAAGAAATGGTACGTGGAACTACATAAAAATGCCAAATGAGATTTATATAAAAATTCTTTACATTAGAGAAAATACGTTAGAGAAAAACCGAAAGAGAATAAAGGCTCACTTGGAGGCAAATGCGACTTTACCCCGTCGCCTCGGAGACCAGCGCCTCCGCCTGCACTCTGTGAGCCCGTCAGTCTCGTCCGCCCGCGCCGTCCCTTGGACCGTCCACCCTTGCATTCTCGCGGGCCGACCAGCTGCCCGCTCCCACAAGCAAGGGTCGGTCTTCGTTCCACCGGAATAAGGTCCTTTTGCAAAACAGCAGCGTGATCATCCAACAGGTATAGTTTATTTAATTTAGGAGCTTTTCTCATTACATACCTTGCTTGAACGCGAATATGATTCTATAGATGGAATAGAAATAGTCACATTTCGTTGGAGTGATAGATAAGGAGTGAAGATACAATGTGTATTGAATAAATATTAACTTTTTATCGTCCTGGATTATTTACAAACCTTCCATAGTAACATTAGCTTTGAACAAAAGACTGACGAGCCTTGAATCACATTATGGCATCAAATTTTCATTCAGAAAACGATTATTAATTAATTCTCCATATGTCATCATTCCTATCGAAATGACAAAAAAATTGAATACATGAATATTTATTCTTGGTTTTTTAATATTCTGAGAAAATGTTTTTCATTAACTATGTTTCAACTCGTATAATGATTTGATAGAGACATATATTTAGGATTGATGTGCACTATTACCCCCGCTCGTTTTCTTAAGCCCTGGAATACCTACCCCACTCCTTTACTAACATTAGTTGAGTTATAAATAAATGATTACAGATCGTTGAAAAATCTGATAAGCAGAAGTGTTTGATCCATTATAATAGAAACTATTTTGCGTCAAAAAACGAGCTACAGATGTGATATTAGAGCCATGTCATTGATATCACTCCTCTCGCATCTGGCGGGGGCTCAAGAAAACGGGTGTGGGTAATACATTATTTAGAGTTTGTCATTGTATGTCTGTGCTGTGTTAACATATTTTGTTGCACTAAGAGTAAGTTAATATAAACGTCGCACTCCATTAATTTCCACAAACTTTCACTGATATATGGAAGACGAACATTATTTATGACAGGATATCACAGTATATTAATGGCATTGAATTGTGCAATAATTTTTGTTACTTTAATGTGGAATTATTAGACAGCTTGGAAAAAGGTGTGAGCAAATTTTTGAATCATTGGTTTGATTTGGTTTGGTTTGGTATTCTAGTCGTCCAAAGTGTTAACTTATTTGATATACAAAATAAACCCTTTTCTTGCATACAAACAAAAATAACTGAATTTAGAAGGATTTTTAAGGTTAATTGAAAAATACTATCGGACCTTTTTATCAGGTCCGACACTTTTGTAATTCTTGTTCGAAACTTTTATAAAATTACTAACTAGGTATTTGATTCTGATTGATATAGAGCCTCCTCTCATTCTTTCTTACTTAGAAAGTGGAAGATAGTAATTTTGGGAAATATTTTGCATCTGAAACATCTCTTCTCATGATCCAATAAGTCAGCCGTCATTCGAGAACTGTATTGCTCTCGAAGTCGTTCAAAGAATGCAGTTCCCTCCATAATACGGAACATACAGTTTGTAACTTTTCTTTAATAAATATTGTTAAAAAGTGAACAATAGTTATCCAACCATGCCAGAACTTCAAATACGATAATAGAACCAATGACTACGATGAAACAGAAACAAGAAAATAATTAAACACACATTCAATACTAATTTATTACTTTAAACAAAAATTTATTACTGTTGCCGTTTATGAATTAATAGTTAAAAATTGCATAGTTATGCAACCACGCACGACATTCGTGTATTAAATTAAAAGGGTGTAAATGGTGCAAACAAGTAAAACCTATTAGATAATCGAATACACGTGCAATACTTATTTATTATCCCAAGGAGAAATTTATTAATGTTGTCGTGTATTAAATATTGCTAAAAACTGAATCTCCATGTCCAACCATGCCAAATTTTCAAATACGACAATAGAGAGAACCAAGAAACACAATCAAATAAAACTAAGGACATAATTAAATACACATTTAATACTAATTTATTTCTCTAAACAGAAATGTATTGCTGTTGCCGTGTTTTATATAAATATTGTTAAAAACAAAATCATAGTTATCCAACCATGCTAAAACTTCAAATACGGTAAAAATATAACGAACGAGAACAACCAACCTAAACCAAATGGGTAATTAAATACACATTCAATACTAATTTATTACTGTAAACAGAAATTTATTAGTTGCCATTTAATAAATAAGTACACAAGTCTGCAACTAAAAAAAACTGCATAGTACTTTTATACATTTTCTTATAGATGTCAACTTGGTAAAAAAATCCATTACGTCATTATTTTCCGCTAAGCTCATTTTTTCTTTGCATTTAATGTAGTATTATGTTGCTCGTTTAAAAACTGACCTAAAAACTAAGATTTATCACATTAACTGTATCAATTATATCTCAACTTGACAATAAATTTAAAAAATATTAATGGTTGAAGAGAGTAGTGGTGGTGGTGGTGGTGGTGGTGGTGGTGGTGGTGGTGGTGGTGTGGGTGATGGAGAAACTATTTTAGCATTAACAGGATGGTCGCCTGATCATGTTGAAACGAGTTAAAAGTTGATAGTGAGTAATATGAGAATGTTTTGACTTGTCGAGTAGGTACTAGAAATAAATCTCGAGTACTTTGAATAATTATAAACAAACTGTTGTTGGACCAGTTCATGTCTCAACAAGCAAATTAAGTTGAATCTTATACCACACTAATTTTACATTTAGCATTCAAACGATACTCATTGTTATTTTATTTCTGAAATATGGCTTGTAGAAGTTGTGTAATTTATCCTGACCGTGTCTGTTAAATATGTGGTGAATAAATAGTAAAAAGTCAACAAAGAGTCAAAAGGGAGTTTGTGAAGAAAGTTTATTTTGCTTATTTCAAATTGAAACTTTGTGATAAAGACAAAACTTCAGCTCTGCATAAAGTGTGTAGAAGTTGCTGAGGAAGATCTTTTTTTTAAGCGTAAGAAAAACTCATTTCGTTTTGATTTCCTGTGATATGACGTGAACAGAAAAATTACACAACTGACTGCAATTTCTGTTCGGTAAATGTGAAAGGATTTATTACAAAAAATAAAATATCTTACCCTAACCTTCACTCAGCTATTCATCCAGTGTCTCATGGTTCTGAAACACCAATTCCACAACCCCTTTGTAATTTAGATAAAATCATGAGTGAGTCAAAGGACTCAGACGCATTAGCTTTCCATAATGAATCTAGTTCAAATATTTATGTTGTCGAGGGACCTCAACATTTTTCTCAGAGTGAGCTCAACGACCTAGTAAGAGACTTAGGTCTTTCAAAAGATGCAGCCGAATTACTAGTATTGTAGCGTTACAAACGGAGTCGACCATGTGGCGGCGGGCATGTGCGTCGGCGGGCATCGCCGGATGTTGAACAAAGGGCGGAGTGATGACGCACTGGGACTTTTCGTGGACGTAGCGTGGCCAGGGCGACGGTTTAGAGGAGGCAATGGGGCCGGTGGGTAGCGTCAAAGGGCCTATATAAGGCCAGGAGAACAATGCCCCAGTCTTCTTGTTCTAGCGGCGTCGGCGACAGGTGATGCGCGTGTCTGTCCGTGTAGGTGCATAGGGCGAGGTGGCGGCAATTTATTGTCGTGACTTGCGAGATGCATAGGTGGTCTCGAGGTAGTGCGGTGCTTCACGCAGGGAATATCGGTAGTATGTTGCGGTGTGGTAGCCGTTCGTAAATTATCTCTCCTTGTAGTGGGTTTATTTATTTAGTTTATTGTAAGCAGGGTAGTTGTTTAATTGAGACTACGGTCTAGATTGTGAATAAATCTACTGTTTTACAAACCACTCTCGTCTGTGTTCCGATTACACCCGTATGACGCCACAGTATCAAGGTTAAAAATGAAAACCTACTATCATTTGGGACCTCATTTTCGTGGTACCGCATCGAGAGAGAAAATTTATTTAGTTTTCTCCAAAGAAGGAAATCTGATTTATTGTAATGGTGTTCATGGACTCATGAAGTGCTTTGAAATATAATACAATTAACCAGAATGGCGAATATTCTTTGATTAATCTAAAACGTAGTCTCAAAGCAGTCTTGCTGCATAATGGAAATGTATTTGCATCTCTTTCTATGAAACTACACTCGGTTCATAATACAGAAAACTATTATGACGTGGCTGCGATTCTTAAGAAAATCAAATATCACGAGCATCAATGGATGGCTTGTGGAAATTTTAAAATACTAACCATGTTGGGTCAGTTGGGTTAGTGCTGGGTTATACAAAACATCCTTGCTTTATTTGTTTATGGGATAGAAGAACCACGCAGCTGCATTTGACAAACACTGATTGACTAACTTAGCCATCTCTGCCATCCCGATAAGACATGAAATGAATACTTCTATAATAGTAATAAGTGTACGGTGATTTTTGTTCTAGCATTATGGAGTCGAGTAATTGAGAAATTGTGGAAAAACGTTTTTCAGGCGACAAAATTAAAGTAGCCGTGAAGAGAATGAGGCTAGTCCCAAAAGTTAGTCAAAAGTAGAGAGATTAGAACACTATGTAGGACGAGAAAGTCTGTGCAATTCTATAGTACCACTAGTCTATTTATTATTTATCTAAATAGCTAATTTACTACAACAAACTTTTTCTGAGGCAAAAATATCATCTATTTTATAGTTTTGATATTCATTTGCAATTAAAAAACAACAACAACAAACAAACGAAAATGGCACTAGCATCATATTTCTTAGCGACTTTATTTCATAAATGGAGAAAATTTATAGAAAAAAATTTTGAGCGGTTTTTGAGAAAACATTTTTTGGTCAATTTCAAGCGCAAATTACGCAAAAACTACTAACTTCAACAAAAAATGTCCATGACCTTTTTTAAAGACCTATTTTTGTATAACAGACTTTGTCTGAGCCAAATACCTCTATCATCTGTTTTGTAGTTTCACTTTTTTTTTTGCAATTTTCAAAAATCGCGGATATCAGCAAAAATGAGACCTACACCATTATCTTAAACATCTTTCGGACTATTGAACAACAAAATTTAATCAAAAAATTTGGAGCCTTTTTCTAAAAATTTTGAGAATATCTGAGGAACTTCATGTAAAGTATCCCACAAAATTAAAATATCAGTTTCAATATCCAGGGGCCGCGACATCAGACATATCGATTGAGGAATATCAATTTTGGAGAAAATCGGCTGAACGGTTTAGTCGCAGACGGAAGAAGAGCCGGACAGCCGGAGCCGGACATACGGACAGCCTGCCGATCGGCCGGACAGAGGGACGTTTTGCCGTCATTCGAGTTTTCGGTAACAAGAACGAACAAATCATGGATTCTGGCTACATCACGTGTTACAGGATTTCCCCCCTTAATTTGAGCAACAGGATTTATTCACTTTTTCGTTACCAGAGCCCGACTATAATACTTTTTTTCTGGCGAAAGTTCGTCGTTTTCCGCCGCACTATTACATAACTTTCTCTTCTTACAAAGAATTCGTAAGGCGAGAAAGTAAAAATGTTCGAAGCAAATCAAAATTCTCTATGTTTGATGCACAATTTCACCAAAAATATTAATATTTTAGAAAAATTGAACATTATTTGAAGACGTGTTTTAATGAACATATTTCATTAAGAAAACTAGAGGTGCTACAGAATGACACAGACTTTCCCATATTAGTTTTCTATCTTCTTTGGCCTCGGCTTGCTACTCGAACTTGCCACATACTCTTACCAGCTGCCATCTATTGCCGCCCAAAGTACATTTTTGTATATTTTCTTAACTTTTAGGTCTGCGAATTGTAGAGCAAAAATATTATTTTAAAATTATTAAAGAACAGTAAATCGTCGTCCTAAATAGCAATTTTCTTTGAAAAATTTGGAGCCGTTTCAAAAAACTGTAAGCCAGTAAATTGAAAATTTGAAGTTCTTTTCACAGAAAAGTTTGGAGTTTTCAAAAAACTTAAATTGAAGTCATTTTAAGTAATTTAACTCACAAATACGTTTACGAATTACTAGAAATAGTCTTATCAACGCCATAAAAATATTTCAAAAAATTAAATTTGTGTATTTTTGAAAAAATAAACGAAATGAACTTAATGACATAATGAAGAGTGCAATTAGCACTATCCGTTTGAAATATCTATAGAAAAAATTTGGAGCCGTGTTTTAGAAAATGGCGGTTGAACGTTTTGGAAAATGCGGAATTTTGAGCTGGTTTTCACAGAAAGTGATTGATTTTTCGAAAAACTGTATATGGCATTATTTAAAGCACAGGTGTTTCGAAAATGTCGAAACCTTTTCTGTGAAAAAGAGCTTCAAATTTCGCATTACAGTAACGCTTAAACACCATTTTCATAAAAACGGCTCCAAATTTTTCAATGAAAATTGCCATATAGTGCGAGGTTTGAATGTTCTTTAATAATCTTAAAGTAATATTTCGGTACTACTATTAGTAAATCGAAAAATGAAGAAAATTAAAAAAAAAAGTACTTTGAGCGGCGGTAAATGGCAGCTGGCAAAACTATGTTACGATACAGGAAACTACGAGAAACTACTTACCAGAAAGAAATTATAAAATTAACTAGAGCGAAAAAGTTTGTGCGATTCTGTACCACCACTCTTAACAACAATTATTTAATACACGACAATATTAATAAATTTCTCTTTGGGGTAATAAATTAGTATTGCACGCGTATATAAATAAAGGAGGGCTAATCAAAAAATACGCGGACTGATGTCATAAAACAAAATGAATCTGGGTCCCCTTCAACGCACACACTTATCCCAACGGTATTTCCACTTGTTGAAACAGACCTGGTACGCATCTTTTGTAATATCCTTCAGCTCCTTCGTCGCGTTTGCCATAATCGCGGGAATCGTATCATTTTTTTTTCTTTCAAGGGTGTTTCGGGTTTGGGGAAAAAGAAAAAGTCACCAGGAGCAATGTCAGGTGAGTAGGGAGGGTGAGGAAGAACAGCCATCGAGTGTTTGGCCAAAAACTCATGAGTTCTGAGAACTGAATGGGCTCGAGCGTTGTCATGATGGAAAAATCGTTTGTCACTCCTTCACAATTCTTGTCTTCTGCGACGGATGGCGTCCCTCATACGTTTCAGAACTTCAAGATAGTAGTTTTGGTTCACTGTGGTGCCTTTGGGGAGATACTCCAGGTGAACTTAGCATAAAAATGTTTCAGCAACACCTTGATCTTGGACCTAACTTGACGAGCTCTTTTGGGACCGGGAGACGTTTCACCTATTTACTGAGACGATTGGACGTTTATTTAAATGATATAACCATAAAACCATGGTTCATCTCCGGTTATGATTCTTGAAGTTTTTATTTTCTTCTGAATGATCAAACGGTTCCTGACAAGCCTGGACGCGCTGAGCATTTTATCTCTCCGTCATGAGGCTCAGCATAAATTTCGTAGCAAAGCGGTGCATCTTCAATTTCTCAGTCAAAATCTCGTGACAAGATCCAACTGATATCCCACACTATTAAGAAAGCTCCCTGACAATCTGACGTCGATTGTTTGCACCAGGGTAGTGATTGATGTGTGAATCGTCAGTTGACGTGGGACGTCCAGAATTGTCCTCAATTCATTGGACTGTCGATCATCTTTAAAACGTACATACCACTTGAAACATGCCGTAAGCTTCATAGCAACATCACCATAAGTCGTGTTAAGCCGAGAGAAAGTTTTCGTCGTAGATTTTTCCAGTTTGACAAAATTTCACAGCTAGTCGTTGCTTTTTCTAGGCTCATTCATTTTGAAACACGCCAAAAGAAAATAATCGTACTTCACTCATAACCACGTAGCCAATAAACAAATGAAGATATCAACAATAAGAAAATGATATCATAATCAGTAGATGTGTGCAAACCTCGCTTCATCATACTGATTCCCCTGGAATCAACTGAACCACGCTGTTGGAACAGTTCTAGTACTTTTGAAACAGATTATGTACCATACGTTTTACTAGTTTGTGCCCGTTTATCCTTATACAGCATTCGAGTAAAACTCTTGAATGTGCGTGTGTGTGGGATTCCGTTACTCCTGGCTAGACCACATCCCGTGCACTAATCGAAAGTAATTCGATGCATTTCGGTTTTCTGATGGGAACTCGTAATTTGTTTTCAGATACGACTAGAAGATTCGAATAAATTTCCAAAATCGTGTTTTTTCGTGTTTTATCACTTCAATATCAGCGATAATGCCAGTAATTAAACCAACGCCTCCTAAATCGATCTACGTAGGTGGCGCTGATTAAACACCAGAACCCAAAGGCAACTTATTAGACCATAATTTTCTTTCACGACGTTGAGAACAATGACGTTGACATATTTAAGTGAACAATTGAATTACTAAGTGAATCGCGCTGTAGATTTGATTCGAATTGTCGTATATTTAAAAATAAGTTTGCAAAAATCTACGAACATTATTGCCTCAAACCTTATTTAAATTCAATAATTTCAAGTGAATATGGAGAAAACTAAACTGTGAGTAATACTAGAGAATGAATAAACGTTCTTACATTGTAGCTTTATCTTTTATGTTGTTAAATAAGTTTGCAAATTCCGATTTTCTAATGAATGTGATCCACAACGTATTCTTATTAAACTTAACTAACATTTATTATTCACATAAACATACAAACAGACGCCTTCTAATGTTAGATTCCCATGGAACGCTAGATTCGCATACAAAACAATTAATAGAGATTGACAATTAATAGATATTGAGATTGATAATTAAGACTGAGTTTGTGAAGTTTTAATCTCTTCAAAAATTCAGGGAGAAAAAATGTCGAAGTGTTAAGGAAATTCGGGGACGAATCAATTGTAGTTGTAAACGAGGTCGCGACAATTTTTTAACTAATTGAGAATTATCTGCATTTTTGCATTTAGCATTTGTGCTAATGTAAATGTGTTATGTGCATTTTTGTACATATTATCAAAAACCCGTAAAAACGTAGCTGTACTAAAATTTAACTATTAGCATGAAAACCTGCATTTATTACGGAGAGTATAATTTTCAAATTGCAATAAGACGAGTTCATATCCAGTATGGAGGTAAGATACAAGTGTTGGGAACTTTTGAACGTGAAAATAACATTATCAGCTACTACGATTCATTTGTACGTTCAATGCCAGATACTGAAAGAGCATATTTGAACAAAGATGGGCATGAAAGAAATGAAGTATGAAAGAAATTTTGAACACACGAAACTATTTTTAATCGATTTTTGACGCTCGCGTGACAAATCTAAAAAGACAGTTATCTAATTTTCATTCATTATGTCTGAAATAATGCGTTTTATAGTAGTAACGACATCAAAACACTGCCACTTAGACTATCTCTCCTCCAACCGAAACAACAAATTTTCAAAGCAGTTCAACTTTCGGACAACAGAAGTCAGCAGTTGTTAGAGACATGACTTTGTTTTTTTTCCTCTAACAGTGTTTAGCATCTAATGTCTGAATAAGCACCTAACTTTTTTGAATAGTGTTTAAGTTTCTGGGGAATTTATAATTATCATTTATATATTTTCTGTAACTTTCCCAATTGATATGTATATTATTTCATATAGATTGAATATGTAGTAATTGAGATTGAAAGGAGATTTTTACCGGAAGATGGTCAGAATCTAATTCTAGGATAGGTAATTAAAAGACTGGAAAACGACATTTTTTGATATAATAATGTCTAGAATGTCGGGAGCAATATTATTATGAGAAGAATAGTATGTGGGTATGGAGGAGCATGTGTTTCAATGTCATTGTGTGTAATGTATTGGAGTAGACAAATACCTTGAGGGTTAGTACTGTTACATCCACCTCGAGGTATATGTAGAACTGAAATCACCAAGTAATAAAGAATTTTTAATTTTGAAAACTGTTGTTGTAAGTTGTGTACAGAAATATTTTATTAGGTGATTTATATGATGTGTATACAGGTGGCCCATTTAACTTGACAAAATAAAATAACTCGAAAAATATCAACGTACAAATAATGGCAAAGGCAAAAATTAATATCTCCAAGAGTGACATCTGTCAGACCAAAAATCAAACTTCCCCGCTCGCTCCTTACGGGTTGAAGCTTTGAAACCTTTAATGGGAACCTCCACTTTTGGTCTCCGTTGATCTGACAGATGAACCCTTTTTTTGTACGTTCCATATTTTTCGAATTATTTTGATTTGTCAAGTTAAAAAGACCACCCTGTACTTTAAAATCTATGTTATTGATATTGATAGCTAATGATATACATTTCAAATTTAGTGAAATAGGAAAAAATGTTTGTTAATGAGGTATAATAGTATTAGCAAATATAGCTACACCACCAGAAGTGTGTGCAGAGCAGTTGATGGAAATTTATTTGTTTTAGTCAGTCTTTTACCTGAATAATTGGTATCGTTAGCTCTTTCTCTCTTTCGAGAATCACTTTGTTGCTAAGAACTGGCTGACGTAATGGTAAAGATATTATTCATATTTGCAACAGAAGCTGATGACACATTTGGATAAAAATTGAAATTATTTTGTTGAGATGAGGAAGTTGAAACAATAACTTGATGAGCCGTGTTGCATATTTGAGAGAGGAATACCTTTATTTTGTTGAAAAGTTGATTTATTTGACGAACTATCTTTATGCATTTTTGCATTGGAGTGTCATTGACATTATTTGATGTTGTATTCATATCCACGTTGAAGATAAGGCAATGTTTGGGATCAGATATTGCTACTGAACTGAATCCACCCGAAGTTGGAAAATTAATATGGTCCATTTTAAAAGTTTTTGGAGATCCGAGGCACTTGAGTTATAAATAAGTAGTTACTATGTAAGATTAAAGATACTTTTCACAATTTATATCAGAACTAGCAGATCAATAATGATAGTAAATGACGTAATTACAATTATTATTCACTCATACGGATAATCGTAAGCAAGGCCCCATACAATTTCAAATTTAATTTTGGGATAATAAATTAGTAATGAACGAGTACTAAATATTCTATTTGGTTGATGTGATTCTGCTATAGTGGTTTGTGCCTGCTCGACACACTGCACCCACGACCCACGACCCCTCAATCTCCAGTACGCTCGAGCCTTAAAACTTTTCACTAGTATCATGGACAACACCAGCGTCTATTGTTCGTAGGACTTTTCCAAAATGAATATTCTTCGATCGATCTAATCCGACCCAAACTCCCCAAATTTTGAAAAGAATTCTTGAATTTTTTGGTACTTAAACTGTAGCTACCGATACATTTTCAAAATTTTCTAAAAAAATCTCTAAATTTTTATTTGAATTTCTCTATAGAATAGAGCGAAAAATATAAAGATTACATCGGTTAGATTTTCACGGTTAATTCTGACTTTTTGAAAATTGCAAAAGTTTGCAATTTTTTGGACACCCTCATACAACTACTGTATTAGTGCTAGAGATTTTTTGTTCAAATGAAATTTTTTTCACAATTTTGTTCTTTAATGTGGCACATGTATATGGGGCGTCCGGTTGTAATTGCTGCGGTCTGTGAGAAGTTGATTTTTCGCCTGATAGGGTTTCTAGCCCATATGCAGGTTAGTTTGGTGATGGGTATGCCATCTCACTGCCTCCAAACTTGCAGGGCAGTTTTTCGGGTTGCTCGCCCTAGATGCATTGCCTTCCACGGCTTTTGAGTTGCATCTACCCAGGACGTCTTCACCATCTTTTCCACGCTAACGATGTTCATGCATGGTTCTTCTAGCAATTTCTTCTCGAAATCCTCTTCTTGGCGTTGAGGTCCTCTTCTGGAGTACTTTTTCGTCTCACCCCTATCCCTTGACCTGTCCGGCAAGGGAGGCCCTACCAGTAGCTACGCTACCGCCGGCATAGCTCTCGGGGTCATGGGGGTACTCAAGCTCCGCCACCAACGACAAGGTCCTGTACTCCCAAGGCGGAGAACTTGGGAGTACTTCTCACAGACCGCAGCAATTACAACCGGACGCCCCATATACGACAAGGCAACGGAAAGGACATGATTACGGCTTAGCGGAACATTTACAAATAATGACTTGGAATGTTAGATCGTTGAAAGGAAAAGAGCAACGCCTAATTAATATAATGAAAGAAAAAGAAGTGGATATAGCCATGTTAACAGAAACAAAAAAGAAAGCTAAAGGCTCAATGGATTTAGATGATTATGCCCTTATATACAGTGGTGTTGATATCAATGAAAGAGCAGCATCAGGAGTTGCAATCCTAGTAAGCAGAAAATGGAAAAACCGAATTCACTCTTACTGTTGGATATCAGACAGAATTATCACACTGCGGACTAAAGTAGATAGAGGGTATATATGCTTCATCTGTGTATACGCACCAGAAGAGGGGAAAACCTTGGCTACAGAGGAATTTTACAACTGCCTACAAAAAACTCTCGACGAAATAAATAAAAATGATTATATTGTCATATGTGGAGACCTCAATGCCAGAATTGGAAATGCATCTATGGATAAGATAATTGGCCCCAATAACGAAGATACTCTGAATAAAAATGGACGCAAACTAAGAGATTTTGCATGTTTTAACAATATGAAAATAATGAACACTTTCTATAAGCATAAACGTATTCACAAGATGACATGGGCAGCACGTGGTCAAATTAGTACTATTGACTACATCATGGCAAACGATAAAATAAGCAAACTCTTTACAGATGTAAGAGCTTATAGAAGCTACGATATAGATAGTGATCACTTCGCACTTCTTGGAAAGCTAAAATTATTGAAGAGATGGGTTAAAATCAAAAACAGCCAAACCTGTCCTACCCAAAAAACCTGGAAAGTATATCTACTAAATAAAGAATCTGTCAAACTGATGTACCAACAACGTCTGAACCAACATAATAAAACAATTGAAATTAGTAATGATGTGGAAGAAGAGTGGAGGAATTTGAAAACTATAATTGAAGTAACAGCATATGAAACACTAGGCTCTACTTCAAAGAGAACGAAGAAGAAAGGGCTTAAAATATGGAATGAAGAAATCGAAGAAGCTGTTAACGAGAAAAAGAAACTATATCTGAGATATCTATCTAATAAATCCTCACAAACTAAGAAGGAATACACCACAATTTCCAACCACGTCAGGTACCTAACAAGAAATGCCCAACAGGATTCATGGGATAAATATATAGCTGATATCGAAAATGACATACATGGACGGCAGAAAACAGCATATAAAATTATGAGACATCTTAACAGACAAGAGAAGGACATAGCAGATATACAAATAATTAAGCCAGATGAATGGCTTTCTTACTACAGGAACTTATGGACAAATAAGAATGCGAGGGATAATAATAAGAAGGAAGACAAAAATGAAAACCTCATTGAAGACAGCGTAGATCAGATAGAAAAGGAAGAACTGGAAGAGGCACTAAGTAAAATGAGAAATAGAAAAGCTAGTGGCAGTGATGGCATAAAGGCAGAAATGCTTAAATGTGCAACTGAAGAATTTAAAATAAGGCTTCTCCACTTCTTCAACCTATGCTGGAATAGAAGAAAAATACCAACCGAATGGAAACTCGCCGTAGTGCTACCTATTTTCAAAAAGGGAGACCGATCAATATGTGACAACTACAGAGGTATAAGTCTTCTAAACGTTGCTTATAAGATATATTCAAAAATTGTGACCACTAGACTAAGAAAAATTGCAGAAACAGTGTTGATGGAAGAACAAAGTGGCTTTCGTCAAGGAAGGTCCTGCACAGACAATATCTTCATCTTAAAACAAATTTTAGAGAAACACAGAGAATATAACAAGGAAACCCACATCTTGTTTGTAGATTACAAGAAAGCTTTTGACACTGTAGCCAGGCATACCCTCTTTGAAATACTAAGAAAGAAAGGAATCCCCGAACATCTTATCCTTGTAATTGAAAATATGTATAATAAATCTGAAATATGTATTACTTGGAAACCAGACCGAAAAGCGGAAGTGGACCAAGGCCTACGACAAGGATGTAGTCTTTCACCGCTACTGTTTAATATCTACATAGACGAAGCTCTTCGTGAGTGGAAGAGCAGATTAAAATTTTATAGCCTAGACCTAACTACATCAAAATTATGGACAATACTTTTTGCAGATGACCAAGCAATAATAGCAGAAGGAGAAGATATATTACAAAAAGCAACATATGAACTGCAGCGGATAATGGCAGAATATAATCTTGAAATATCAGACACCAAAACGAAAGTGATGGCATTCCAAGGTCGATACCCGATACGCTCAAAAATTGTAGTAAATAATAAAACAGTAGAGCAAATACAACACTTCACATTCTTGGGAGCAGACATATCATTCTATGGCGAAATCGACATAAATAAGAAAATAGAAAGATTCAATCAAATGAATGGAACTATAAGAAGAACACTGAGTTCAAAAGTGAGAAGAGACACTCTCATTAAATTTTACAAAGTTATGTCAATACCAACCTGCTTATACGGGAGTGAAGTGTGGACAATGACAAATAAGAATATATCAAGACTGCAGGCAGCGGAAATGAGATTCCTTAGAGCGGTAGCGGGATATAGCCTTTTGGACAGACAAAGAAACATACAAATCCGAAACGAGCTAAATGTAGAAAGTCTTGTAGAGAAAGTCACCAACTACAGACTCTCATGGCAAGATCACATGTTGCGAATGAACAACGACAGAATTCCTAAACAAGTGGCAAATTATCAGCCGAAAGGAAAAAGGAATATAGGACGTCCAAGAATGCGCTGGAGGGACCAAAACTAAGCGGCGTAACAGGCATTATGCCTAAATACTTGAAGATAAGAAGAAGAAGAATGTGGCACATTGTTACCTTTACATTAGTACCTTTCACGCAATTTTGAGTGAAATACATGCAATATTAAAAACAAGATTTTCTCAAACAACGATTCCAAATTTGTAATTTATAGTTTTTGTACGGATAGTGCTAAGTGCCCATAATAATATAACATAAAAGCCAGTTTGATGTAGTCTTTCGATTTTTCAAAAATCAAACAAATTTAATTTTTGAATAATCTCTTACGTTGTTAGTATTTTTATAAAATGAGCGTTTTCTATGACTCATTGCTTTTATGAATGGAATTGTTTCAAATGATTTCTTATGATAGTTTCAGAAAACTCAAATGTTTGCTGTGAAAATTACCTCCAAATTGTGTATTTTCAGAAACGCTCAAAAGACATTTTCTCAAAATGTGTCCAAAAGTTTCAGTAAAAATGTGCTTGTAGAACCAAGTTTTACCCTTTCATATAATTCTTAAAGTCATATTTCTATTATACTATTAGTGGTCCGGAAAATTGTGAAAAAAGAACGTGTTTTTGATAAAACACTATATACTCTATATAAATATTACATGAAATAAAAAACCTAAACCAGTGTGTTAATTAATATGTTTGGTAAATATTATAGAGAGTGTCTTAATTTTGAGAAAATAGTTTACTACTGAGTGCAATGCTGAAATATTTTAATTTTCTGCAAGCAAAGCGAATGATGTCAAAATCAAATTATTATCAAATTGTTTTTTATCAAATTATTATGTTACACAACCGTAATATGTTTACAATTAGTGTGGTCAAACTAGTCGTCCTTGTGGGGCAGGTGAGCCAAAGGCCTTGAACACTAAGGCTGTTGGTTCGAAACCCACAGTTTTAGTCATGAATATTTTCAATTGTGTTTGAGGCGTGAGGGGGAATTCACGAGTCCTACTTATTTTATTCAAAATAATTATCATATAACGCGTTATATTAATTAGCAAATGTAACTCCATTTACTCTTCATTTATGAATGATATATAGCTATGAAAGAATAGAAAGAAATAGAAATAAAGAATTAATCAAGCATCTTAAACAATTGAGTTTCAAGTACTTATGAATTGAACAAAAATTAAAGCCAAAAGTTAGTTAAACGGCAATGTTTTGTCCTTTCAAACCGACCGAAATGGAATTATGGGATATTCTAATTGGAATGACGACACATCCAACACAGATTCTCATTATGAATTTACTTATACATTTTATTCCACGCTAACAATGAAAAAATATTTCAATACAATTATGAGGGGGGCGAACTGAAAAAGCTTCCTCCCCCGACGAAATTCTTTCTGGGTGCGTCCCTACAGCTGATTTCCTAAAGGCGGGGGCGGCGAAAGTGACGCCAACAGACGCCCCCGTTGAGCTCGGCGCCCTCGGTGCCCTAGTATTGGGACTGAGGTCCACTCACCTCGCGTTTGTGTCATTCAGCGTAGCCATTTCGGTACAGCAATTAGCTTGCAGTCCTAACGGGGGCGGACTTTCAACACTAGCTAAGCTACAAGTAAGTCCAATTCAGCCTCTACCTAGAGAAGAATTCTAGTGATTTTCTGTTCTGATCGATAGTTTTTCCTACCAATACCAGGCGAATGCCGGAGCAGAACCCATTTCCACAGATCTTGACCCCAGTCGGGAGCTTAAAGCTTGTCCCGGCTGGACGATGCCACGCTGGCGGCGATACCTGGAGATGAAAACTTCCGCCAGCAAAGTGTAGGTCGACGCTGATCGATCTCACGATTTAGAGGGGGAGGAACACCACCATCTCTGGGATAAACAATGCACTACACTAATTGAACTAATCACCTTAGGAGATAGCGCGCCTGGAAACTCAAAATAATCGATCGGAGAATATCCATTTTGAAGAAAATCCTACAAACGACGTAAGCGCTAGCGTTGAGAATAGACGGACGGATGAACGGACAGATAGACTAAAAGTCGTTAAAAAATGACAAAAAAAAAATTGTTGTGAGAACCACCAAAACGTGTATTTTCATTAAAATCCCGACAGCGATTGTTGACAGCTTTACAATGCTTTCTCTACACTGCGTATGACAGTCAACATAACTAATACGATGTTTCTATTCCTTCCTTCGGAATGATTATTTCCGTTTTCAACTTCACTTC
Source organism: Gryllus longicercus (assembly GCA_038098605.1). Lineage (NCBI taxonomy): Eukaryota > Metazoa > Arthropoda > Insecta > Orthoptera > Gryllidae > Gryllus > Gryllus longicercus. The sequence continues at coordinate 577,366 of JAZDUA010000459.1, forward strand.
GGTTCGGTTTCGGTTCTACAATAAACGAGGCGACGGGTTAAAACGAACCGAATTGTGCCAGAGAAAGAGCCGTGGGCGAGGCCCGCGAACCGAGCACTCCTGGTTTTTGCGAAGGAAGCGCCGCACCGCGGGCCGCATGGGGGAACGACCGGGGAGAGGCCGCGCTTGCGCGGGCAGACGCAAAGCAAGCACGTGCGTCGCCCATTCGCCGTCGCCGTCGTTGCCGCCTTGCGCGGCGCCGAGACACGTGCCGGGGCGCTGCGCGGGCGGGCAGTGGCGGAGGCCGGCGCTCTGCTCCGTCACACCGCCGCCACCGTCGAGGACGAGGCCTCTCTGCCCCGGCGCCTCGGCCGCCGCTGCCGCCGCCGCCGCCGATGACGACGACGACGATGGCTGGGAGACAGCGGAAGGGGAGCCCGACGAGTACACGAGTCGAGCGCTTGGCCAACTTTGGGCGCGCGACAACCACGTCCCGGCCGACTGGACTGAGAGAGCGTCGGTCACTGCCAAAAGATACGACGAAGCTGCGAATGGTGTTGGCGGGAGACATGGCACGTTCGACACCATCGAGCTGTATGATAAAAGGAGGGAATCACAGAGTGACTCCACAACGTTGAAGAAAAGTTTCACAAGGGCAAACGAAAGATCGAACGATGCAGAAAGGAAGAACTTAATAATAAGCAGTGTGCAAATTGTGGAAAGTGATGACACTATGTATAGCGCCCGAGAAGGAAGTATAGATACTATGTACAGTGCCCATTCCTTTACTGACAGAGACAATGGAACTACAGAAGACAGTGGCTGGCAGGGGTTTGAAAAATCTGTTGTGCAGAGAGATGGAAGTTTGGTCACTATGTATAGTGCCCTATCCGACACTGAAGAGAGTATTAGAGGTAAAGATGACAATCAAGGAAATCAATGGTGAACACCACTTTGAAACGTATTCCAAGTGATGAGTCAGTCAAGATATATCAAACTAAGAATGTAGTATATTTTGAGAGTAGAAGCTGATTGACAAAGTATTGAAGATAATATTGCTCCCGACATCCAAAGAAAAAGCTAATAAGGGATGAATTCTTACCAGATTAAGATTTATATGAGAGCGCAGTGTGTTAGGTCGAGGGTACTAAATTTTAAGAGAGTATAAAGGTTGTCAAAAATTGTTTTCGCTCGTTTCCTCTTGATGAAAAATGTAACGTGATCTTGATGTTGCTTGCACTAAATATGGCAAAAACATCTCCTTTCAATATGAAGACATGATTCAAATACTTCTGCATATCGTGTCTAGCAAGGTAACTTTAGAATTCTTTCACATCACAAAGTATGACATTGCTCTACTATGACACATCATTTATATGGAGCTTTTAATGTGCAAAATCGGGGGAAGGGGGTTGATCCCCGTCTACTACATCCAGATATTTTTCTTGAACTTACGCTGCAATGGATTGATTTGATTGACTAGTGTTTCAGAGCACCTCAACTACTATGGTTATTAGTCTCGTAAGTGTAATACATGTTTTTGTCAGAGGAAGTGGTATAGGTCTTCCCCCACTGAATGGTGAGATCCGGCGACTGACCTAGATGTCGTCTTACGCGATCTTTCCAAATCAGTATTTCCCACCAGCGTGACTCCTCCCCAGGCAGAACAAGAGGCTTCCGACTGGTCTCCCGACATGTGTGGGAGTGTAGTCGATTGAAGTGTAAGGAAGATGTGAGGATATGATAGGGAATAGGAAGGAAAGCTCGTGCGCGATCACGTGGCCCGAATTATAGGGTATTTGTCAAATACCACGGACAACCTTCGATCAGAGCAGTCGGCCGCTGGAATTCTCCTACAGATTTAGAGAGTGTCAAAAAACCTGCCTTAGCTGCAGTATAGCTCAGAAGAAGACCACAACATAATGGCAAGGACGCGGAAGACAACGAATCCACCTGTCACAGTCTGACTCGAACCCTAGGACCTCCCAATGACAAGAGTCGATGTTCTCAGCCACGAAAGTCGGTGCTGCAATATAATGAGGAGCAACATTCGTAGGGTTCAGAGCGTACGCATTAAATCCGCTCCTCGTGTATTGTTATAATGGGATGATCTAATTTTAATCAGATGCTGATATTGCTTTTGGAGACAATATGTTCAAAATTACTATATTTCTTAGTTTCTTTGCGTTTTAAATATGTTTCCTAGTATTCAATATTTTCACTGTTGATGAATTTGGTGCACTACTTATTAATGAAAATGGAAATCCCAAGTATTTTCGAGCAATGATGCATTGAAGGAATGTTATCGTAAAGTTACTTGAGACTACTACCATATATTGGCTGAAATGGCTCAGTGCAACAACTGTTGCCCTAGCAGATTCTTTGACCCGGAGATCCTAGTGTTTGAGTCCATACGGAACAGAACTTTTTGACACTATCTATACACGAATTGCTAGATCAAATTCAGCCGCTGACTCGAGAATAATTCTAATGAGAAGCTGCTCTAATTGATAATTTTCGTGTTTCCCTGATCAATTCGAAGCGAATAATGGAGAAGTATTGTAACCGACAGGCCATGGATCACACACTATTTTCCCGTCCTCCTACTCATCTCCTCTTATACCACACACACACACACACACACACACTGACACATGCACTACCCTATCACACGTCAAGCTTATATCTTGTCGTGGCTGGGACGGTAAGTGACGGGGAAATTCCCTCAAGCCGACATGCAGGCGCCGAATCTCTTTATTTCTCGGGGGAAGGCACGCAGTTATCGTCAAGTTGTATCATTCACTACACTCTCGGGACTAAAGTGGTTGACGCGCACGGAAATACTTTCTGACTCTCTCAGTTTATTTAGTAAACAGACTTGTTAACTGCTCCTGTATAGAGAAACTTGTTTTTTGTGCAGTCATTTATTCATTGACGACATTGCTTTTGGGAAACATTTTGTTAGTTTGTACCCACTTACTCATATTCATAATTGAGGTCAACGTTACATTTGGAATTAGCTTCCGCTATAAAACATGTGTACCCCTCGAATCTCTAGGAATATATTCCTGTAGACAGATTATTCACATACTATCTATAACTTTGTATTATCGACTTATATTCATTTACATGATAAATCACTCAAGATTCTCTATTTATTTCGCAGCTTTATCATTTATTTGTAAATTTATTTAGGACGATCCAAAGGCAGATAGGTACCTCCAGGTGAATTTTAAGGCACCGTTCCTAAAAATACATAATAGTACTACAGCAGAGTAGGTACTTTTTCATATAATTTTTAACGGTTATGTAAATGATCTTTATTATATAACAAACTGAAATATGAGCTATGTTGCAAACACTTCTAAAATATCAGCTATGTTGGGCACAATTTTATTCATCGAACTGCTTGAAACTCAGGCCACCATGACTATTTTCTAAAATAGTGAAACCTCCTGAAATGGTCACCTCGATTAAGCCGTCACCTCCATTGACGATGTTTTTTGAAAAACCGATGATGAAACCGTGAAACCGATAGATTTTCCCATAAGACATAACTATTTTTTCTTTTAAGCGGATGGGCACATATCGTACATAAATATGTATTAGAGAGTTAAAACTTTTTAACTGATTTGAGATTTTGCTTCGTATTGTTGTAAAAAGTGGAAGAACCGGTGGATATGAGGACTAATGTTTATTCAGTATCTTTGCGCCTCGGAACGCAATGTCAGAATGTGGAGAATATTGATACAGACAGATTACTGTAAGAAGGGACCGCTTTGACAGCTACTGCTTGGCCACAGCAGGCAACATTTCTGCAGGTTATGTTCATGTCCTAAATTAGTTAATGCGTTCGTTTGCAATGAGCCCACTTGTAAAAGCTTTAGACACAACTTCTTGCAATGCCATCATTCAACAATACTTTATTCTGTTTCCCGACCTGTCCGGTCATCTAGTGCAGAGATATTTCGCACACACAAACTCCCGCTGCACATATAAAACTATCGAGTCTTAGATAATTGCGACTTTTTCAGGAGAGGCCTCGCAAGCAGAGAGGGAGCAGAGAACTTCGCCGAAGGGCGACCGCGAGAGACTCAGCCTCACAGAGCACAAGGAGAAGCTGACTGTTGTTGAGCGCGGACCCGACCTTCCCGAGCGCGACGGCGCACTTCGCCCTGCCAAACCCTCGCGCCGTTCGAGCAGCGCCGTGAAAACCGCCAGCCGCGCCACCACTCGCGGCCCTTCCCGCTACGCACACCTCACAGGCCCCAGCGATCTCACCGGCTCCTTCCGCTTCGTGGAAGTCGCGGGGCCCAGCGCGGTCGGCGGCTGCGGCTCGCACCGCCGACGGTGCAGCGTCTTCTCCACGCAGCCTCCCGAAGACCTCCGCTGCCCCGCTCGCTTCCGCTTCGAGCGACCCACGCGCGACGGCGACCCGGAGGTCGCCCGGCTGAGGTTCGACCTCACCGTCTCCAAACTCCCGGGGAGCAGCTCGCGGGGCGGCCGCGCGGATGCGCCGGCGAGCGTCGGGACCGGCTCCAGGCGCGCATCGCGCGCGCCGCGCCGCCGGCGCCTCGAGGAGTGCGTGTGCGCGGTCGTGAAGGAGTTGGCCGCCGAGATGGCGCAGCAGCAGCACTCCGCGGGCGCCGTCAGCAACGCGCTGCCCGGGCGGCCTCCGCGCGCGACGGCCTATCCGGTGGTGAGCCCTATTTCTCTCTTAAGGCTAAATGTTCTAGACACTAGTTCAATTTGTCGCCACCACATGGCAGCACCAAACTAAGCAACAACTACTTTATTAATAACGTCTGAACAAATGGGCCGATTTCAATCAGTAAAAGACATAAAATAAAGATTTATTCAGTATTATAGAGAGATTTCTTGGAACAATTCATCACACTTGAAAACATTTGAAGTAATTATTCAATATTCTTTGACAGTTAGATTTTCGCTTTTCGTGATAGTCACAAAAGTATTTAGAAACCTTTTTACTCTTGAGAAATCTGATAACGAAAATACTAGTGCAAGTAAAACACAAACCAAACGTAACTAGACACGTCTTCACTCTTCACTGTACACCCACATTCCTGAGCAATTAGGAATTGCACTTTTAGACCTCCGCAATACGTTAAACGAATGTTTGCACTACACGCGTAAAAACAATCTTCATCGGTATCAACCAACTATTAATAGTAGTTTTAGTTGTTGCTGAAAGAGCAAATCTTGAATTAATAATTATGCAAATAAACGTCCTTAGTCTGTGAAAACCACGGTGTACACAGAAAGCGTAAATAGTATAAAGTAGAGGAATCTAAGCCTTCTAAGCGTGACGTTACAAAGATGGCCACCATCACTAAGGGTTGACATATAATATCGATAAGTGACAATCCAACAAGAATTTAATAGAATGTTCAAGAATGTCTCATTCTATTGACTATAGCTTGAGAACGGTTTCTTTACAACCTTTGGCTTCAGAATGTTAGTTTTTAAGTCCCTGGAACGCTTTGTCTTCTTCTTCTCCATTTCAAGGATTAGGCAGGAATGCCTTTCCGTCTTCACTTTGCACTTCAGGACCATCTCTTTCTGGGTCGGCCAATATCTCTTCTTCCCTTCGGTTGGTAGTTCATCACTAATTGTGGAAAATGATCTTCCTCCATTCTTTCGATATGGCGCCGCCATTCTTTTCTGTTTTCTAAGATCCTTTCATTTATGTTGTATATATCTAGTTCTTTACGGATATCCTCATTTCTTATCTGGTCTTGTTTAATGCAGCCTTTAACTTTCCTAAGAAATCTCATTTCTGCTGCTTGGAGCTTACTTTGGTCTCTTTTTTCATTATCCGTGATTCACTTTCATACAGGAGAACTGGAGCAGCCATTGTCTTATAGAACTTCATTTGTGTGTCTTTCCTTGCTTTGTTCTGTAGTGTTCTGTTTATTATTCCACACATTGATCGAAATTTATTAGTTTTATTTTCTATGTCTTTATCTGTGTCATAACTGATGTCACAACCAAGGTAATTAAAATTTGAAGTCTGGTCGATCACTGTGTTGTCAATAACTATTTTTGAGCGTAAGGGATATTTACCGTAATGGGCCATAACTTTAGTCTTCGTTTTAGATATTCGGAGATTATACTAATTTCTTCCCAGTTGATGCAGTGTGTATACAGCTTTTTGCAGATCATCTTCACTTTCTTGCAGTATTGTTACATAATCTGCATAAAGTAGAACATTTAGGTGTTTATTCTGCGTCAACTGTATTCCAGAGCTAGCTATGCATCTCCATTTTTTAATAAGGTCATCAATATATATATATATATATATATATTGAATAGTGTTGGAGATAAACTACATCCTTGTTTAAGTCCCCTATTTATTAATATTTCTTCAGTCTTCTTTATGCCAGTATTTATTATAATTTTTGTCTCTTTATACATATTTTTGATGTTTTTTACGAGGTGTTCAGGATAGCCACTTTCGTTCATTATTTTCCATAGCTTATGTCTGTCCACGCTATCAAAAGCTTTCTCGAAGTCAATAAAGGCTATATAGGTTTCCTTATTTACTTCTCGTCGTTTTTTAATATTCTTTTAAGAGTAAAAACGTTGTCGTTACAAGAGCGTCCTTTCCGAAATCCCGATTGTTCTTCTCGTAATTTAGCCTCTGTTATAATTTTCAATCGAGCGTTGATAATTTTTGCAAATACTTTGTAAGCGGCATTCATGAGGCTGATACCCCTGTAGTTTCCACATTCATTTCTTTTATCTTTTTTAAAGATAGATATGACCTCTGTTATTTTCCAGGTATTGGGTGTCTTATAAGATTTCCAGCATTCGTTGAACAGATGAAGCAGTCTAAATTCGCTTAGGGGGCCTGCATATTTTATGAGTTCCATGTTAACTCCATCAGGACCACATGCCTTCCTGTTTTTTATATTGTTCAAGGCTTGCTTTAATTCATCCAAGGAGATGGAATCCACAGTATTGTTCTAGCAAAGCTCTTCCTCTTTAGGTTCAACAGTTCCAGTATACCAAAGGTTTATATAGTGTTCCTTCCAATTTTTCTTCATTGATTACGCGTATATCTGCAACATCTTTCTCCGTCTGATTTAAATGTCTTAACGCTTTGTACGCTAACATTTGTCTTCCATGCATATCATGTTCGATGGTACTTATAAATCTATCCCACAAGTCATTATGTGCAGATCTTATTATTTGTTTAGCGTTATTCCTTTGTTGTTTATATTCTTCTTTAGCTTCTTGGGGTTTGTTTTGAAGGAATTTTTTATATGATATATCTTTATCTTTTATGGCTTTCGCTATACAATCGTTCCATACTCTCAGTCCGTTTCTTTTCTTATGCTTTTTTTCTTTCCTAAAGTTTCATATGCTGCCCTCTCTATGCATTCCTTTATATTTTGCCATTCCTTATCCACATCATCAACAGTTGGAACACTAGACAGAAATTGTTGTAATCGATTTTGATATAGTATTTTTATGCTTTCTAGTTCAAGTAAGTCTACTTTGAAACTTTCCTGACTTGTCTTTTTCCTTGGTCTAATTTTCTTTCATTTTGCTACCATTACTATTGCTGCAATCACTAGGTAGTGGTCTGAATATATATCACATCCTCGGTGTACTTGTACATTCTCTATTTGGTTACTAATTTTATCATTTGCGATTACATAATCTATCAGTGATCTGAGGCCTCTGGCACTCCAGGTGAACTTGTGTATTTCTTTTTTCCTGAAAAAGATATTAGCAATTTTCAACTTATTGAAGGCTGCAAACTCTCTAAGTTCTTCTCCGTTTTTATTCAAGTGCTGTTCTCCAAATACCCCGACAACTCCCGGAATCGGAATGTTACCAACCCTGGCGTTTAGGTCGCCACAGACGAGGACATGATTATTTTTGTTTATTTTGCTTATTTGTTTTTGAAGATCGTCATAAAACGTCCGTGTGTCCTCTTTCCTTCCTTCTTCTGGGAAGTATATAAGCCTATAAGTATCACGCCTATAAGTATTAAGTGACCCCTCTCTATATTGAATTTGCACGTCGTAATTCGCTCATCTACAAAGGAATACTCCACTATCCTATTTTTCCATCTCTTATTAACCATAATTGCTACCCCACTACTTGCCCGTCTATTTTGAGTCCACAGTAGATCATCGTATAATATTTCATATCTTTTGTACCTTTCAGCTTTTTTTTTTGGTTTCCGTTATGACAGCTATATCTATTCCTTTTTCGTTTAGTTTGTTATCTTGTTCTTTTTCTTTATTACCTATCCCTCTGACATTCCAGGTAGCTAGTTTTAGTCGTCCCGTAATACCGAATCGTTTATCCTTGGCATGCTTAAGTCGTTTCCATAATCCATCCAGTTGTGCATTGTGAAGAGAGCCAGTAGTTATTGAATCCCCTGGCCGCGTAACGAGCGCTGCGCAGGTTAAGTTTGGTAGTGGGGCTGCCACCTCACAGCTTCCTAACAAAGTGGGTGGTATTTTGGGCCACCGACCCTAGGCGGATTGCCTTTGCTGGGCTAAGAGTTCCGCCTACCCTTTCCAGGACAGTCTCGGCATGTCGAAGCCCGAGATCTACGTCGGAAGTTCCTCTTCTTCATTCAGGTCCTCTTCTTTGGGGAACGCTTCGTTTAGTAGTTATTTAACAATGTAGCTGACCGAGTGTTGCGGGTTGCATTTGCCATGATTAGGTACTTTTTTAAACAAATCCTTTATACTTTTAAAGTCAAAGTGCAATTCATCACGTCTTATTCTTTGAAAATTTTCTTTTTTTCGATACCTCTTTTATAAATATCGGTTGCGTGTGAGAGTCGTAAAAAGTATGTATACTACTGAAATAATATAGAATATGATTTTCATCTTATCTGATTCCGAAAATCTTAATTTAATTCTGCGCCTCTGATTCAATCTGTTCATTGTCAAACTGTGGTGTAGGCTGCTCTTCCGTGGTATATATGCGTCGTGTGTATATGCGATGAGCAGTCGTCCCTTCACCGCAACCTGTCGCAAAGAGCTGGGACCAAAAAATCATGGGGAGTTTTCCAAATCCGATATGGCAATGGGATTGTGGTTCGCAAAGAGACAGCTTAATGAATGCCCACACCAAGTTCGATAGGCTGACTTGCTCACTGCCCTTAACCGCTTTATACTTCCAGCTCCGCTTTCGCTTCCACTGTTCTTTCTTGAGCCACTAAATCACCTCAGTTTTCAGTACTTGTTTGAAAAATGACTGGAAAAAAATCGGAATTACTTGAACACATAGGGTAGAGCACACAGTGATGGGCACTTTAAGAGCAACCAATAACTTTCATGCAATATATAATTGTTTATTTTAACAATAGAAAATTCATAATTGGCAAATGAATTACTAGATATATGTATATTTATGAGGTTAGTAAGTTAAATACTTTAACATTATACTTCACATTTTATAAAATGTGAAACTAAATTAAGGCAGAAAATATAGTGATAGGCACTTCCAAGACTATCGTGAGCACTTTGTAATACAGTGATGTGCACTCAGAAAAATGGATTGTAAAAAGCCCAACAAAGTAAAATAGGATTGTTGGAAGCAATTGGCTAGTTACTGCTGGTTTATTAAGCTTCAGTCATTCAATAATTCTGAAGATTTTGCCTCAAAAATAAATTTTTGTCGTCTGAATCACTTTTCTCTACAGAATTTACTGGGGAAAAGCATGATTTGTATAACACCTTTTGACACAATTTGCAGAAAACTACGAAGTTCTTAAAATTAAATATTTTCCACACTGGAATCTGCCCTGAAGAAAATACTTCCGTAGACGTCTGGAGGAAAGGGACTTGCTGCTGCTTCTTTCCATCTTACACATGCCTGTAGAGGTTCTCGCCTGACTAATGTCCTTATTTCTTTCACCTCCTATAAATGTGTTTAAACATTGAATGGGTGAATATGCCTTTCTTCGTGCAGAATTGACGTTTTGTTTTCCTGAGGTTAGCCTTGTTTCCTCTAAATGGTGACTTCTGCTTAATGTTATTGAACTTTTATACTCTTTCTTCTCAAACAATTTGCAGAATTTTTGAAATGTCAATTATTTGTTCTGTATGTTGTGGCTACAATGTTTTCATTATCCACATCTAATGCAATGTCATTGTACATCAGCCCAAGACAATTTGGGAAATCAATGCTTTCGGGGCTCCAGAGAACAAGGCTGCAAGCTCTAAAACCATTTTGCAAAGTTTCCGGCTTTATTACGCTTACTACCTTCTCCAACACCTATGCGAAGTCTTTTCTAATGTCAGCATCAGAAGGATGTTCTCGACGCCATGTTAACACTTCTTTCTTCCACGCATTCTTTATTGGTTCAAATACAGCGACATCTACCAATCGGAGAATTCTTGAGGCGTTCGGATGCAGTGCTATTAAAATTATTTGTAATTCAGAACAGAGCTCAATTGTTTGAAAAGTAAAGTGACTTTTTTGACTATCCACGAAACGAAGAAAGAGATTTCCTAGTAAAGAGCAGTCTCAACCAAAAAAATTTACAAACTGAGTTCAATTGAACAAAAGGAAGAAGTCTCAATTATATCAATAACAAATATAACAGATTTAATTTTTCACTGTGATAACTTTGTTCAGAGCTTCTTCATACGAGTACCTCAAAACCAGTGCAATTGAATAATCTGAAATGGTTTTAATCAATTTTTATGTCATTTGGCTTTGCTTTTATAACATGTTAAGAGAATTTTATTAATAATTTTTGGACATTTTTAGGTAACAAAATCCATCCCCTAGTGATAACATTTAACCCAAGAACCTTTATTGAGACAGTAATGGGCATTTTCAATTTTCAGTGATGAGAACAGTGCTCATCACTATTTAAAATATTTCTAAATGAATATTTTCGCATAAGGCAAACAATGTTCGAAAATTCATTATTAACATTACAGCAATGCGTAAAGAATAAGTTGTTCAAATTACAGTTATGGGTGCTCCTTGCTCATCATTGTCCTACACGTCAACAATACAATACAACACAGGTATTATTTAAACACACCCACACCTGACAACAATTGTATGGTGAATTAAAACACACTCACAGGTATTATTTAACAAAACGTTTATTCGTAAACAATTATATACTAAAACTACTTGATCTATTTACAGATATATTACACAGTACTTGTGTTCTTCACTTCCTTTTTTCTTACACACGACTCCGTTCTCTCGATTACACAGCTTCCTTCTTGATTTACACAGTTCACTTCTTCTGATTATTTATTTACACTGTTCTCTGCAATCTACACTATCGCACAGTCCTATGCACTGTCCACGGTTCACTGCGCTGACCACAATTCCACCAGGGTCCACTGCACTGCTGTTTACGATGATGCACACTTCACAGCTCAGCTTCCACTGCAGACTTAAAACTGCTGACTGCTGTTCCCCTACTCCACTACTGTTTACCGCTATGCACACTCCACAGCTCAGCTTCCCCTGCAGACTTCAGACTGTTGACTGCTGTTCACCCACTGCACTACTGTTCACCGCAATGCACACTTTACAGCACAGCTTCCACTTCAGACACACTGACGGACTCACTGCTTATTCACTGATTACATACACTCACTGATTCGCGGCTGCTTACTTCCGACTAACTACTTACACTGACATACTTACACTGACTAACTTCTTACTGACTCGCGACCGGCCGCCATCAGCGGCGCATTTATACCTGGCCGGCGCTCGTCTCGACGCAACCAGCACTTTCTCCACCTTTCCCCGCGAATAGTCCGGAACCGTCCAGTTCGGTGGGAAGGGGGGGGGGGCGCCGGCAGATGACGCAATCCGCGCGCAGCGAATACCGGCAGGTGATGCAATATTTGTTACAATACATATAGTTATCGCCATCACCTCTTTTGGCTTATGGTCTGCTCTGAGAAGGTGAAAACACTTATGAAAACGTAGATTACGAGCCTGGATATACTATCCATTAATCAGATTGCAATAAAAACAAACGCATTGACTTAAATCCATAATAACTGGACACACCTCCGCTAACGAATTCACAACGTTTCGATGCACTGACGACAAATGGAGCACACAGCTATTGAAGTGAACTTACGCTCACTGCGATGTCACATTAAATTCATATTTCGGGGTTGCAAACTTAAACACACACACATCACAGGGATTACATGCAGACGGCCTCTCGCTGTTTAAAAATCTTCTTATTACCCCCCTTAGTTGCAATGCCCATCACTATACTCGTGCCCACGACTGAACTGGTTACCCTACAATTTTTCAAGATAAATTCAGTTGTATACTTCTATAAAGAGGATAAGAGAATGTCTGCCTCAGTTAGAGCACCAGTAGTATGATTTGTGAAAAAAATGAAATAAAATAAACTAGTGATTCTAAAGAATGGCACTGGCTGTCTAGTTCGTTTCCTAATACGTTTGGACTGGGCTAGCTTTTCTGTTTTTCTCCACCCTCTTCCTAGCTGCCGTTTAGCAATTTGTCTAAAGTAAATTTTTTGACATTCTCTCTGTTTTTCTGTCTCCTAATGGCAGAACTGAAATATGACATAAAGAATATTATAGGGGAGTTGACAAATATGGAAATTTTCGTTGCAACATTTGCAAACGCTTTCTAAGAAAATGGCGTTTGGCCGATTCTAAAAATGGGGTTGATGAAGCTCATTTTCAAGGAAACGTTTGAGTTTTCGAGAACAATTGAGGCATCATTTAAATGAAATGAAAAAAATATACAAATCGCGGGTGACGTAATTAGTAAGGACGTGAGATAAATGTAAGAAAACACAAAAGTGTAATTAAAAAATAATTTACCAATATGACGTTTACGTCATATAAAACAGTACAACGAGCACTGTTCCTATCATAAATTTAAACAAAATTGATGCTTTTTGAGAAATGTTTTATATTTTTTTAATGCACATATTTCACGCAATATTGCACGAAAAGTACTGAAATTTTGAAATAAATATGCATGACGTCAATGAAAGAACTAATTAGGGAAAACAAATGTCAGTTCAAAAAATATCAATCTTCAATATTATTGTTGTGAGGAGACACAAAAAAAAAATTAAACATTTGTACCTTTCAAAAATTCAAAGTTAACAGTAAAAATCAGGCTAATACCAACTTTAGAAGTGAATTTCAATCTATTCTTACAAAAAATTTAAAGAAAAGATTTGGAGCCATTTTTGAGCAAATAAACAAAATGTCCCAAGGGTTTCATATCCCCATATATTAAAGAATGTTTTTCAAACTAGCAGAGCTTTGAGATTGGCCAGATCGAGCGGGGAATATTCACTTTTGAAAAAAAAATTCTAAGACTAGTTTAGGCGCTAGTGTTACTTACATATGGTCAGACGAACGAACATTTTGAAACAAAAACAACAACATTTTATCGGGCTAGAAGATAGGGCTCCACCTATTCGTCGTCGTCGTCAGCATAAGGAGGAGGTTGTATGGTAAGCAGAACGCTTTGGCCGCTTTTACCCCCAGAAACGTTCCTAATACTCACTTGGAAATTAGGGTGAGTCGACCTCAGAGCCTCCCAGAATGGAATCACCACATAAAAACCACAAAGTATGACCGGATTCAAGCCTTGTCGTTCAGGCCAGGAAGCCTACGCTTATCACTGAACCGAAGCATCGCGGCTTCCCATACTAGGAAGCTAATATTTGCCGAACCTTCTGCTACTCGCGCGATAAATGACTCGCTACTTCGCTAATGACGAATATATGGAGCCGCTTATAGATTTATGCATTTTCAATGATGGCTCTGTATCTCGTACTGAAAGAGAGTGACGTACCGCCCAATCGAAGTGGTTGTGGTTGATGATCACTTAGTGGTTAAAGAGAACTTTATTTTCAGAACGGCCCTGATCATACATTAATTTCAACTTTCAACAAAACTAAACCCATTCCTAGTAGCCGAGTATTTAAAGATATAACGTCTCAGTTACTTAAAGATTAAACTCAGTTCATTTGCATGTATTCAGTCCTATTTCACTTGAACTTCATTCCTATGTATCACTCGGTTTTATCATACACAAATCGTTACTCTTTTTCTTCCACATAATCTATCTTGTGCTAGCCATGTCCACTGTGTGTCTATTACACACTATTTCGCTCAACCGTCGTTACTTCGGTCTTCCCACACTCCTTCTTCCGATTCTTGGATCCCACGTGGAGGTGGCATGGGCCCATCTACAGTAACTGTCTCGATCCTGGCAATGTGTCTTCCCCATTTCAATTTTCTCGCCATTGATTGAGCAACTGTTATCCCAGTCATTTTTCATATTGTTTTGTTTTTATGTTTTGTTGGATTGTACATGTAGGATTTTTCTTTCCATCCTTCTTTGACAGATCGCAATCTTCTCTCTTTGTTTCTCTGTTAGGGTCCAGGTTTGAGCTCCATATAGAAATACAGGTAGAATACAATTATCGAATATTGTTTTCTTCGTCTCAATGTTTTGAGTTTTGTCTATGAATATAAAGGATAATGTCAAAAATGTGTTCCATGCTAGAGAAATCCGTCTTTCAATTTCTTCGTCAGATCTGTTGTGAAATGAAATCGTCGGTCCAAAATAAACAAATTTGTTTACATACGCCATTTTACATCATTCACATTTACTTCTATCTCTTTGTGTTTCGTCATCAACTTAGTTTTACTAGCGTTTAAGATTAGACTAGCTGTTCTGATGTGATTACAAAAGTCTCTCATTGTCTCAAGTTCCATGGCTTATTTTGCTAATAAAACTATGTCAACCGCAAAACGTAGGTGTGACAGTTTCCTTCCATTGTTTTGTTCCCCCAAATGTGTTTTCCCAATTTAAATTCCGGAACACTTGTTCCAAAATCGCAGAAAACAGTTTTGTTGACTTAGGATATCCTTATATAACGTCTCTTGATATTATAAATTTATCTCCCGGTTTTTCTGTCTTCATATTTGCCTGGTTGTTATAGTAATCATTTTTATATACTTGATTTGAATTCCTTGACGGTGTAGAACTTGTAGGACATAATGGTGTTCAAATGAATCGAATGCTTTGGTGTAGTTGACGAAGGCGATATAATTTTAAATTAATTCTTTGACTTTTCCAAATACTTAATTGGTAATATACATAAGAAAACAAAATCAATTAAAATCAAGAAATGAACACACTATTGAAAACTAAAACTTTTAATAAAAATTGAATCATATCAGCTAAATGTAATACATCTGGAATGAATATTTGAACATGAGCAACATATCTTCTCATGAGGAGAGGCAGGATGCTACAAAATTAAACCTTTTTGAATCTTCTATTACATCTTGGTGGGAGGCAGATAGCTTTTCTGACCTCCCCCACGCCGTAGCTCGGGCGTTCAGGAACGAACAGAATGTTGAAAGCTGACTCCACAATTAAATCTCAGGGTTTAAGCCTTACTGTTTGTTAATAAACGATTAACAGTATTATGTTTACCCATACACAGCACCGGGTGTTTAGTGGTGACGCGCAGTTTTGGAGCTGGGGTTGTTGGAAGTTCGGTTCCAGATTGTTACAATTTTCCCATTTAAAACAATGATTTACAAAGTGCGTAATATTCGCACGTGTCCAACTAAATTTTCTTTAACGCTGAGAAGGACGGTATCAATATTGTTCACAAAGAGAGATTGAACATTATAAGTAATGTGAATGGGAGATCGTGATTAAAGCAAAAAGCAATTTGGTGAGGAATAGTGAATAAATTTATATTTACTAGCAAAGACGGTCTTGCAACTCACCGGCTCCCGTAGCGCAATGGTAACAATACCAACCGGGACCTGCGGGTTCGAATAACACATGGGCACGAATGTTTGCTTTATTGTTGTGTCATGATGGGGTTATTACAACCACCATACATGACTCCATTAGTCCATTCCTTCCGAGACTTCTCCCAGTCCGAATGTTGTACGAAAGTTACTGACTGCGTGCCAGGGGAAAAAGTTCCGTAATGGGTTTGAGAGCCCCAACGTTACCGCCACCTGCCCGCCAACAAACTACCCTACTTGTAACAATGCTTCAAGCGCCGCCATGGGTTTAGGAGTAAGTGCTCTGCCGCAATGGGCTTTAATGCTACTACGGAGTAACAGAGTGGAGACTTGAGTCAAGGGACTCTAGGGTGTAAAATGGGTGTGGTATTAACTGAGGGCGGGGAGCGTCAGGTGATAACCGAAAGGTTAAAAATGATGTAAAATATTCGATGGTGATGATGATGACTTTCCTGCATCTCTCGGATCAAAATGAGAACAGAAACAAAATAGATACGAATGCTCTATTTCTTTCAATCACGTGAAATGTGGCAATACTGGTTTTGTTTTTCTTGGCGTGCTGCAAAAGAAAGGTACGCCTCGCATCAGTGTCTTTTGGGCTCTTTGCAGAATGAGCCCTCGCTCGATGTGTCCGCGTGCGCCCGCAGGCTGGCGCGGTGGCCGTGCCCATATGGAGCCTGCAGGCGCCACCGCGCGGCGGCGGCCGGCCGGAGGGCAGCGGCGGGGGCGGGGGCGGGGCCGGAGGCGGGGGCGGGGGCTGCTACTGCGGGAGCCGGCCGTGCTCGGCGGCGCCGTCGCTAGGCAGCACGGGCCCCGACATCTGCCGCGACGGCTGCGAAGGCGAGAATGTGCGCGCGTGGCGGCGCGTGTGGAGCAGCGTGCACCTGGCGGAAGACGCCGCCGCCGCCGCCGACGCCGCCGACGCCGGCCTCCCCCCGCCGTGCGCATGCGCGTGCGCATGCACGTGCGCCGTCGATCGGCGCCCGCCGCAGCGCGCGCTGCCGCACAGGTATTATCCGTGCACATTTTCTTGAGTCCTCATTTCGCTAGATGCGAGAGGTGTGGGAAGGTTTGTTATTTCGACGACAATACTACTACAGAACTCTTGAAAACGTGCGCGTATAATAGGAGAGGGGCATGAGTCGAAACTGGCGTTGGCCGCTCAGTAGAGTTTGCACGAGATATACGTGCACTCGACGACAGCTAAAGTGCGAGTGAGACACGCAAGAAGAGAGTCAATGCGCCTGCACAGTAGAGCCCTCTACTCATACTATCACTGTTGACAAAACATCAGGTAGCGTACTAGGGATTTTAATCACCGAGAAGTTTGTGGTGCCTGCGTTAGTAAATAGTTTAATATGTTTTCTTGTACGCTTTCTTACATAACATGTAAACTATTTTTTTGCTGACCAAGGCTACCTATTGAAAATATAGGAAGTCGATGTTTCTAAGGAGACATTCACTGCAACCTTCTCGCTCCTCTGTGACGTTACCGAGCGCAGAGATTCCATGTGAGAACTCTAGTATCAGTAAAGACATTTGGTTATTCGGATTTTATTCGGAAAGTCTCCTCCTCCTTCTCCCACACAATGTCTCATTTACTGAACTGATTCCCCATCATCTGACGTAGTCTTTGGCAAATGTAGTAACGCTATGAGTTGGGGGGATGGAACCATGCGAGTCAAGAAATTGAAATTTTGGAGATACTGATACCATCTTGTCGAGTATTTGAAATACGTTCTTGCAACGAAAGTGACCTCGAAAATCTATTGAGGCCAAGGGATATTGCAGCAAATTAATTTGATGCACAGGTAAATGCAAAAGTGTTAAGCGACTTTTACCAAAGCATGAAGAAGGAAGTTTACTTACATAAAACTGTGAACTGTCAGGTAAAAATAAATCTCATAAAAATATTTTTCCAAAAATATAAAACATGACAAGTAGTGCTGGCAACCGAGTAATAAGGTTTCCCCGTCCTTTCAGTCGAAGCCTCTGAGTGACCTGCAGTTGCTTTTTGGCCGCGAAATTCAAGTATCTCACATTTTCCAATCTTGTACTTCCCTGACACAGATAATGATATGTCCAAAATGTAACAGGTACATAAAATGGGCAGGAATTTATAATCAACACATGAATGAATGAAAATAGCCTTCTGAGGCGATGTGGCTTTGGTTACCAGTCGAGCGCCATTGCTCGGAATATTGACTTCTACGCATGTCCATGACATTATTATTATTATTATTATTATTATTATTATTATTATTATTATTATTATTATTATTATTATTATTATTATAACATTGTAGTAAAATGTGCGGGCTGGAGAAGGAGATCACACACATTCTATCATTCATCACACACAAATTGCTTGATATTTCCCCCCCAAGCCTAACACTAGCTCAGACCAGTATGCAGTAATTACGTACGCCCATTCTGATTATCCCAGCAAACTGAGCGGGTCCCGCCACGTGAACGATTACAACCTGATATCATATTCCTCCGATTCCGGTTTTACTCCGTCGGTTGAACCGCAGAAAATCGGAAGAGCGCAGTAATCGCGAGCTCCGATTCAATGACTAAGAGGCCAGGCTCCGAATGCCAGCGATAATGACAAGTATACAAACGCATAAAAATAAATACAATAGAGACGGCTCCGAGCAGGAAAAAAGATGATTCTTTACATGCAGTTTTCTCGGTTTCAACTCTGACTCTTGTCCCTCCAGTTGAACCTTCATATACGTTTTGATACTCATCACCCTTCTATTACCATAAGGGCCATGTCAATAACGATTAAATTTTTGTTCCTCTCAGTAATTTACATGCATGGTGTAATCTTGTTGTAGGTGACAAATTTAAGGGTCAGAAAATATAAAAAACATATTAATTTACAATTTAAATAAGTACATTTCCCACGAGACCTACGTCATCGGGGAATGTGCTTTACATAAATGATGCAAGCCTTTTCACGTGATTACTCTACGTTCTTTTTTTTAATTTTAAATTTTCCATTTCTAAACCAAGAAAACACAGTACATAATAATTATAATCAATATTTGAATATCAAGTAAAAAAGTCTAGTACGTTTTATGGTTAACTCCTGCGGTATCCTGTAACATCCAGACGCGACATTTGCCCTGATAAAATATGCATTTCCATATCGTACAATCAGCTGAGGTGGCTCAGGGCATCAACTGATGTTACTGCAGTGACTCTGACCGGGAGGCCCTATGGTTCGGATTCGACAGTGGCTGGATTTTCGAAATTAGCTAGAAAGCTAGGTCGAGTTCCCCTGCTGCCTAGAGGAGAATTCTAGATGCAGAATTCCTAAGCAGGCCAATGCCGCAGCAGTATCATAACAAACGGGCCAGGGACTGGTCGCATTCCTTCCTTCCTTTTCCTTGTCCTGTCCTCACCTCTTACACACACTAACATGCACTACATTACCTCACAGTCCAGTCTGGAGACCAGTCTGGAGTTTAGAGCTGAGCTTGTTTCGTCAGGGACACGTCCGACGTAGGTCGGCGCCGGATCTCGCCATCCAGCGGGCGGATGATCACGGCTGCCTGCCTTGCAATACTCTTACGGGGCTAATGATCATAGCAGTTGGCGGGAGAGGAATCACTAATCAACCACTGAATCTTAGGTACAGCTGCCCGCGCTGCACGATGACGCGCCACGACGCCGACCGAGAAGCGTCGTTGCGGCGCCATCTGTGGAGCGCCGAGGACGCGCGCCCCTTGCGCCAGCGCTGGGCCGGCAGCGCGTGCTACAAGCGGCGGCCGGCGGCGAGGCCAGACGCGTGCTGCACCTGCTTCAGCGCCTCCGCGAGGCGCGACGGGGACGGCTCCTTCGGGGCCTGGGACCGGCGCAGAGAGCCCTCCGGGTGGGAGATGGGTTGCAGGTGCTGCGCCGAGTGCGACCGCCTCGAGAGGAACCTCCAACAGTGGAATCGGGAGAGAGCGAGCCGGTCGCTCTGGGATGAAGAAGACAGACGCCCCAGTCGGTGGGAGCCCGTCCAGAATCGCAGTTCGCGCTGGCGGGATCACGACAGATTTGAAATGGGAAACAGAAGAAGAAGGCTCTGGGGAGACGAAGACAGATGGAATAGATCGTGCGTCTTTCAATGTCCATGTGCATCCGATAGATGGGATGAGCCAGTAACAGAAACAACTTCGTCCGATGGAACAGACGGAGCAAGCTCTTTTGATGCGGAGCAGGATCCTTTTTTACGGAGACACAGAACTCTGAATTATCGTGTGGATCGGGAAATCCCTCGGAATCGAACTGGTATAGGGCCGTACTATGAAAGCCCCACTCGTCAGAGAGCCTGCGAAAACATTGCTGAGGTAGCACGTCTATCAGCAGCAAAGACTTCACAACCTGTTTCGCCGGTTGTATCAGAACCTTCACGCTTTAATGATGTACTAGAACGAGAGGGCCATGCCTCGAAGACATTTTGCAATCCAGAAGACTCAGTGCAAGGGTCTGTTCAAGATAACTATTTTTTATTAGCTCCACCTGCTCATTTTAGTACGGGTTCGAATGCCGTAGAAAACTCCAGAAAGGAAATAAATTCATTACTGGTCTCCACATCAGCAGAAACAAATGGACAAACCCCAAGTAGCAGCACAGTTTTAGGCGTAGGAGAAGTCAAAAGCAGGGTTTCAGAAGTGCCGGAAAAGGGCATAAGAGTTTCGGAGACTACATCACAATTCTTTTATCAAACTATTGTTTCACGGGCTCGCGACACAAAACACACAAAATCAAATGGCGCAGACGGACAAAACATTGTAAAGCGTGTCGCAGAAAATTACAATAAAGTAATTCCAGGTGTCGGTTACTCGGGTGAGAATGTTGTTTCAGAATCTACAAATATACGTGTTTCTCGTGGAACGACAGTAGATTTTCCCGACATTAAAAATAATGAACATAATGGCCAAAAGAGTGGCGGAAGAAGAGTTATGACAGAAATTTCACAGGTTAGAGAGGGTGAACCACTCTTAGAGACCATTATATCATCGTCAATAACACGTACGTGTGGAAACGGGAACGATTGCACTCCCTTTAGTGTACCCAATAATTGGTCTGACGATTCTACAGCTACTGTAAGGTCAGCCAATTTCTCTGCCTCACGGAGCGGCGAGATCCGCGAATCGATTCATCGAGACAAACCGATAACCGAGGACGGCGACATTCTGCAGCTGAGAGAATTGTTCAATAAATATTCCTTGTCTAATGCGACTGGTATGCCAGGGAATACATTCGAAGCTGCTTGGAATGTCATTGAAAAATCCAGTATATTTAAGAATGTAGTAGATAAACATAATCGAGAGATGGATGCAATTGGAAGTGAAAAGAAAAATTCATCTAAAGAATGTTTACGATTCATTTCATCGAGCCAAGTTCCAGAAATAGTGAATGCAGCGTGGAATGTTATAAAAACATCTGGTCTGTTTAAGGACAAATTAGAGAAATTGGGGAAATCATCAGAAGTATCGAGTCAGTTCAAAACTATTCCTTCCGTGGAGCCTCATCCACCAGTTCTCTCTGGGTCCGAAATATTTCATTCAGCATCGAGTGTAATAGAGACCCCAGAAACTTCGAATCATAAACAGGATAAAGAAACGGCTACAGGAAGTAACTCTTTTAGAGATGATACTCAACATGCAACAACATCGAATGCAGAGACGGAGATAGTACATGCGGCGTGGAATGTGATTGAAACATCTAGCGCGTTTAAGGAAGAATTAGAGAGACTGACCAAATCGTCAAGTGCCGTTGACAATCGTCGCACTGGAACAACGCCTAAGACTCATTCAACAGAAATATTAGGAATCTGGGATAAATCAAATGCAAGATGCGAATCACCTTCTCAGAAAAGGCAAAAACGTAGTAAAAGACACGAAGGAGGATCACAAGGCCCAAGCATTTCTGGAGAACGTGCTGTGCTTTCAATGACGGATTTTAATGATGGAAAGGAAATTGTTCAGAAGGCATGGGATCTGATTAAGAAATCGGACGAATTTTCTTGTTTATCATGTAGGCACAGATCAGTATCCAGTGAAACAGAAAGACGTGTCATAGGGGGCGGTGGTGGTGGAGATGGTCGCAGTGAAATTGGAAGTGTTACGACACAAAAATGTGTTGGTGATTCTAAAGAAAAAACGCATGAAAGTCGGATTGAAATGGAACGCATGAATGCTGATCGCAGTGTTATTACAAAACGCAACGCAGGAGATAAATGTCGCGCGGCTTTTGGAGAACTGAATTCACATGAAAATGAGCTAATTCACACGGCTCATACATGTGTCCTTGAAACAGGTGTGCCGGCTTCTTGCGCAGGAATACTGTCTTCTTCTCGACATAGCTATACGGATGATATTTACAGAAAACCTCACGACAAGAAAGTTCATTTCAGAACACCAGAGAAACAAGATAGTGTAATGGACGCTCGGAAGAAAATCCACTCTCCCAATTCACCCTCAACATCGCGCGAATGTACAGATGAGAACGTGCTTGACCGCACACAAACAACCATGACGAATAATGCCAGTTCGCCAATGAAATCTTCCGCGCTTTGTAGTTCGATTTTACAAATCTCCCCGGTTGATGTGTATGCATATGAAGCTGCTGATGTTTTTAACACCATCGCTCATAAAATGAGAAATTTCAATTCTACAACGAACGACCAATTTAATCAAATTACCACATCCAAAGAGATTGGTTACAGAGAAATGCAAAGCGCAGGAACTACCACGTCATATTCTGAAGCTGAGACGTTGATACGAAGTACGACTGGTGTGCCGACTGACAATAACAAACAATCCACACCAGAGCAAGCTGAAAGTAATGAAGCATATTTGACATCAAGGCAGAACGCCGGGGTCCAAACAAACTTGAGAAAGGAGGAAAGGGTTAGAATTCCAAAAGAACATTCGGATAAATGTATTCAGGCAGAACAAATCCCATCGGAGCGAATTGTTTGTTCGACTCACATTAATGATACTCTTGGTTGGCATCAAACATTTCCACGATGGGGCCCAGCAAAAGGCTTCCAAGCAGATACATTGGGGACTTGTGAGAGAAGTGCCACAAATAATGAAATAAAGTGTTCCAAATACATTCAAGTAAACCAAACAAAATCGTTGAGATGAATCTTTTAAATATTTTTCGCAAATTATACTTATCAAGAAATCAAAGCATCGAGACATTTGCAGGAATGCCTAGACATTTGTAGGTATACACAAAAAAGATTGGTTCATGCTTTGTCTTTAAAATTGATCATCATTAAAATTCTATAAGAAAATTATTTTTGTTTTGTAAGTGAGAATCACCAACAATGAAATTTTTATATCCAATTTACACCAAAAATCTCGAACAAAGGGCCTTTTGAAAATGCAAAAATACTGCCAAAACTTTCAGTTGGTAAGATATAGATTTTTGAAAAACCGATGGCATTATATCAAATTGAATTCAAATTAGGAAGATATTATGAACATATTATTTCGAGATATATAAATATATTGTATCTCGACGTCTTAATTCTAAAGTACTGTACGAAAATTCAAGAGCAAATGCATGATACCTGATATTCAGATGTCTATAAATGCTGAAAATACATTTTATATGTATTTGTTAGACGAAATTAATTGAACTGGCCCATTGCGGATTCGTGTGTAAAGAAATATTACTTTAACATTGTTACCAAGCAATTTTCCCTCTGGATAATTTTTATATCGCAAATAACGAGTCGTCAAACTTCAATTTCAACGTGACTGTCATCTTATAATACAAAAAACAGGTTCATACTGGTAACAGGACTGAGGAGCAATTGGTATTGGACTTATTTAAAATAATATCACGTTCGTTATAATATTATGATGATTTGTTACAATGTCAGCATTGTTCAGCAAACTACGTACGAAATAAATGTAAACAATTGCTTTTTTCATTTTGCAGCTCACTATCACTGCCTCGGCTTACAACAGACGCCAATCTCAAAGGTATTGGGGTAATCCTGTGAAGCATGATGTACTTGTCGTCTCCCAAGGGTTTTTGTAACATCGCAACGAAAACAATAAAAATTTCAATTAAACATTTTGACACTTTTTTTGCAAGCCTCTCATTTCTCAATCAAACCTTTGAACCGATAACTTTTTTAAAAATTTACTGTCAGTAGATGGTATTGACATTGTTCGATTTACAATAGCTGTTTGAGGCCTGCCTTGCGTTGTTTGGGTTATGTGAACTGCATTTTTTGGTTTAATTGCAAAGCAGACTCGAATCCCTTATGATAGCTCGTACAGGGTACAGGATGTGCTTCGGTTTTAGTTAGAAACAGACGATTTGCACAATAACATGTTTATTCACCTTGAGATGTGATGATTGATACAACTCACAATTACATACATTTTCGGATGGTTCACTTACAGTAGAACACTTCAACAGTCGTGAAAAGCTGTACGCTTACGGTTCAAATACCTTGCGATACACAAATTAACACTATATGTTCAGAGTGAACATTAAACAGAAAGACTCTACGTAAGGAACATTTGACATCCTTATGGCGGCGGCATGCACTTACGTGCGCGTTGATGCCGTGATCACCTCAGACTGAAGGTTCTGAAGATTCTTTAACAGTGCCGGAGCGCCGGAAGAATCTCATTGCAGAGGTGGGATAGAGGGGGTAATTCTAATTGTCTAATCACCGATTTCTATTTTAAAATGTTCCAGACATTTCTGGAAGCTTTGTGACGGTTGAATAGTCGTTGAGACCGGTGCCTCCGAGTGGCCGCGAGGCAGTCGCTGGGGCGCCCGCACATATCCGCCGACGCGGCGCGCGAGCGCGAGAAAGGCTTCACGCAAATTGTGTCCAGCGCTAAGCATGTGAATCACATGTATGCATAATTCTCTGCTTTGCGGTGTAGACCCGAACAATAGCTAAAGCTTGGAAGTTCATTAAATTGCACATTTGTTTAATGATCACATCATTCTAAAACTGTACGACAGATGGTAAAATATTGAATATAAGTTAGAGAAAGTTTTTCTTATAATTAATATTCTACAGATTTTTGGCCTAAAATGGTTATTTACGAAATGCGAGGTGTGGCTACAAAAAAAACTGAATTGATTTTTGAAAGATAAACAGCGTAAGCCTTAAGGTCAAATGCCACATAGTGGAGGCGCCTGACATTCGCTCTTCACCTTCCAGCCGGTGTGACGACCATAGCCTTCTCCCGGGTCAGGCCATGGCCTTTGTTCGAATTGGATCGTGAACCTGCCACTCGTCGAAAAAATCGTAGGCGCCTGGATAGTGTAACGTGAAATTTTTAGTGAAACTCGGCAAGTCCGCAACAGAGAATTTTTCTTTTACAAGTGTACGGTAATGAGTGGCATAAACTGTTCAAAGAAGAACAAGAAGAAATCGGAGTAAATACACGTCCAGGACGTCCTTCCACTTCGAATACGGAAGAAAACATTGAAAACTAGTGGTGCTACAACATCACATACTTTCTCGCGTTATTGAAAACAGTTACGTAATATAGAAATATTGCATTTTTTCGCCACTAACACCTCAGTTATTATTAGAAAGCGTTCAATTCAACCAAGAAGCGAGAAACGCACTGTTGCCAGGGCTGCTCTGTAAAAACATGTGCTTTCACTTGACTAATAATATCAATACAGTAATAATATAAGCAAATGACATCAAAATAACTAAAATTCTGATTGCTCACTCCTGAGTTGCCTTTTGTCATAAGAAAATCGTTCCGATACCGATTCATTGTTTTTCTTTTATTTAATACGCAGTACAGTTTTTTAGGATTAAATGATATATAACAACACCGGGCATTCTGAAGAGAAATTTATAAAAAAAGCTTGCGAAATTCTTCGCAAACGAAAGTGCTGGGTCTCAGTCTAGGATTTACACCACCATCACCTGGACTTAATAAAACAGCTGTATCTTATCACCGCCAACATCTTGACGTTCGACAACAGTTAGCTTCACAATTATTGATGCCGCATTGTGTCAAATTGATTCCCCCGTGTTAATTTTTAACGAATTGCCAGAATTCAGTGGATCTAATCAAACTATTTCATCCGTCTATCTTATCTTCAATGTCTCAACACTTATTGTTGTGATTTTGAAACGAATTGCATTGGTCTGTGTTTTGTAATTATGATTTTTTTACTGTTGGCGCATGAGGGAGACATTTTGACTCCATGTCTGTGTTTACGATACTGTTTTTGTAAGTGCTAGTTCTCCTGTTATTGAATGTTTTGAAGTTACAGAAGTCCTTAATTGATAAATTAGTTAAATAATCATGGACATACCTCTTATCTCTCTTCATCATGCCATCATCTTTTATCTGATCCTCTAGTAGAGACTTCATACACACGTTGAACGGGTCAATGCGTAAATGCTCATATTGTACACAAGTCAGCAGTAGCGGAACGAAATAAGTGCGAGCCTGTCCGCAAACATTTTATCCGGGCCCCCTTTATAAAAGTGTATATGAAACACAAGTAGTGTTAGTACCTTAAATAAAAGTATCCTCTAAAAATACTCCCTCTTTTACCTGGGCCCGCCCGCATTGCGTTACGCCACTGCAAGACAGAAACAGACCCCATACAAGAAAGATTCTTTTTTTTTTTTAAACATTGGCCAAAAGTATATAAGGGAATAAGTGGAGAGATGATTACTGAATATTCAGCCGCTACAAGGACGAAAAAACATTTACAAGGTGTTTGGCGAAGAAGAAGATATATAATCTAATGATAGCAAAAAGGAAGAAATTTTGACATTGCGCAAATAGTGTTTCAATAATACAATGTACAATGCTGATTAAGAGCAAATTTTGTACAAAAGACTTTGATTCGAAATCTATCTCCAATTTTGAAGTTTTTAAATTATTCTTCCAATTGTCAAAAACTTGGGCACTATTCAACAACAAAATTTAATAATAGAATTTAGAGCCATCTTTTTTAATTTTGAGGATCCCAAGTCCTTTATGTAAAGTACTCCCCGAAATTAAAATATCAGTTTCGAATCCCAGGGGCCGCGACACCAGCCAGAACGATAAGGTAGGTAATGAACACTTCAACACCGGAACATATCCTGTTTTATTCCGATCACGAAACACATAGAAAGAATGGCGTGGCAGTTATATTAAAGAATAAATTAACAAACTTAGTGTACGAATATAGAACAGTGAGAGAATAATGCTTGTACGGCTAGGCACAGACTGGTGAAGACGTCCGTAATACAAGTCTATGGACCAACCTTGGGCTCAGAGAGATAGACAATTTTTACGGCCAGCAGCAAGATGAAATTGACAAACTGCGGTAAACGGTAAAATTGACAAACTGCGACCACTAAATGCAGCGTTCCAGTGAGATGCATGGGGGGATAAGGGAGAGTTTATAGATGAACTAGTAGTGCTAAACAGCACATGCTTCACGCCTCCTTAGTAACGGTAATGTAATATTATACTGCATTTCTATCTATATCAAAACATCTCAGTCGATGAGAGCTGACAACAAAGCGCTCATGCAGCAATTAGTGCTGACAACAATGGGCATATATTTTTATTATCAATTCTTCCTAAATACGCCAGTTTTGCCATGGAAGGTGGTTTGTAGTTGGTGTGAAACCTCTATATATTTCATTAATTTAAAGCAGAAATTACGCAAAACAACTGTCTTTTTCAAAAAATTGTACATGACCTTTTTTAAAGAGCTAATTTTGTACAACAGTCTTTGTCTGAGGCAAAAATTTCTATCTTCAATTTTGTAGTTTTGAATTTTTTTGCAATGTTCGAAAAAAAAGCGATACTCGAAAATAAGACAAACGCCGTATTTCTTACCGTTCCTTATTACATATGCGGAGAAAATTAAAGAAAAAATTGGAGCGGTTTTTGAGAATATTTTTCTGTAAATTTCAATTGCAAAATGCGCAAAAACTACATGTTTTTTCAACAAATTGTACAAGACCCTTTTTTAAGAGATAAGTTTGTACAACAGACTCTGTCTGAGGCAAACATTTCTATTTCCAATTTTTTAGTTTTAATTTTTTTTAATTTACAAAAGAAAGAGCAATACCCGTAAATATGACTACCGCCATATTTTGTATCGTCTCTTAATAATTGAGCGATACAAATTTTGCTTAAATTTTGTTGTTGAATATTGATACTGACGTTTAAGCGAATGGTGCAGGTCTCATTTTCGTTGACATCCCCAAGTTTTCGAAAATAAGTGAAAAAAATTAAAAGAAGAATTTTGAAGCGGTTTTGAGTACATTTTGGTAAATTATAATCTCAAAATGTGCAAAACTACTCGTTTTTCAAAAAATTATAAATTATTAATTTTATACAACAGACTTTGTCTTAGAAATATTTGTTTCCAATTGCGAAGCTTTAAAACGTTTTTTTTATCAATTTTCGAAAAATCGGAGGTGTCAACGAAAATGAGACCTACATCATTCTCTTCAACGTCTTTTGTACTATTCAACAATAAAATTTCATTTTAAAAAATTGGAGCCACCTTTTCGAAAATTTTGAAAATGTCCCAGGAGCTTCATTTAAAGTAGCTCCCAAAATTAAAAATTTGGTTTCAAATTCTAGAAGTTGCAATATTAGCTAAAAATATTGCGGAATATCAATTTTGGATAAAATCTGCTGAACGGCTTATGCGCTAGCGTTGTGCATTGACGGATGGACGGACAGACACGTTTTGCAGTCAATCGATTTTTTGGTTTGAAGAACGCACAAAATATGAATTCTGGTCACACCACGTGTTAGAGGATTTTTTTTCTATATTTAGCAACTGGATTTATTCACTTTTTCCTTACCCGGACCCGGCAATAAGTGTTTTTATGTCGAAAATTCGCCGTTAGCCGGCGCACGATTACAATAGTCTCTTATTACGTTAGTAAGTTCGAGAAAGTAAAAAAAAATACGCCAATACTCTTCAAGATTTGGGAACAAATCAAACAGTAATATCAAAGAACCACACATTCTAACTAGTGCTACAGAATAGCACGGACTTTCTCGTATTGGTTTTCTTTTTTCATTAGTCTCGTCTTGCTACTCGGACTTGCCACACACTGCTGCCAGCTGCCATCTACCGCCGTCCAAAGTACATTTTTTGGCATTTTTTAATTTTTCGGTTTCCTAATTCTAGAGAGGTAATATTATTTTTAGATTTTTAAAGATCAGTAGAAACCTCGTCCTAAAAGGAAAGTTCTTTTGAAAAATGTTAGCGAGGAAGGGTTAACAGTCTAACGAGCCGAATAAATACACACGATTTCCAAGTAAACAAATCGTATATTCTGATGTACGTGTTACATAGCTTAGTGATCAATAACAACTGAGGAAAAAACAAAAGGTTGAGCGCGATGCGCACAGACAAATCATGGCGCATGCGCGCAAACAAGATAGATGGCGCACAACCGCTACTCGCATTCAAGAGATAAAATTCAAGTTACAAGACTTCCCCTCGAGTCGGTTGTTCATCCGTCGGTCATGCGTTAATCTTCATCCCTGCTAATTGTACGCAGTGCTTATGTTTGGACTTCGGTAATCCCTTCGTCAGGAAATCTGCAGCTTGGTCTTCAGTAGGCACGTGTTGCAGACGAAATTCCTTCTTCTTCAGTACGTCTCGCACAAAGTGATGGTGGATATCAATGTGCTTGCTTCTTGCATGGTACGTATCATTTTCGGCTAATATCAGAGAGCCACGGTTATCGCAGAAGATGATGAGATCATCGAAATCATAGAATCCCAATTCTGAGAGAAACCGTTGAAGGAATATGGCTTCCTTCGCGCTCTCCGATAAAGCCATATATTCAGCTTCCAATGTTGACAATGCGACAGTCCGCTGCTTACGAGAGTCCCAAGAGATCGGTCCCCCGTTCAACATAAATAGATAGCCGGAATAGGATCTCCTGTCACCGGCACAGTTACCCCAGTCAGCGTCAGCGTATCCCTTGAAGGAGCCTGGGTCTAAACCGTACGTCAGTCCCAAATCAATCGTGCCCTGTAAATAGCGTAAAACGCGTTTAGCGGCTCTCCAATGTTCGGAGCCAAAACAATTGTTAAACTGTCCAAGGTAACTTGCTGCGAATGAAATATCGGGTCTTGTGCTTGATGCCAAGTACGTAAGAGCTCCAACAAGCTCACGATATGGAAGGCGAAGTCTTCCGGCGATTGTGACTCGTTCTTCTGCAGCTTGACATTCGGGTCCAGTGGGGTAGAAACGGCATTGCAATTTTTCATTCCGAACCTCGAAATTAACTCCTCAATATAGCCTCGTTGATGAAGTGTCATTTGCCCGTTTGATTGCTCGAATTCCATTCCCAAACAAGACTTCACGAACCCAAGGTCCTTCACGACAAAATTAGTACGTAGTCCTGCGATTAGCTCGGATATTTCATCCTCGTTGCGAGAAGCTATCAGAATGTCGTCGACGTAAGTCGCAATGAGAACCACATCTTCCCCTGAACCGATGTAAAACAAGCAAGGATCGGATTTCGATGGTACGGCTCCCAGCTTCTTCATGGTTGCGTCCAGCTTCATATACCAACTTCTCCCGGCCTGTTTCAGTCCGTATAATGATTTCTTCAAACGGCATACCTTCTCACCTTCGCGGAGTTTGTCGAGCATCTTCTTCGCCTTTGATCCAATCTGATTTTCGCCTTCAGAGTCTACGATGTCCCGCAAGATTTGTTGAAGATTTTTCGGAGGTTTCATATAGATTTCCTCTTCAAGTACTCCGTTCAAATATGCAGTTTCGACATCCAGCTGTCGAATCTTCATACCATGACTGGCTGATAGTGATGCCATAAGTCGAATGGTACTTCTTCGTGCTACCGGTGCAAACGTCTCTGTGAAATGTATTCCAGGTTGTTGGCTAAATCCCTGCGCAACAAGCCGTGCTTTCCTCTTTTCCAGCACTCCGTTAGGATGAAATTTATTTCTCAGCACGATTCGACTGCCTACAACCTTCTGATTATCCGGGCGATCGACCAGATCCCAAGTATCATTCTTCACGATTGATTTGATTTCAGCTGCAATGGCTTGACGCCATTCGTCTGCTTCTGGACTATTCAGTGCTTCTTTAAAAGGTACTTCGGAGAGAAGTATCTGGTTCTGCTCATCGTGAAAATCGTTGCTAGGTTCTGGAACACTGTTGTATATCTTCCTCGGTCTTCCCCTCAAACCTGTTCTAACTATCTTCGGTCGACCGCTGCCTCTATGGCTGATTTGTGAAATCGGATTCTCCTCGGAAGCGGGTTCTGGAGGGCTTTGAAAAACGTCTGATCCTGGCGATGATGCTTCCGTCTCGGTGTCATCGTTCGATTCTGTAGAATCTTCGTCATCAGAAGAGTCAAAAATGTGGTCTATTTCCTCAGTAGGTTCCGGATGCCTTGATGAAAACTCCACTTCTCTAAATTGTCGAACCTGCGGTGAATCCTCTTTTCCATCGATGGCCTCTTCTTCGACGGGAAAATCAGTCGATTTACTGTGATCCTCGTCTTCCAAAAAAGTTACATCACGAGTTATCTGAACCTGCCGCTTCTCCGACGACCAAACGCGATATGCTTTGGACTCTTCTGCATATCCTAAGAAAATTCCCTCTTGACCTCGATCGTCGAATTTTCCTTTCCCAGGAGTTCTGTCCAAGTAGTAGACCTTACTTCCAAATATCCTAAGGTTGGAAACGTCCGGAGCTTCGCCAGTCCATGCCTCAAATGGGGTCCTCCCATTCAGACTCTTTGTCGGTAGTCGATTTCTCAAATAATTCGCAGTATTAACTGCCTCTGCCCAAAAATAGTCAGGCAAATTCGATTCCTTGAGAAGGCATCTGGCTGCTTCCAATAGTGTCCGGTTTTTTCGCTCGGCGATCCCGTTCTGTTCCGGGTTGTAGGGCACAGTAAGTCTCCTTGAAATCCCTTTTTTCTTCAAATAGTCGTCGAACTCACTGTTCAAAAATTCTCGGCCGTTATCGGACTGTAGACATTTAATAGTTATACTCTTCTCGTTTTCGACACGTGCGGCATAATTGGTAAACGCCTTAAAAACTTCGTCCTTGGACTTTAAGAACTGGATCTCACACCATCGTGTACTGTCATCAATAAATTCGACGAAGTACTTCGATCCACCCAAAGATGCTGTCCGCATTGGTCCACAGAGGTCCGAATGTATCAGGTCCAGAGTGTTTGTCTGCCGCTGCGACTTGTTGGGAAAAGGAGCCCTCGTCATTTTACTTCGTAAACAGACGTTGCAGTTGAGTTTTCCGGTCGTATCTGAGAGCAAAACACCCTTCAAAATTCCCTTTTGAATACCTTCCTGGATATCTCGTATATTCGCGTGGCCCAGACGTCGGTGTAGAAGTTCGAGAGTAACTTTGTTTTCCTTTGGTGCGGTTGCAGCAGTATAAGCGCCTTGTCCAGATTCACGGATGAAATATAAATTTTCAATCCTTTCGGCTTCAAGCACTATCTTTTCATTTTCATCTCGAATAAGTGCTCCTGTCTTTCGGAAAAGAATTTCGAAGCCGTGATCTGTAATTTTACTCACCGACAATAAGTTTTGTCTCATTTCCGGTACATAGATCGCGTTGTTCAGTGTGACATTCGCTGTCTTGTCATGCGCGCGTGCGACAAACTGCGCTTTGCCTTCGCCTGCCGTGACTGTTGTAGCATTACTAGCGAATTTTACCTCTTCAGGATTCGGCACGATTTCGCTGAAGTAGTCTGCGTCGATGCAGAAATGACTAGCCGCTCCGCTATCTAGGCACCATTTAACACCCGACTGTGACCTCTTCTGACTCGATACGTAAAAACTTACATTCTCCGTGGATTTTTCTTTTGCACTTTTCTTCTTTGTCGGACATACGTTCGCTTTATGACCGAACAGTTTACACTTATAACACCGGATCGTCGCAATATTCTCTTTCTGTTTGTCGCCGTCACCTTTGTCTTGTCGTTTTTTAGAATGTTCTTTTTTCTTCGCGAACGTGGCCCCTGACGGTGTGTTTCGCGTGACACTTTTCCTCGCGTCACTTTCCTCGAGAATTTTAATACGAAGTGCCTCCGGCGTTGGCAATTCGTCTCGCGACTCAATGGCACACCGAAAATTTTCAAACGTCGTTGGCAAACTGTAGAGTAATAGAATCGCCAGCAAATCTTGATTTATTTCGATGTCCATATCATTCAGTTTGTCTACCGAGTCAAAGAAACTATTCAGATGCGCGCGCACGTCGCCGTTTTCCGCCATTTTCTGCAGCGTCAAACTTTTTAACAACGTCGCCTTCCTCGCTGGTCCTTTCGACTGATAAGTCTCTTCGAGTTTTATCCACATTTCGCGCGAGGTTGTCCAATGTTTAATTTGTTTCAACTCGCTCGTTGAAATCGACAATATCATGTCCGAACGCGCCTTCGCGTCGTTACGTGTCCATTCCTGAATGTTGGCCGCGTTCGCGTTATTTTCACCAGGTTCAGGTTTCACCGATCCACCGTTTACGTATTCCCACAAATCATTTTTAGTGAGAACTGCCTGCATTTGCAGTTTCCACGTATCGTAATTGTCTTTTCCCAATAACTCGATACGTCCCACGTTTCCGGCGTTCATAATGGCAGACACAAAGACACAAAGAAAACTTTTCACGCGCGTTCGTTTTTGATCTGTAACACCGCTCGTTGTTCACTTTTCACAGTTTTTCACAGTTTTCGCGAACCAGGGCTCATAACCTGTTAGCGAGGAAGGGTTAACAGTCTAACGAGCCGAATAAGTACACACGATTTCCAAGTAAACAAATCGTATATTCTGATGTACGTGTTACATAGCTTAGTGATCAATAACAACTGAGGAAAAAACAAAAGGTTGAGCGCGATGCGCACGGACAAATCATGGCGCATGCGCGCAAAGAAGATAGATGGCGCACAACCGCTACTCGCATTCAAGAGATAAAATTCAAGTTACAACAAAAAATTTAGAGCCGTTTAAATAAAATTGACGTTTTAGCGCTTCTGTAAACTTGAAATTTGAAGCTCTTTAAAAAAATTATGAGGTTCCGAAAAACTTCATATGAAGTAATTTCAAGCACCATAACTCACAAATACAAGAGTGTTTACAAATTCCTGGAAATTTGCCTATCAACGGTGAGAGATATTTGAAAAAACATTACATTTGTGTAATTTTTGAAAAACAAAACATCAAAATGAACTTTACATCATATTAAAGAGTAAAATTAGCACTATCCATTGGAATAATTTCAACAAAAAAAATTGGAACTGTTTTTGAGAAAATGGCGTTTGAACATATGTGAAAACGAATTTTGAGCTAGTTTTCATAGAAATCTGTTGAGTTTCCACAAACCTTTATGTAGTGTCCAAAAGAAAGCAATTTCTAAAAATGGATTTATTCCAACCACAAGTACAGAGGTAGACAAATTCAAGCCAGATCCAAACAATTTTCTAGAAGATGTGCCGAAGAATGTCCAAGTCACAATTTCCCGGGGAGATGTCCAAAATCGCAGCCGTGGAACCGTTCACTGTTTCACGAGAGAGGGAGTCCGTAGCCGTAGCCGTATCGTCGCACTTGTTCACCATTCACTATTCACTTCTCGATTCAGGCAGGCGTTTGACTGTCTCCGCTCCGCTCTTATAGCTGGCTCGGGCTGCGGGTCCGCTGGCCAGCTGTCCGATACGGATGCGCCCGTCCGCTCCGGAGCCTGGTCGAGCGTGACGGCGCCGCGGCGTCTGCTATCGCCGCCCTCTCTTGAGTGGCGCCGGAACTAATTTCCGGAGGCACTTTTAAAGGCACGCAGTCGACCACAGCACTTTATCTGTTATTATTTGTATCACATGTACTAATGAGATCATATCAAATTGCCGATAATGTCAATATTTACCTGAGAGACAAGTCAAAAATATTATACTTTTGTATTTTTTGAAAAAGCAAAAGAATAGAGCAGAAAAGAGTTTATGCCATCTTAGAGTTTGCATTTAGTATTATCCTTACTAAAAGTAAAAAAAAATATTTGGAGTTGCTTTTGAGAAAATCTTGTTTTTGTAATTGTTTTTGCAGTTTTGTAAAATTGCACATATTGCTCGCAATATAGCGCGAAAGTCCTTTTCACATAACATTTTTCTTCCTTCGTCTCAGCAGCGCCAGGTACCTGCAGCGTTTGCCATTGAACGCCACAGAGAGAGGAAGGAGGGGCAAGTCGTCTGGAACAGGCCCCCTGCCGAAGCGCCCAGCTGTGTCTCGCCCTTCGGTCCGTCAGCTGTTGCGTCGTGTTGCGCCACTTGCTGCGCCCTGCTGTCAATTCACTGCACCGGAGTTTACTCACGGCCTCCCGTACGGGAAAAGTTCAATTTCCGGAGGACGTGATTTGAATTTCCGGTCTGAATCTCACCGACGGTCGCGATTCTTGAAATTAATCGGCAATGGCAAAATAATGCAATTGCATGGCCAGCGTGATAGCAAATTTGCGCCATAGTCGTAATTCTGACCACGATGCTTTTTGAAGGGCCTATTACTGAGTCCTCAGTTCGTCGATCGGTAAGTTGCACTTATCAAAATAATTCAGACGAATAAAACTTCACTATGTTCTTCCCGCGAGCCGCGACCTGCTTCTCTCTTCTTCCATCAAGCTCCGGCTCCTCCGCGGCTTCGCTCCCCACTCCGTCTTTGCAAAAAACCCCCCGCCTTTCCAATCTCCACCAATGATCCGCCTAGGTACCAGTGAACTCGTCTATCTTTCCTGTAATTTGTTCGGTAAACTGAGGTCAAATTCGCCTTTGTTCACACTCTAACATCATCGTTGAAAGTCGCACGTGCGTGAAACTAAATAAGTAGAAATTTTCCTGAGGAGGCAATTCATTGCCTTGTCGCGCAGGCAGCTCAAAAGCCGCTACGCCTTTCCACCCGATTGCCTCTAATCGTAGACAACTGTGGCAGCGCGCAAGCCACGTTCTACATCCGTGCTCGTATTCACGCCCATCTCTCCAATTTCCAGTAGTCATTTCAGTATTAGGTATTTGTTTGGTCTGATTGATTGGTTAGCCAAATACGTCGTGCAAAAGAGCCTCACTAACTTCCACAGCGATACATTGGCGCTTCTCCGTCGCCCCCTTCTCCTGTTACAATTATGTCGGCGCCCTCTTCGCTGGCTTCTCCGCAGCTGAAGGCACCTACCGCACCTACCCTAGCCGGCGCGTGACGAAGCGTCCAACGTCTTTGTTCTCAAGCCCTGTTGTTTCGGTCACTTGCGCCTCAAAACGACCTGTCCTGCCGCTTTTACTTTCCTGTATACGTACATATATAGGGTAGATAAGCATTTTTTCGAGTAATTTTGATTTTTTTGCTCCACAAACCGCTACGCAGCGCTCCCTCTGCTAGCCGCAAAAAATCGAAGTTATTAAAAAAATGCTTATTTAACATAAGTCAATATGTATGTCATTGGATTCGTCTACGCTCATCGTGATAGTCCAAACAATTTGTATAATTTTGTTTGAAAAAAAAACAAAGTTACATCAAATATCTCGTAACATACAAGTGATAAAATATAAATGGATACACGCATCAATTAGCCCCATTCTCTCGTCTGTGAAAACTTCTTTGCAATAACTTCAACCGTTCAAAAGTTATAGAAGTTGTGTAAGTTACGTGACTCACAATGTATCAGGAGTTATATACGTAGTTTAGGGAATGTTATATTCATCATCGGAAAATAATTTCTAGATAACGGAAATTCACGTTTGGGGTTTTCTGATACCGAAAAAGTGTTTTTTTTTCAAAACGTTCATCTGTTCGTTCGTTTGTGAACAATACTAGCGCCTAACACATACATAGGATTTTTTCCAAACCCTTCTCCATCTGCCTCGAGTCGAAACTTTGAGATTTTGAAAAACATTCTTTAAAATTTGGTGGTACTTTACATGAAGACTTCCGGACAATTTCAAAATTTCCTCAAAACGGACCGAAATTGTTTCTTAACATTTCTTATATGAATCAATAAACATTGACTTATAAACTTGACAGAGGTCCGATTTTCACGGTTAACACTGAATTTTCGAAAAGTGCAATATTTTTTTCGGCGTCTTTCTCCAACTACAAAATTACAGATAGAGATTTTTTCTTAAAATAAAATTTGTTATCCATTGTGAGTTCTTTCGTTAAGTACATTTTTTGAAAATTTTAGTAGTTCAGCGCAATATTTGAAATTTAAAAAATACAAAAACAAGGTTTTCTCAAAAACGGTTCCAATTTTTTTCTGTAAACTTTTAGTAGGGGTAGGCTAAATGTATTCAATAAGATAACATATACGGCATATTGCTATACTCTTCTGTTTTTTCAAAAAATTACATAAATGTAATTTTTTTGAAAGATCTCCAACGTCGTTAGTATGCACATTATCAACATTTTGTAAACCCTACTGTATTTGTGAGTTATTGTGCTTCAAATTAAGTTTTTCGAAAACTCAAAAATTTTCTGTAAAAAAGAGCTTTAAATTTCGAATTTACCGTCGCGTTTAAACACCAGATTTTTAAAAACCGCTCCAAATTTTTCAAAGAAAATTTCCATTTAGGACTAGATTTTATGATTTTTTAATAATGTTAAAATAATATTTCCGCTCTACAATTAGAAAACTGAAAAATTAAGTAAGAAAAAATGTACTTAGGGCGTTGATAAATGACAGCTGGCAAGAGTATGTGACAAGTCCGAGTAGCTAGCCGAGACCAAACGAAATAGAAAACTAATACGGGAAAGTCTGTGCCATTCTCTAGCACCACAAGTTTGTATATTTTATTCTGATCTTAATGAATGTCACATAACAGTATACGGTATATAAAGTATACAGTATATAAAGTAAAATCAATTGACGGCAAAACGTCTGTCTTTCAACACTACTATCGCCTAAACCATGCGTACGATTTTTCCTAATTGAAGAAATCTCTGTCTATCTGGCTCGAATCGAAGCTTTGAGATTTTTAACTTTGGGGGTATTTTACATAAAGCCCCCAGACATTTTAAAATTTTCACTAAAACGGCTCCAAATTTTTTTAAAATTTCTTGTAAGAATACAGAGACTAATTGCACTGTTTAATATGAAAGAATTCATTTTGCTATATTATTTTCTTTTTTCAAAAATTACAGAAATGTAATTTTTACAGATATATCACGCCTTTGACATGTACATTTCCAGCAATTTGTAATCACTATTGTATTTGTTACTGAAAGTGCATGAAATTACTTCAGATTTAGTGTTTCGAAAACTCAATAGTTTTCTGTTAAAAGAGGTTTTTTGTAAGTTACTTGGGCAGCGATAGATGGCAGCTGAGAAGATTTGGAGGTAAGTCCGAGTAGCTAGTCGAGACGAAAGGAAATAGAAAACTAATACGGAAAAGTCTGTGCCATTGTGTAGACCACCATTAGTTACTTTCCCGTATACGTACGTACACTACGTGATCGAAAGTATCAGGGTACGTGGCTAAAAATGAACCAGTTCTTGGCGCTCTCCATCGGTAATGCTGGAATTCAATAGGGAGTCGGTCCACCCTTAGCCTTGATGACAGCTTCCACTCTCTATGGCATACTTTCAATCAGGTGCTGGAAGATTTTTGGGGAATGGCAGCCAATTCTTCACGGAGTGCTGCACTGAGGAGAGCTATCGATGTAGGTCGGTGATGCCTGGCATGAAGTCGGCGTTCCAAAACATCCCAAAGGTGTTCGATAGGATTCAAGTCAGAACTTTGTGGAGGCCAGTCCATTACAGGGATGGATGTTATTGCATTGCAACCTTTCGGTTATAAGCCGTGCAGTATGAACATGTGCTCGATCGCTTTAAAAGATGCAATCGCCACCCCAGAATTGCTGTTTAACAGTGGGAAGCAAGGTGTTTAAAACATCAACGTAGGCTCGTGCCGTGCCTTTCAAAACAACAAAGGGTGCAAGCCCCCTCCATGAAAAACACGACCACACCATAACGCTGTTTTGGACGTGTCCGAATATTTCTGATAACATAGTGTATATACGGAGTAATATAATATAGGGAAAATTATGTAATGCTGCGGAAAATCGATTTCGAGATTTAAACGGAAATACACCTTTTGAAGTCCCCTGATACCGAAAAAGTGGATCTTTTCAAAGCGTCCGTCTGTTGGTCCGTCCATCTGTCTATTGGTCCATCTGTCCTATCCGTTTGTAAACACTACTACCAACTAAACCAAGCGTACAATATTTTCCAAATTTAAGAAAAACGGGTCAATCTGACTCGAGTCGAAGCTTTGAGATTTTGAAAATCATTCTATAAAATTTGGGGGTACTGTACATGAAGCCCTCCGGAGATATTCCAAATTTTCTCAAAAATGGCTTCACATTTTTTCTTTAAATTTCTTTTAAGATTGGAGTAGCATGCACTTAGATAAGTGTCATAGGTCAATTTTCACGGTTAGCTCCGAATTTTTGAAATTTTAAAATTATGAATTTTTTCGGGGGCTTCCTACAACTACAAAACAAAAGATTGAGATTTTCCCTTCAAATAAAATTTGTTCTCCGTTGTGAGTACTTTTATTAAGTTCCTGAACATTTTTTGAAAATTTTAGTAGTTTTCGCGCAATATTTGGACTTTCAAAAATATTACAAAAAAGTCTTAAAAACGACTCCAATTCTTTTTTGAACTTTTGGTAAGAATAGTGCTAAATGTACTCTGGGATGTCATAAACATCAGTTTGTTCTATTCGTTTGTTGTAATTTATTGTATTTATTGTCTTTAAAAATGTAATTTATTTGACTTCTCGCTCGCCTTCTTCATTCTTACATTAGCGGCGATTTGTTAACATAATTATATTGATGAGTACATATGTTTTAAATAAAGTTTCTCGGAAACTCAACAGTCTTCAGTGAAAACTAGCTTAGCACAAAATTTTGCATTTTCAGAAACGATAACTATATAAATGCAAAATATAGAAAAAAATCTCTTACACGTGATGTAGCCAGAATCCATGTTTTGTGCATCCTTTGTTCTGAATACTCGATTGACGGCGAAACGTCTGTCTGTCCGTCTGCGCACAAAACTAGCACATAAAACATTCAACCGATTTTCCCTAAAATTTACCTCCCCAATAGGTTCTAGCTGATATCGGAAGCCCCAGGGATTTGAAAGTGATGTATTAATTGTGGAGGGTACTTTTCATGACTCTCCTGGGACATTTTAGTAAAAAATCTTACTGTGTGTTGCGGATTGCATTTGACATGAGTTTTGATTTGAGTTTTTCTTTGTTCTTATTTTCGTGAATGCTTCCGATATTTTAATAGTTATTCTGCTATTTGGGGCGGAGATGAATCCAACAAACCAGAGATAATTAAAATTGGTAAAGTCGTTCTTGTTATAAATAGTGTAACTAACATGTATGTATATACATATACATACATACATACATACATACATACATACACACATTTTAGCGGTACCCGGCAAGCGTTGTTCTGTCCTTCACGTCCCACTTTCTCCTTCCCTCTCTTTTCGCCTCTTCTCCTCTCCCCTGTCTTCGTCTCTCCCTCACTCTTTGTCTCCCCCTCTCTTTGTCTCACCCCCTCTTCCTCTCACTCCGTCCCTTCCTGTCTCTCATTCGCCCTCTCACTCACTCTCTCTGACCTGTTCATACACATTTAGTTGCACATTCTGCATGTGTTTAAGCAGGTGGCGAGAGAAGCGCCAGACCAACAAAAATGTAATAGAATGTTCGAGAAGATCTCATCCTGCTGATTATGGGGTGAGAAACGTTTCTTTGAGCCGTAGACCTCAAAATTTTAGTTTTTAATGTCTTAGAACGCTTCGTTTGGGTGTTATTTAATGATATTGAGTCCAAAATCTTGCCGTGTGTTGCGGGATATAGGGATATCAATGTAAAACGAAAACTAACATTGTCCATGGGTAGTGTCTGTAATTTGTTTACATGTCTTGCTTATAGAATAAGTATTTTTTAGAGTTAAATCGATCTTAACAGACGGATTTACAGACACATTTTTTTGCCAATACATTTTACTTATAATAGCCCGAGTAACTTCCGTCCGGTCGTTCGTCACTCACGTAAGCGCACTTCCGATAGAATTAATTTATTTTTGAGCGAGTGCTCCTACAGGAGATGCAGACTACACTCAGTTCAACCGTCGATGCTGTGCAGTGGCAACGCCCCGTTGTCTTTCCATTCTATCAGTGCTATTACGACCTGGTTGATCTCATGCAGCAATCATCACCTCGCTGTTGCCTCCCAGCTCGTCCTGTCCTGCTCGGTATCAGCCCGGGGTACAAGGCAACGGTCAGCAACAATAAAGCTCGTGTGGATTGTTGTTTGAATGGGAATTGAATTAGAATGAATACCAGCAAAAATGTAAATATCTCATTCAAAATTTTGGTTTTCTAATGCCCTAAAACTGTTCGTTTAGGATTTATTAAACGATATATAGTCAAAAATCTTTCCGTGTGATGCGGGTTGTATTTAGCATAACTGCGGGTTGCATTTAGCACAAATATCCTTTTTGGTCGTGAAATTTTCCGATATTTTAATAGTCATCCTGCTATTCCGAGCGGAGAGGAATCCAACAAATCAGGGATCATTAACATTGATCCAACAGTTCTTAAGTTATAAATGGTGTAACTAACACCACTTTATATAGTATTGTAAGGCTGACCTTACGTTAGCAATACGTTTCCGCAATATCTTGAGTAATTTGTTTCTGCTTCTCCGAGTCATCTTTACACCAGCAGAGCCTTTACAGAGCAAGAAGGGGCAATATATTGTCAACAAGACCTGAGCAAAATCTTTCCGGCAAGATATTGCCAATCGCTTTACATTAGGACTATTTGTTGCCTTGTTTGGCCAAGGCGCGAGGAAAATGGCGCATGAAATTAAGTGAGGTTATACCTCACTTTCTGACATAACTAGTGGAAGGCAAAAGATGCGTGTTGAGGTCGCACTTAGGGTGCATAATGAGGAGATGAAGTAACGCCGACGATTTGTGAGGATGTATGACTGAATTTTAAGAAGGAAAAGGAGACTTGTATGAGTAAAGTTGAAGTGTCTGAATATTTTTCATAAAACAAAATGATTTCGTGGATTTCGATTCCCGCAGGAACAAAGTAATTTTCTTTTAATAAAAAGTACAATTACTAATTTGGTAAAAGTTTTAAAATATCCATATCCTACTACTGATGTATTATAGAGCAATCTTAAAATTGATTTAGATTAGATTAAAATCTTAATAATTTTAACGTAAAAAATTAGTAATCAAGGTGCATCTATAGCTGAACCACAATTTGAACCTTTGATAATCAACCATAGAGGGAATATTTATTACTACTTCTTTTACTGTCGTAAACCTTTTCCATACACCCATTTTACGAAGAAAAAAATTCATATTAAAGTGGAAATATTACGTCTATATTGTGGCGTCACCGATTAATTAAATATAATTTTATTATGGCGTCGCCAATAACAAATGAATTTCTGCATCTGGAAATAGCTCGCGTCGAGAAGTAAGTGGGTCAGAGAGGACGCGGCCACCACCGAGAGGGTTCTTTCGTCATGCCGCCCACCCCCCGACCGCGCATCGGGCCAGCCCCGAACGCACCCAGCCCCCCTGTCTTCAGAGGCGGAATGTTTATTACCCCCTCATAAAAATACTTGCTGCCCCCTCGTCGGCCCTCTCCTGGGACAGAACGCGCCCCCGCGTCCTTTCTCCAGCCGCGCGACCGAGGGGTGCAAACCCCAAAGAAAGGATTGGCCGGGTGTCAATTAAAGACGACGACGCATTTACGACACGTCGTGAGCGAAACCTTTCTTGGCCATCAAACTGATCCCTCCACCGGACAATGCTAACTCGTCACATTCGTTCTGGCTCGCGTCTCGGCACGCGCCTGGGTAGGCACCCGAATCCCTGCACGGGCCATTAACAAATTAAATACAGTAGGCAGTCAAGTAGCCCATGACGGTCCGGGAATCGGGAATCCGTGAAATGCGCTTTTTTCGCGCGCACGTGTCCACACAGCTGCGATCAGCTCCCGGAGTAACTAACAAAAGGGAAGCAAGAGAGAGAGCGAAGACAGCGACAGACAGAGAGCATTTACGGAAAACTACAGAAAAATCGACACGAGATTGGTTAATCAGATTTCTGCGACGCAGCCACCCTCGGCCAATGGGAAGCTTCGCCATGAGGGAAGGGAGAAATTTGGTGCCAGGAACAATTTGGGAAGGGGAAAGGAACTTCTTTTATAAACGCGATGCAGAGTAGGAATAAGACACTTGTTAAAATTTCTTCAGTCTCACTTTGTAAAATTTCTTCGGAGGAACAGTTCTAAAAATTTCCTCGAAACGAGACTTCTTCTTAGATTTAATACAGCATTGTAGGCTTTCACGGCCGGAGTCAATATTCTTCATGTCTTCCGGGCTGATGGGCCGTGGTCCAATTGGCTTTGAGATGCCAAACGTTTCGCCCACGACTGCGGTGGGCATCTTCAGTGGCGAGGTCTCGGGCGAAGTGTCCGGGACGGCGGCTGACTGGCGACTGACGTTCCTGTGTCAGAAATTCTGAAGGAGCAATGGGAAAAAGATAGGAAAATTCGGGAGGCGCAAAGGGAAGAAGATAGGAAAACTCGGGAGGCGCAACGGGAAAAAGATAGGAAAATTCGGGAGGCGCAACGGGAAAAAGATAGGGAAATTTGGGAGGCGCGTTTTAGAGAATTAAAAGAGAGCACTCAGGAAACAAAAAAAGAGCTTAATGAAAACGTTAATAAGATTGATAAGGAATTAAGCTCGGAAGTTAGTCAAACACAGGAAGAAGTAAATTCTATGGGAAATGCGCAAGAGGAATACGCGATGGGAAACAAATCTGAGATTAGGGAGGAAACAGACCGGAATGTCAAAATTTTAGTGCAAGAACCTTTAAATTGGGACAGAGAAAAAATCGTAGGAAGCTCTCCCACGGCTGAGGCAGGCTCGCAATTTTCGTGGGCGCTCCCACAAAACCTTTGTTTTTCGGGATCTCCGGACGAGAACCCCAAAATTTTATTAGATCGAGCCGAAAATTATATGGCTCTAACTAAATCGGTTCCCTCCTCACTCAAACCCAGGTTCATGCCGGAGTTGCTACGCGATAACGCCACCCACTGGTTGACAGCAATCAATCCGTTCACGAGCAGTTATGAGGGGTCCCGAGATCGATTCGTAGACAAATTCTGGGGGGAACAAGCCCGCTACGAGTTTGAAAAGAAAATTTTGAAA
This sequence comes from Gryllus longicercus, assembly GCA_038098605.1. Lineage (NCBI taxonomy): Eukaryota > Metazoa > Arthropoda > Insecta > Orthoptera > Gryllidae > Gryllus > Gryllus longicercus. The sequence continues at coordinate 621,451 of JAZDUA010000459.1, forward strand.
GGTAGATGGGACAAGCATGGCAAGTTTACAATGAGAGGCGACCGCCTTCTGAACCGCCCGTGGGGAGACCGGAAAATTCGACAGAGGGAAACGGCTCCAGTACTAGTGTCAATAACAATGTAAGATCAAATTCGTCAAACTAGAAACGTTTGGGTCATCTGGGTCCCGAACGAATTGTGGCAGAGATACCATTCGATGAAACGATATCTGTAGGTTACGCCTTCCACGATTTTGGCAATGGGGAGGCTAATCAAGTCAAATAACGTGTCCGGAAATGCCCTGTTTTAGAATTTAAATTGAGTAGAATTCCTGTCCGTGCATTGGTCGACACAGGCAGTGAAATCAGTGCCATTTCGTTAAAATTATTTTCTCGCCTTATAAGTGAACGTGAGCCCGTGCCAACACTGCCCACTGCTAAGTGTCAAGTTATCGGAGTAGGAAATAAACGAAGTAAGCCTATTAGTAAGCAGGCCCTCATCTCGTTTCAGGTACAAGAGCACTTATTTGACGTCCCTTGTCTAGTAGTTGAGGATTTAAAACACGATCTAATTTTGGGGGTTGATTTCTTAAAAGAAAATGATGGGGTGATTGACTTTTCTAGAGATATTATGAGTTTTGGCGGGGGTAAGGAAATTGCAATTACGGATGACGTTGACGGCGAAGTAGAACCAATACACTGTGTGCGTCCTAGAGTCAGGGGGATGACGCGAGTGGGGTCATAAGCCCAATGAGAGCAAAGAAAATGACTTAATTAATGACCACGAGCGCTCCTAGCTAGAGCAGGTATTTTTTTTTAATTTTCGAATGTGTTCGCGCGTCCAACTCATTCTGTTATAGGATTTTGTTTCGGATTAACGTCACTGACGATACCCCGTGCCGACCATAATTATCCTGCACAGTAATCACTTAGGGGACAAGTCAATGAGACTACTGGGGGAATAATTAATGAGGGAACGAGTTAATGAAACTACTGGGGGGAAAGATTAATGAGGGAATAAGAGAGAGAAGTGTTGCGGTGTAATTAAATCCTATTGTTGTAAAAGAAAGACGGGAGTCAGAATTTGCCTAGAAGAGAGGCACATTAACAAAGCTACAGTACCTGAGAACGAGGCGCCGAAAAATGTAGATGAGATTATAGGAAACTTAATTGAATTAATAATACAACAAAATATTTACGGCACTAGATTTTTTTTCACTTGTACAGGCAGATAATCACCCATCCGGACGACAGAGAATTGATTGAATTTAGTTACGACGGATTGAAGACTTTTTCGGGGATTATGACGGGTTATGGGGTTCGGGGATTATGACGGGAACGGGGTTATGACAGGTTGAAGATTTTTTTAATTTACGATTTTTGTTTCAAAGAAAAAAGTAAAATATCACGTTTCAGAGAACTCTGCCCACAATTCGCCAGAACCTGCGACCCATACGACACTAGTTGTCACGATTAGAAGTAAGCATCGTAATAATAAGGGTTTTAATTATAGAAAATTAGTAATGTAGACAGAGAGGCGCAGCATCTTAAGCCTCCAATGAAAAATTAAATTAAGCATTTCTTTATCATTAGGTGACACCACTGTTATTTTTTTCGACGATTGAGAATTCTCGCCCTTTATTAGAAATTAACAAAGAAACTCGAATTATCAATCTAGTGGGAGGGGGATGCTAATGTGGCGTCACCGATTAATTAAATATAATTTTATTATGGCGTCGCCAATAACAAATGAATTTCTGCATCTGGAAATAGCTCGCGTCGAGAAGTAAGTGGGTCAGAGAGGACGCGGCCACCACCGAGAGGGTTCTTTCGTCATGCCGCCCACCCCCCGACCGCGCATCGGGCCAGCCCCGAACGCACCCAGCCCCCCTGTCTTCAGAGGCGGAATGTTTATTACCCCCTCATAAAAATACTTGCTGCCCCCTCGCCGGCCCTCTCCTGGGACAGAACGCGCCCCCGCGTCCTTTCTCCAGCCGCGCGACCGAGGGGTGCAAACCCCAAAGAAAGGATTGGCCGGGTGTCAATTAAAGACGACGACGCATTTACGACACGTCGTGAGCGAAACCTTTCTTGGCCATCAAACTGATCCCTCCACCGGACAATGCTAACTCGTCACATTCGTTCTGGCTCGCGTCTCGGCACGCGCCTGGGTAGGCACCCGAATCCCTGCACGGGCCATTAACAAATTAAATACAGTAGGCAGTCAAGTAGCCCATGACGGTCCGGGAATCGGGAATCCGTGAAATGCGCTTTTTTCGCGCGCACGTGTCCACACAGCTGCGATCAGCTCCCGGAGTAACTAACAAAAGGGAAGCAAGAGAGAGAGCGAAGACAGCGACAGACAGAGAGCATTTACGGAAAACTACAGAAAAATCGACACGAGATTGGTTAATCAGATTTCTGCGACGCAGCCACCCTCGGCCAATGGGAAGCTTCGCCATGAGGGAAGGGAGAAATTTGGTGCCAGGAACAATTTGGGAAGGGGAAAGGAACTTCTTTTATAAACGCGATGCAGAGTAGGAATAAGACACTTGTTAAAATTTCTTCAGTCTCACTTTGTAAAATTTCTTCGGAGGAACAGTTCTAAAAATTTCCTCGAAACGAGACTTCTTCTTAGATTTAATACAGCATTGTAGGCTTTCACGGCCGGAGTCAATATTCTTCATGTCTTCCGGGCTGATGGGCCGTGGTCCAATTGGCTTTGAGATGCCAAACGTTTCGCCCACGACTGCGGTGGGCATCTTCAGTGGCGAGGTCTCGGGCGAAGTGTCCGGGACGGCGGCTGACTGGCGACTGACGTTCCTGTGTCAGTCGCCAGTCAGCCGCCGTCCCGGACACTTCGCCCGAGACCTCGCCACTGAAGATGCCCACCGCAGTCGTGGGCGAAACGTTTGGCATCTCAAAGCCAATTGGACCACGGCCCATCAGCCCGGAAGACATGAAGAATATCTTCTTAGATTTGTTTGAAGAGACTACTTCTAAGATTTTCCGGCGAACTTCACTTGTAAATTCCTTCGACAGTCTCGACTTGTAAAATTTCTTCGTGGAACTTCGAAATTTTCGTTACTTGAGAACTTCACTTCTAAAAGTTATCCAGTCATTCACGATCGGGACGCGAGTTTGGGAAAAGACTTTCCCACAGCCGAATTAGTTAGGACGCGACTCGTAAATTGTTGCGGAGAAAACTCGGGCGGGAAACTACCGGCCCCCCACGCCGCTTTCGCTCCGGCCCGCCAGCCTTGCCGCCTCTCGTCCTGGGCTGAGTGACAGCCCTTTTCGCAACGTCAGCGCCCGTGGCCACTCGCCTCCTCTGAGCCTGCTCGAGCTGACAATCTGGAATCGCCGCTACCTGAGCGAGAGAAGACGCGCCGCAGAAGATCAGCAACCCGGAGCCGCTGTCGCCTCGGCCCGCCCACGAAGACCAGCAGCCATTGGTGATAACTATGAGACGTTGCCGTCTCACTGAACAATTATAACAGCGAAAAACTGCAAGTGGCCGCGCTCAGGCCCAGCAGAATTAACCACTTGTAATTAATTCATAGAGTAGTTTTAGTAAAAGAACTTGCGTCGCCCATTGCGACATTGTAAATTCCCCTGGCAGCTTTTGGTGCCAGGAATAAACAGTTGTTTGTCACAAATGACTCAATTGCTCATTCTTGACCTCCCAACTCTTCCACTCAGTTATATTTCAGGAGCTGAACCTGGCGCCCTCCCCCGTGCACATTAGGTTTGTTTACATTTGGCTGGTCCCTAGTCGGGCTAGTTTACCCAGCTGAAGACTCAGATTGAAGAAAACATCACTAACATCCCGGAGGACACATTGCGCTGGGCTGTGCAAAATCTTCAGCATCGACTGACTGAATGTGTATGGCGAAGTGGAGAGCACCTAAGTGATGTAATTTTCAAAACGTGATGACTAAGTAAATTTCCATTCTTGTAAAACATATTATTTGCATAAAATAAAGTTTTGTAAGTTTCCTTCATTTTTTTCTAATTTTTTCAAATTTTCCCGTTTCTCTGCGCCACCCTGTACTACCGTACATACTTCCTGCGTATGTCACCGCGGTTATCATTGGCTTCTTCCAGCAATATCTTGCTCATACTTTATTCCAATTCTAGTCCCAGCAACAGTTCCGAGGATGGAAACACACGAGTTTATATTATGACCGGAATATACAGTAAGAAATATTGCCACATCAGAAATATGTATTGCCGCAATGTTTAGATTGGCAACTTTTCTTGCGAAATAATATTGCTATTTTCTTGCAAGTGTAAAGCCACCTTAACATGATATATTCAGTACCATACGCAAATATGCGGCGATGGTGTAACGGTTACCGGAAGCGTACCGGAATGTTGTGCCCGAGTTGGCTGGTTCAAACCCGATCGCAGCCGTGGATTTTTAAGGGCGGAAAAATCCTTCGTACGCCTTCCTTCGGAGGGGAAGAAAAGCCGGCTGTCCCATATTAGTAGATTTACTTGCATGTAAAAGATCCTCAAGCCTAAATAACGCCTCTGAGCTGAATTGAAATCGCCTGTTTCTCGCCCAAGAAATACCTCCTTTCTCTGCTAGTTGGTGAAAGGAGCGTAGCGAAATTTGCGTGGTCAGAAGGAAGAGGCCTCATGGCCTGAGTCTCGCCACATAAAATAAGGCTTCAATTCAAACATTTCTTGCAAACAAACAATGCAAGGCCCACTAAAATACACCTGTTCCGAAACAATACGTCATCAATGTATACCTCGAAAGGTAAAGATGTGCTTGAATTTATCAAAATTTAAATTATTCTTAAATGGAAACGAAAAAGTACTGAATGCAACATGTGAATAAAGGGGTATAATTGCACTCGTGGTATATGAGAAAACTCGCTCCTATCGTCGCTCGTTTTCGTGAACATACCACTGATTCAATTTCTTATACACTCGTTTACTAAAATGTTTTTGAGAATAATTTTTCAAAAAGTATACCTGTAAAATGACTGCATATAATTTCTTTAAATTTTGTTCTATTAAGTTATCTGAGAGCATCCACAAATACGTCATTAGCGTCGGTTGTTTGTCGTAAATCCGTGCGATACCTATGTAAACAGAGCTTTCCCTCCCGCATGACTGAGAAATACGAAGGAAACTGGTCTCGAGACCTCAACCGAAAACAGAGCAAAGACCATTCGAAGTCAAATACACTGCCTCCAGTTCTCTTTGTTAATGTGTAATGATATATTAAGAAAACAAACTATCATTTCGATCTTTTTTAAAAACTGATATCGTTCACATGAGAAAGTTATTATTGCAATTATTATTACTCTTATTAATAATATGTTTTTTTACGTGTACAAATGCAAATATGGAGAGAAGTATTTTTCTCTTAAACGTTAAAATTGGAATAAATGTCTGAAAATGACTACTTTTGTATATTAGGACTTAGAAAACAGAACTTTTCTGCTAAGGGACACGAAAATAAAGTTTTGAAGCAGTAAACGCACAGTTTCGAAGTTTCGTGCGATGTACGATAGCAGTGTGCTGCGGGTTGCATCTTAACGATATATTATTTAATTAAATACATTTGCAACACATATTACACGTACATTTTAGCTATCTTTACTCATGCCTATAAAATGTAACTACGCCGAACCTCACAGTCCTCTGTGTCCTCAATATACTTTAAAAGGAGTTCACAGTTTTATCTTCACGTATTAATACATTAACTATGTGTAAATATTTCTTTGTATATGTATTAAATCAAGATAAAATCAATCTACAATGCATAAGTAAGAAAAATGATTTTTTTGAAAATTTGAAGAAATTGAGAAATTATCCAAATTCTATGTTGGTAAAGTTGCCCCATTTTCACAAAGTTTGCTGTTGCAATATTACCAAGTAACATTATTACGTCCAAAAACAATTTAAAATGAACATACATTAATATATCTGAAAGAGAATTATATGCTGCATTAAACAAAAAGTAGTTTTCATTGAAGTTTCACTGAATGAACAGAATGAGACGAGTGGTGGCTCGCCCTTAGGTTGCACGGGTGCACAACTCTCAGATAATAGAAAAAATATCTCTTATTTTAGGAATATACATTGTCCTTTTAACGACATTAAAAATTCAAGATATTGCTGCAATATCTACGTATATGAAATAACTTTGAAACCAAAGAGCGTCCAACTCTTCGGTGCTTGGTACCTTGCCAGGTATTGCACCATGCTCTTGGCTGTATTACTGGGTTTGGCCCTTCAATAAACACAGGGAACATAGGCCCTTTTGGTCGCGCTGTCTAGCTCTGCGCAGGGACGGAGGGAGTTTCAGGGGAATAATATTCTATCTTCGTCTGTCTCGCCGCACCGTGATTTTATGAACTTCGCTTGTTATTAAAAGTACACGGTTCAGCCAATTATTGACAGACTTTAATCCCTTATTTATAATGTTTAGAGAACTTGTTTTCATTTGATATTAGATTTATTGATTCAAAATGAACACTTGAATTCTTTGGGTAGAGTTGGCTGTTCTGGAAGGAAGTTCCTTTCTGTCTATAACGGTGGAAGCATATTTCCGTTGGCAGCAGCCTGCAGTTACAGACGGAGTGTGCTGGTGGGAATACAAGCGCGTGTGTGGAAGGATCTTTGTTAAAATTTTAGCATGGTAGGTAAATTTTCGAAAGAAAATAATTTTATTTGTGTGAAAGGAGTCGAAGCATTAGTGCTTGTTGCAATGTGCTGGAGTCGAACGTAAGTGCCCAGAGGAAATCAAAGCCAGAACCACGTGCGTGGGACATGACACGGACCCGACGCATACCATTATGTAAGTAATGTTTCAATGTAGACTTATTTAACCTGCCGCCACTGGATGAGACACTTTAGTAGACTACCAAAAACACGTCTTACACAAGTTGGAAGCTATAACTACGGTCGAAACGACAGAAATAAATTGACAATAAAAAATTCTCTAGTTACTGTTTATTTAGGCCAGATAACTAATGCAATTGGTAACTTGCATGCAATATAACTCTGGCTTACTCTATATTTATAGGCAACTTGTTGCAATATAACTCTGGTAAAGACATGCAAACAAATGGCGGCGTTGAAATTGCTACTTTCCAGTCTCTTAAGACGGACTGGTAGAATTTAGGCAACTCGTCTAATAAACATATTTTTTCTTACCATAGAGAATTTACAATGTATTTTATAGAAAGTACAGTCAACTTCGGTTATAGTAAACTTCTCGGGACTAACATTTTTGGTTCACTACATCAGATGATGTCAAAATTAAATAGAATTTCTTCACAATGATTTCATTAATATATGTAGATGTACAGCAGAATATATTAACAGCACGAACTGAAAACTTCAATTTCTTTATTTGTCCTTTAAAAAATCAATAACTTTCAATTGTTTGCTTCGTACATTTTTCATTACTAATGTCTCTAGATCCTTCTCTAGAGTTCGTACTGTCGCCAAAAATGTCAACCGATTTCTCCAAAAGAACTGTCATGAGACAGGTTTCCAGTGACTTACGACCAACCCGGATAAATGTGTACAACCCTTACTTTTAAATATCGCGACAGTTGCTCTGGACGCGGTGCCCCTAAACTCCAGTAAGTTAGTTATCTTACCCGCGAACTTGATAATCATGCCGTAGATAAAGACAGTTGCATTTGACGGGCAATAGTCTTTTCCTCTCGCTGTTCTGCTCCAATTTCTAGAGCACCTTATTACGTGAAATGTGAATTGGCCTTTATGATTGTTAGTGGAGTTTGTGTGTGTAGATTCGATACAACTTAAATTTTTAATCTCTCGATTTGATGAAAGTGTTCCCCTTCCCCCTTCCGTTCCAGCACCTGACCTTGAATAGACACTATATTTAAATCTAAAAATAGCGGTAGACCAAGGCCTTCTTGAACGAATCAAACGACGTTTTTGAACAAATAACGGCAAATAAGCGTTCCTTCTATTAACTTCACGATTTTATTACAATCTAGTGTTTCTACTATAAAACAGGTTAATAAAAGCAAGCGATAAAACATCTGGAGGTCACTACCTTTCATGAAAAACAAAAATCACGAAATTTAGTTCCATAGAAATTTCATCCTACTTTAGAGACGAAAACACTTTGTGGTATAAATTTATATTTTATACAATTTTCTAGACAAAGGTTTTAATGAAAATCAAAACTTCGCCATATAATAACAAAATAAACAAAATAAAAAACAAAACCTACCTTACCTTTTCCAAGGTAGACCCCCTTTCGGCTCCCCGTCGACTGCACTAATACTTGTAAATGATCTTTCGTCTCCTCTAGCAAAGAATTTCCAGAAAATTTTACTATGGCTTCGTGAAAAGTACCCCCAAAATTAAAATAACTTAATGATATCCGGAAAACGCAACTAAATCTTAATCTTGACACATTTACCAAGTGTCAGCTCAAAAGCTTCTAATCTGAGAGCATGCGTGACACAACCATCCACATACAGCCCGATTTCCAGGTACTATATTGTATCTCTTTTCCAACTCCTCCAATCCTGACGATCTAGACACAGCACTATGAACTTAGTACTGATGTATGTGCTACGTTAAGGCTCCCACATACCGGCGCGGAAGATCCGCAGCGTGGACCGTTTCGTGCTAGACGAGGAGGCGGAATTCGCTGGTTCGTTCACACCGGAGCGTAAATTATGAATCAGCATTTGGTGACAGTTTTCAACCGATAGGCGAAGAGGCGCTCACTTCTATTCATGCAGGAATAGAAATGCCAAGTTACCCGTATGTTTGTTATGAGCACATGTGTTATGATACTTTTTCCTTCTTTATTTACGATTTCCCTCAAATTGTTAATATCTTTTCAGAAAACATTGGAAAGGGATCCACGATTTTGACATAGAAAGGAATAAGTTTGGAGAATTTCACGTTATGCTACAAAGGACGTGAAACGCTTTTAATTTCCTAGAATTAATGTTCATGACCAGTGACTTTTTTTCTGAAATTTTGAATCTGGACGCACGAGACTGACATGAATATGACACTTAACAATCATGAAGATATCTCGTATATATAAACATTTCATTACTGAACACGATTAAAAGTATTTTTTCAGTCTTGTTAGATTCACTGGCGAAATGAAAATATTCTACATCTGACGAGTCTTCGCCTTGGCTTCCACAGCGGGACTCGAGCAGCAGCGGAAAAAAACGCGTCCGATCGCGAAACAAAATCCACCGCGGATTAATCGCTGCTAACCCGCTGCCGCTCGCCTGCCACGCAGGTCTGCACGTGCTCTTAAGATTGACGCGATCACATGCTATGATCTAGAAAATCTTTTTCAAAATACAATGATAGTGTCTGATAGAAGAGCAGAAAATGGTAACAAAATTCTTGTGAAAAATAAAACACAACGTTACTACTCTAATAGCATAGGAATTGAATAACATATCTCTGGAATATTTTTCCAGAAATATGTTTTACTTATATATTTGTATTTGTATCGTACTAATTACTACTGCAATGCATTACTTTTTTAACATTTAGTGAATGATACATTCAAAAGAAGTGACATTCTTTAGTAATATACTTATTAATTTGTTTGATCAGCGAGATGTACTGTACACATGAGGTATTGAGTAAAGAAAAATTCAAAACATCTAACAAATGTTTATTACATTACAAGCGTTTAAAACAAAAAAAGTACGATAACTTAAATAACTAGGACAAACATTACTTTCCTCATAGAAGTATCTCACCAAGGAGAAAAAACATTTCAGTAAACAATGAACTAAATAACAAGAGCAGATTTAATCACCTGCGACGCAACCCTATATGAGCAAAGAATGCATATAGTTTGTAACTGATTATATTGTATCTCGAGCTATTTGAAGTAAACGTTACTGATATATAAAATTCAAAGTAATCAACAAAATCTAATATTACATACAAATTCAGTTACTAAAATCACATTGCTATTTTAATACGTTAGTATAAAAATGTAGAACACAAGTGTGTTTAGAAACATGTCAGTTCGAGCAAACTAGTTAACATCATACAAAACGTGTAGCACGAAGGAGAAAAGACTCTGAGGCCTTCAACGACGCCGAACGAGCGTTGCTCGCGCGTCCTGAACGTCGGCGGGGCCGAGAGCGGCGTCGGCGGCGTCTGCGTCAGAAGCGGCGGCGGGGGCGGGGGCGGGGGCAGTGAGATCCCTCACGGCGCGCTGGCACACGAAGCCCAAGCGCTGCGCCAGCGCCATCTCGGCGGGGGAGGCGGCGCGCGCACTGAACGCCTGCATGCGGCCGCGGCCCAGCGGCCGCCCCACGCAGCGCGCCGCCTGGCCCGGCCGCAGCGGCGCCAAGGGCCGGTCCGGCCCGTAGAACACCGCGTCGAGGCTCGGCCCGCCGGCCGCGCAGTCGCGAAGCCGCAGCACCCACGGATCGTGGCCCGTCAGAGCCGTCACCGTGCCTGCGTGCGCGCGAATCTCTCAGACGGCGATTGATTCATGCTTAACGCGTTGCAACTGTAAAGCCTCCGTTATTCATTATTCAGGTGACAGTACAATAAAAAAGTGTTAGTATAACCAAAGTAGTTGTACGTTTTTCTCATTTCAAGAAAAACGGGTCAACTCCCTTCCTAGCCTCTGTGCACTGTAACTCCTCCCTCTGTGCCTCTGTGCACGAGTAAATATTTCTTTTTCTTGTGGCTTCTGTACAAACTACATATCTTTAAATTGGGACAATTGGCTGAAAGTTGTTTATAATACTTTAAAATAAATATCTCTATGGATAGGAAGTACGGCTTTTCTCTATGTTTCGTGAGAACAAATGGCTAGCCACATTGACGTAGAAATGGTCTTAAGTTGAAAATCATGGTCTACAAGTATGCAGAAATTACTTACTCCAATTACAAATAATCTAATTTATTGTGAAAAACGTAATTTCTAAGAGGATGCTAGCGCCCAGAGTGAACAGTACTATGCTACGAGCGAAAGCTTCCGCGTAAACCTCAACCTATCCGTGTACTATAAGCGCACGTTTTCTTGATCCTTCAGCTCCCTTGTTTTCGCTTAGCCCGGCCCGATAGAAAATATGAGTTCCATTCGGAACCCAACATCTCAGTTTGCAGTGATGCCCACCTTCTTCCTTTACAATGCGGACTTTTCAGTTTTCACTCTCTCTTTCTAACGCCCTAGGTCAACCTCAGCGCCCGTGCTTCTTGTTACTCAATAATTTCTATAACTATTAATTATTCTCCAAAAATTTTAAAAATCTTGTGTCGTTACTCTTTATTATCTAGTTCAAGATGCGTTATTATGCCGAGTTTTCTGTCAATGAAGCTGAGAGCATTGCACTGTGTTGTATGATAGACGAAGGGCGACACCTTGCGACCGCGCCAGAAACTACCGCGAAAGCCTGACTGCAGGCCGCTCGTCACACAGACGCTGGACGCCGGGCACGCGGTTACGAACGTGTAACGCTCGTCTCTTACTCAAGATGTATATTCAAAAGTTCGTTAAACGCCATTCCGATTGAGTATCGTTCGTCGTTATTCTTACAACACACTGCCGTGACGTAGATAGAACCCGCCTCTCCCCGCACCCTGCTGTGGAGTATCAAGAAAAAATGCGCAATTAATTTGATGTAGTTTGTGATGAACTGAAAGAAATCTGTCAATGGCATGTAACTATTTCTAATTTGTCTTTTTTCACAACTGGTTTAGCTTGTGCAATATAAAAGGTACCTCCGGATAAGATGGTGTTAAGTTCCTCTAACCAAATGATATATGAGTAGTTACACTATACTTTAACATAAAAATAATATTTTTGAAACGTTTCTTAGCCCCCGTGCCAACACCCACACCCGTCTACAGCCAAAAACGTGTTAAAGTTTTAATTTTATTCCGCAAATTATCTTTATTTTGTTTCATTAAAAATATGAAAAATAATTTATACTATCAGAAAAACATTTTTTGAAATATTTCCAGTACCAAATTCAAACAAAAATACAATATTTTTTAAATAAAAAATACTTTTTGTGTCTTAGAAGCCTGGAGCCGACTCAGAAAAATCTCTAAAGTTCCTCTCAAAATTCAAATTGTAAATTTTTTGCAGATTTTTTCGACTGCTGATTTGTAGTTAAAAAATGTTTAAAAATATTTTTACCATTTTCACGCCTTTAAAACATTTTGATTTTAAATATACTTTGAAAATGATTATAACACTTCTGTGCATTTATTTTCTTACTAGCAAAACACCCGGCGTTGCCCAGACTTGCTTCATATCCAATCCTTATGAAAGAGAAAAAATACCTATATTATATAAACCACAGGGTTTAAAAATATTATTTTTAATGTAATTGGTTCAAGTTTTAATAAAACACTATAATTTTCTGGCGGAATGTATTAGAAACCATCTATAAGGTATCAGTTCTGCCACCATGATGGAAAGACATTGTGTGTATAGAATCCAGTACAGCAGCTCAGCCTGTTTGTTTAGCTTAGTTAGGGATACGCGTGTATACGTCTAACGCTCCAGGTGTAGAAAAGTGAAAGCGCATGAAAATAGCTGAAGTCAACGCTATCTTGAATTCATGCTCACACCCGTTAAGTCAACGACGTTTTGCTTTCCAGAGGGCGTTGCTCAAGTACACTGGTTTTTTGTGAAGATGCATTTTTACTTACCCGTATACATACGTATATACGGAGTAATATCTGTAGTATAGAGAAAGTTATGTAATGCTGCGCGAAAAAAACGGCGGATTTTCGTCAGAAAAATTCATTGCCTGGCCCTGATAACGAAAAAGTGAATACATCCAGTTGCTAAATTAAGAAAAAAATCCTTTAAGTCGTTGTGTAGCCAGAATCCCTGTTTTGTTGGTCCATGACACCGAAAAATCAATAGACGGCAAAACATTCGTCTGAACACTACTAGAGCCTAAACCATGCCTTGGATTTTTTTTTAAATTGAAGAAACCCTTGTCCATCAGGCGCAATTCGAAGGTTTGAGATTTTTTGAAAAATATTCTTTAAATTTTTGGGAAATTTCACATAAAGCTCCCGGAACATTTTCAAAACTTTCTCAAAAAACTGCTCCATTTTTTTATTACATTTCTTGTAAGAATAGAATAACAGGCCCTTACACACGTGACATTGGTCCTATTTTCACGGATAATTCGAATTTTAGAAAATTTCAAAAGTATGATTTTTTTCGGCGTCTTCCTACAACTACAAAATTGAAGACAGACTTTCAAATTAAATATATAGTCCATAATATTTCTTTCATTAAGGTCATATACATTTTTTTTAAAAATATTTAATAGTTATCGCGCAATATTTGCAATTTAAAGAAATACAAAAACAATATTTTATCAAAAACGCCTCAAAATTTGTTCTCTAATGTTTTGGTTGGGATAGTGCGAAATGTACTCTATAACATGACGTACACACCATATTTCTCTATTCTTTTGTTTTTTCAAAATTCACAAAAATGTAATTTTTTTTACTTGTCTCGATTACCGGCAATTTATTCACATTATTGTATTTATGAGTACATGTGCTTTAAATAATATCGAGTAAAATTTCTCGATAATTCAACCGTTTTTTGTTGCAAAAACTAGCTTAAAATTCCGCATTTTTAGAAACGCTCAAACGCCATTTTCTCAAAAACGGCTCCAAATTTTTTCTTCAAACTTTTCGAAGGGATAATTGTAACTGCACTGTTTAATATGATGTAAAGTTCATTTCGTTGTTTTTTTTCTTCAAAAATTACACTAATACAATTTTTTAAACATCTTACGCCTTTAATATGCTCATTTCGAGCAATAAAAAGACTATTGAATTTGTGACAAAGAACATGAAATGACTTCATATGAAATGTTTCGAAAACAAATTCCTTCTGTGAAAAGAGATTCAAATTTCGCATTTACAGTAGCGCTTAAACGCTATTGTCTTAAAAACGGGTCCGAAATTTTTCAATGAAAATTGCCATTTGGGTGTGGTTATATTGTTCTGGAATATTCTTAAAATAATATTTCCGTTCTCTTAATAGAAAACCTAAAAATTAAGAATTTAAAAAAAATACTTGGGCGGCGGTAATGACAGCTGGCAAGAGTACGTGGAAAGTTCGTTTGCCTAGCCGAGACCAAAGGAAATAAAACACTGAATAGGTGAAGTCTGTACCATTCTATAGCATCACTAATTAAGAACTGGTTAAGCATTTATAAATAATTTGTGCTCTTTCTTGATATTTTCCTGATCTGATGTTCAGAACTCCTCCAACAGAAATATCAGACTTGCATTTAGTGAAAACTTCACCTCTCTCAGTAATAAGTAAGGGGAAATTAAATATGGATTTAGCAGACATGAATATCAAGGAGTATGTTTTTGGTTTGGTATTAAAAGTACGGAGTTGCATCTTGTGAAAAATGCAAAAACCTGTGTAGTGGTAGGTCAGATAAAGACATGTGAAAAACGTTTATTGCTTTGAAAATGTTCAAAATAATTTCAAAATTATGTGTATGTTCTGCTAGTTTTAATAAATAACTGTCACAGTGGGAGCAGTTTTAAAGACAGAATTTGGAAAAGTAATTTCTTGGCAAAATATTACTACTCAGCTATTGCACAATCTCGTAGAATTCAATTTTGTGAGTGGTTGTTGTGAAGTGAAGGAAATAGTTTGAAAAGTTTATGAAAGTAAGAATTTACTATTTGTTGAAGTTCACGAACAGAGAATTACTTCAGCAATGAAAAAGCAAGACATAATTTTTAAATTCCAGCATTTGAGATGTTAGTTTTCTTAGTAATAAAAACAAGTTAGTAGACGTAGTTTTGAAAATAATTTGTAGTACTGTGAAATAAAATGTGAACAATCAGTATCTCCTGGTTTTTATTTTTCCGTCTACAAATTTCCTTCTCTCAGTAAAATTTTCTTACAGATTAAGCAGAATATTGTTTTTAATTTATGTAACTTTGTACTGATGTTGATTAGCAGTTTCTAGACATTTAATGAAAAAGAAATAAATAGTTGTTATTCCTCATGACATTATTCAATTTGAATGGACAACACTGATTAGATTTAAATGTTTTGTTCTTACAAATAGTTAAACATTTCTACTTCACCTGTTGTATATTTACTTATATTCGAGATGAAATTAATATATGTGTGTGTGTGTGTGTGTGTGTGTGTGTGTGTGTGTGTGTGTGTGTGTGTGTGTGTGTGTGTGTGTGTGTGTGTGGGAAAGATGGCCTCAAATTATAAGTCTGGCACGTCGAATTAATTAACAAAATGTATTTGGCACAATAAAATTACAATATTATACTCTTGAAATACAAATCGTACACTCTCTCGTGGCTCGGCTCAAGACGGACTGTCTCCCCTCCAAAACGCCTTCCTCCTCACTGCTCGCCCGTAACAGTGTTACCAACCGCGGCGCGTACTTCCTCTGAACTAACGGCGGGAAAACCCAAAAACTCTTCGGCATCCGATTCCCACACTCGGCCTTCCTGACCATCATCCGACTCGGATGATAGATAATCTTGTGGCCATGGCTGCATAAACTCTGCACAAGATGTAGTTGCTCTCGGTCCTTCGCAATCACCCTCTCAGCTAACATCGTAGGTGTCGTTTCCCTTGACTTTGGTTATTCGATATGGACCAAGATTGTTTGGTTTCAACTTCAGACCCGGTCAAAATTGAGTACGTTTGATTGCAACCAAATCCCCTTCATTGTACCTTGTTGCCTCAGTTCGGCGCCGGTTAAAACTCGCTCGGTTTTCATTTTGCACCTTCTCTATCTGCATTTTGGCATCTTCTCTAAATTCGTCTCGTCTGTCTTCAAATATAGCTATCAGCTCTTCATTTAGTAGATCTAAAACTCGAATATCTGTCTTATTTCGCATCTTTACGCCAACCAAAAGTTCAAATGGCGATCTGCCAATACTCCGTTGATAAGTTGAATTCATAGCTCTCTGCACATCAGGTACCGCCTTATACCATTTCGTGGGATCGCTTATAGAAAGCTTGGCTATGATGTTTGCTATCGTCGAATTCATTCTTTCAACCTGGCCGTTGGCTCTTGGTAAACCTGTCGTTATCAGCACGTGTTTAATATCTTCGCTCCTGCAGTAATCCTCAAATTCTTGCGAAGTAAATGAAGTCCCTCTGTCGGTGATAATTTGGAAAGGATTTCCAAAGTTTGTCTTTTGTAGTTCTAATTTAGCGATCGTCTCATTCGATTTTGTCGTTTTTACAGGATAAAGCCAAGTATATTTTGAAAAACTGTCCACCACAACAAGCATGTGCTTGTATCCTTTATGCGTAGATTCAAGAGGACCAATATGATCTACATAATACGTATGAATGGGTAGACTCTCTTTAAACAATGGATGTAGAACTCCTTCCTTCTTTCCAGCTTTCCTGTTGACAACTAGACATCGTATGCAATTCGATATTACTCGCTTCACCTTGTCTGTCAAATTCGGTATGTAGAACTCTTGCTTAATATCTTCTTCTGTCCTTTTGCACGAGTAATGTCCTTTTTCGTGAGCAGCTTTAATAATTTCCGTCTGCATGCCTCGTGGAACCACTAAAGTTTCTCGCCCATCGCTGAATTTAAACAATAATCCGTCTCGAAACTCAAAATCATCATACGGCTTTTCTTTCAGAATTTGTTTGATTGCTATGGTTCCTTCGTCTTCTTCTTGAGCCTTTTTAATCTTCGTGGCCAAAGTGTCGGCAAAACCAAAAAGAACAGTAGTACATCGACTCAGTGCATCAGCGTGCTTCATTCTCGAACCAGCGCGATGCTCAATTGTATAAGAATATTCCTCTAATGACATTGCCCATCTGGCTATTCTTGGCGAAATATCATTTTTATCCATTGTCTTTTGGAACGCTGCACAATCAGTTACAATTTTGAAATCAATACCTAAAAGGTATACTCGAAACTTTTTAAGTGCGTTCATAACAGCTAGTATCTCAAGCTCGTAGCTGCTATACTTTTCTTCTTGTTCAGTCGTCTTTCTACTCATATATGACACCGGGTGGAGCTTGCCATCATCTGGGCACTTCTGCAAAAGCACTGCACCGTAGCCAAATTTGCTCGCGTCCGTGTGCAACTCCGTTTCATACTTCGGGTTATATATGTTCAAAACCGGACTGGACGCTAGAAGGTCCTTCAATTTTTGAAATGCTTTTCGCTGATCCTCCTCAAATCGAAATTCTTGATCCTTCTTCAGCATGTCACTCAATGGTTTAGCTATCAACGCGTACTCAGGTATAAACTTTCTGAAGTAGCTCGTTAAACCAATGAAGCTGTGTAGTCCTGTCTTCGTCTTAGGTTCTGGAAAATTCTGAACTGCTATCGTCTTTTCCAAAGATGGTTGAATTTGTCCGTATTGGATCGTATATCCAAGGAACTGTACGACTCTTTTCATGAATTGACACTTTTCGAAATTAATATCCAATCCGTAGTCCTGGGACAACTCCAAAACTTGCCTAAGTCGCTCCAAAGCTTCTTCGTCGTCCTTTGCGGGAATAATTATGTCGTCCATATAAATCAAAGCCCTGTGCCATCAATGGTCGAAATGCTGTGTTGATAAATCTCTGGAATACTGCGGGACTGTTGCATAATCCAAAAGGAACCTTTCTGAACTGATATTGACCTGCATGTGTGATAAATGACGTGTACTTTCTACTACCTTCCTCAACGTCAACGTGGAAAAATCCATTTCTAAGATCCATCGTGCAAAATACTCGTGCGTCTTGCAGTCTGTCCAGTATATCATCGATGAGTGGTAAAGGATAGCGATCCTTCACTACGATCCTGTTTAACTTACGGAAGTCAATACAAATTCTGGATGTACCATTCTTTTTCTTAACGACGAGCACCTGACTGGCATATTCGGAAGAACTTTGTTCTATAATTCCATCATCGATCCATGTAGAAAGTTGTTTGTCTACTATTTCCTTCTCCTGTGGTGATAATCTTCGCGGATTGCTGTATATAGGTTGTTCGTCCTTCATGGAAATCTTCATTTTCACATCAGTAGTTTTTGTCCTCTTCGGTACATAATTTGAAACCATATCTTCTACTTTCTTCTTAACCTCCTTGCTAACAGTACTCTCGATTTTTATTTCCGGTTGTTCTACAATTTGTATACACATGAGATGGGCTTCTAATCGTGGTTTCCTCACAGTTACTCCGTTTTTGTTCATGAGGACTTCAGCCTGATCCAAAAGATCGTTTCCAATGATCATATCCATCTTCATAGCATCTTTGGAGACTACGTAAACATCTGTCTCAAATTCAATCTCATCGATCTCAATCATGGTTGTAAAATATCCTTGTGGAGACAAAATTTTTTCCGAAACCGGATATAATCATATGTCTTCTTGAACTCGGGTGCACTTGCTGAATCATACACATTCCGTCTTATCAAGTTGAGCTGGCTTCCACAATCGATGAGAGCTTTGACTGTCTGATTGCACAATTTAACGTCCTTGAACTTGTAACCATCGGTCTCCTTAGAGTTCGCATTCATAGTCACCGATTTCTTGGGATTTTGTTTCCTTTCCATCGTACAGTCAGCTGAGATGTGACCAAAACCACCACAATTAAAGCATTTCTTGCCCTTTCCTTTGTGCTCGCACTCGTTCGACGTGTGACCAAACTCACCACAATTGTAACATCTTTTACTCGTGCCTTTGTTTACATGTTTAGTGTTGCTATCACTTGAAGTTTTGACATCCTTTCCCGTCAAGTTCTTCGGATTATCGTTGTAGTTTGTTCTAAACGTCTTCTTCGTCGGTATCTTCGCGGCTGCTTGCTTGTAATGTCTCAATTTTTCTTTGAACTCTTTCAAGCTTTGCGCTCCATACAACAATAATTTTGTTCCAGAATCATCTTCGATCCCATCAATAATATATTGAATCAATGCGTCGTCTTCGATGTCACCTCGGCTAGCAATTTCTCTCATCACCAAAAAGTACTCTTGCAGAGATTCTTCTCGTTTCTTCTTTCGGTTGTTTAACAGTCGATGAATATCTGCCGTGCTGGTTTTTACATCAAACTCTTCTCTCAAAGCTTTTTTCAACGTGGACCACGATGTTATTCCTTTTTCTCCCTGAATAAATAATTTTGCAAGGCCGTCCAGTGATTTCTTGGCAAAAATAAACTTCTGTAAGGAATTCCAATCCATCAAAGTCGCTGTCTCCTCGAAGTCTTCAATCCATTTTTTACTGGATATCCGTCACTGCCATTATACGTCTTCAAAGTGCCTTCAATATCGCGGAAAGTCAATGAAAATTTCGGCCGATCCTGCACCGGGGATGAAGAACGCGAATCAAACTCGTCGTCCGAACTGTCTTCTATTTTTTTCTTCTCAATTTTCAGCTTCTTCTGTAAACCAGCCGATACTTTCCTGAGTGCATCCCTTGTCTCATCAATCTTATCATTTAGTTTATTTTTTGTATCAAAATTCTCGTCGTAATCGTTCTCTTCCTCTTCGTCTTGTTCGATTTTTATCAGAAGGTTTCCCAAATTCGACAAATAATTGCACACATCATCGATCATTACTTTTTTCGTCCCGTCATTGATACAAAGAATACTACATATAGTGCCCAATTCTGCCTCAGTAAATGAATTATTTATAAATTCCTTTTTCAATTTAAAATCTTTCGAATCTAATTCAAATGTGAATCCCGCGAATTCCTTTAACCTTTTCCGATTCTTCCTATCTTTTGGGATATCTTCGAATATTAATTTGTGCTTTTTACCTACTAGAAGCGTCGAATCGTGTAATCAAATTTCTCAAGGTCCAGAAATTTTTTCGTTTTATTTCTACTCACTTATTTTCGAATTCCGGCAATATTGTCGTCGTTTGATTCACTCGATAATTAGGGTTAGAATAACACCACGTCGCCACGTCGTCACGTCGAATGTCGCCAGAATGTCGCCACGTCGTCAATTGAAAATCCACCGTCGTAACAACCTTGACAAATGCCTTCAATCTGGAACTGTCGTCGTAAATTCCAAATTGTCGTCGTGCAGCGCGTCGTATTTTCTCAAGGTTGTTGTTCACAATGGCGGCCGGAAAGTTCCAGACGTCTCGTCGCTATCCGTCTCAATCCTCGTCGAAATCCAACGTAATCGCGGACGAGCCCCCCAAATTGTGGGAAAGATGGCCTCAAATTATAAGTCTGGCACGTCGAATTAATTAACAAAATGTATTTGGCACAATAAAATTACAATCTTATACTCTTGAAATACAAATCGTACACTCTCTCGTGGCTCGGCTCAAGACGGACTGTCTCCCCTCCAAAACGCCTTCCTCCTCACTGTTCGCCCGTAACAGTGTTACCAACCGCGGCGCATACTTCCTCTGAACTAACGGCGGGAAAACTCAAAAACTCTTCGGCATCCTATTCCCATATATATATATATATATATATATATATATATATATATATTGTGGCGTTATGGGATTTTACAACCCCATAACACCACCGTTTCGTCTGCATGAACACCCACAGGCGGCGAGAAGAGCAGCCGAAAACCAGAGTATCTAAACGCGCAGCCTGGTATCCGTTGCTCATACTAGTCACCACGAACTATCAAGCAACGTTTTTCTTGGTGAAGGGTTGAAGGAGGAGAAATTACCCCCGCCACGGAGAATTTCCCCAGGCAACGCCAATAAATAGGCTGACGCGCAAGCGGAAGCCCTCTCTTTTCTGCCAGCGTTCGTCGAGTAAGCAGCTCTTCTAGTAGTCACCGCTCGTCAAGTAAGCAGATTTTCATCAACGCTCGTCAGCTTAGATAGTATTTGCCGCCGCAACGACTGTTTAGATAGGAGTTTCCGGCGTTGCAAAGACGTCCTAGTTAGTCGTCCGCGAAGTAGTGAGGAATTAGTAAAGTGTTCTTCTATTAACTAATACGGGAAGTAAAAAGTTACCCGTTGTGAGGAAAGTTCTGAAAGTTCTTGATTAACGGAGTAAAAGTTAGGAACGAGCGAGGCACTTGCACTAGCAGTCAGGGAAGTGCAAGGGACATTTTTCTACAACGTGGGCGTAATCGAAGGCGCCGGTAGCAGCCGAGGGAGAAGAGGCCGATTAGTGGAAACGGAAGAAGACGCGAGTCGACCGGGGAAGACGCCGTATAGGAAGACAGAAAAAGACGCAAGAGGACAGCGCAGGCAACGCAGAGGTTGGAATCGAGCAACGTCGTGCAGAACCCAGCACGCGACTTCAAGGTTGGAAAGTGGACAGTTTCGAGGTAACCTTGGAACTGCGAAAATAGGTCAAGTTCACGTCGGCAGGAAAAAGACTAGTTCCAGAAGTGTTAGGAAACTGAGGACACGAGTGGTAATAATTTACAGCTTTGTAGTGGGAGATTTTGATGCGCTATTGCCTGCTTTAAATCATTCTATTGGAACAATCATTATTCTGCGATTAGCAGTTGCAATTAAATTATAAATTGAGAGTAGTGCACTTGCACATATTGTTCATTGTATGTAATATTTTAAAGAAAAGCAAGAGATTGTAAATTAAGTTTAATTTCATGTGCAATTGTAACTAGGATAACTTAAATTTAGGCATAATTAATTTTCAAAGGGAATTCCCAGTACTGGTTAGGGAAATTGTTTCAGAGAATTAGTTCTGAAGAAAATTAAGTGTTCATTCATTGAATAGGTTGTAAAGGTAGTTATTTGTGTTTATTTGATTATTTTTGAAAAGTGTGATCCTATTTTTGATTTGTTTTTCTTTGTCATTAACTCATGCCACAGAGTTTTGGTTGAATTATATGCTCGTTTATGTGTAATTTGTGTGACTTTTATTGTGTCAAGGGTTCAAACCTTTCTCATACCCTAAAGATCCTGCTTCCCGAGATTCTAAGCTCGCTTCACGAGCATAATATCTTAGCAACCCGCTTACATTGCATGCGGCTGTGCGCAGAAGGTACGAGTTCGTGTGTGTTAGGTGGGGTGTTAGAATATATATATATATATATATATATATATATATATATATATATATATATATATATATAATCATGTTCTTTTTGGCCATATTTAGCAGCACGAAACTGTAGTGTCGGCGTACTGTTCCTTTGCCGCCGTGAAACCTTAGAGTCGTCACCCGACTTCACCGAAACCGGAAAGCGAGGACTACCCACGAGCACCAGAACGAGAAAAGCAGCTGGCAGACAACGCACGGGGGAAGTACGTTTTTCTGTGAGGCAACGGCACTAGTTGGAGCTATGGCGTACCTAACTAGATTTAAGAAAGGATGATTAGAATTACTAATGATTTGGGTATTGCATTAGACGGGACGGAAACCGTGATTAAATTAAAAGGTTTGATAACCAACCATGAGGATTATGAACAGGAGTTTATTGAGGGTTTGAGTATCGTAAGGATATCGAGGAAGAGGGCGAACAACATAGCACGGATATCGAGGAAGAGAGGGTGAGGAACGAACAGGAGAAGGATAGGGAATTAAGACGATTCAAAATTGGAGCGGAGGTCGAAAGGGCTCGTGTAGTAGCGAGCGCGGAAACACATGGCGAAACACGCGTTGAATTGCATCGAGAAAATATTAAAATAGGGCAAATTATAGGAAGATTTCATGATGAACAGGCACGACATATTTAAGTACTTATGAAAGTCAGTGCAGACAGCTGAGAGTACCCGAAAGCGAATGGGCTGTTCATTAAATTGGATTGTTGCCGTATAATGTGAACATTTGGATTACGTTAGACGAACAGGAGGACGAATGGACTTATGAGGCATTAAAGTCGAAATTATTAGAATTGTATAGATTTGATGCGGAAAAATTTCGTCAGCTGTTAAACACAACAAAGATAATAATTCCACGTGGAGTTTCAAGGGAAATGCGCGATCATTTCATTGATTCGTGGGCAGAATTTAGCAATCCCATAGAATTCGCTAAGAAACTAGACGTATACGAAAATCACAGGCGAGGGTGGACAAGGCCAGGATCATTTCAAGCCAAACAGAGAGAGCAGGTAGAAACTACGGACACAGCAGGGCCGGCGATGGAAATTCCGAGTATGAGCGAGAAGGAAAAGTTTGCGTCCTGAATTCGAGAAGCGGTTTGTCAGGAAATGCTTTGTATGTCAGCCACCACAACATTTGTCTAGGCAGTGTCCTAATAAAAAGATCGAACCTGTAAATCACGCGCGTGAGCTAGAAGCGAGCGAATTGTTTCGACAACATACTGTAAGTGGGAAAATTAACGGCCGTGAGTCCTTGATTTTGCGTGATACTGGCGCCTCATTTGATTTGGTGAGCGAGAATTTAGTAGACGCAGCAGATTTCAGTGGAGAATCGGTTTGGATTAGTCAACCCTTAGAGAAATTGCCCAAGAACTTATGTGTGGCGTAAATCGTCTTAGAAATGCCGAGCGGGCATCTAATTACGCAGGCTGCTGTACCTAAGGAATGCAAATTACCGTATTACATTCTCAGCAACCGATCTATGTTGTTATTGCAAGAGGTCAAAGAGGGTTTCGTAGAACCGCAAGGAATTAATTTAGTGGTTACGCGAGCCAGCACGGACGAGACAGGAAATTCAGTAAAATCGGTATTACTGCCGGTGGAGACGGAGGTGAGTGAAGGTATTATGGAGGTAGAGAAAAACACAGAGGCGATATTTGCTGGGAGTGAAAACGAAGCAGAACTCTCGGGTGAAATTAAGAATTTGTTGCGAGTAGACGCGAAGCAATTTCGTACGGCGCAGCGGGAAGACGAAGAAATCAGACAGATTGATGAGTCGCATAAAACCGTAAATCGAGAATTACGATAAGATGCTTATTTTGTAAGAAATGAAATTCTCTTCAAGAATAGGCAAAGTAATAAAGGAGGAAATTTCAATATGTTAGTTGTGCCTAAGGTCTATCGCGGAGAAATCTTACGGGTTTGTCACGAAACGGCCTCGAGTCACTTAGGTTGCTCGAAATCAAAAGCGTGTATGTCGCGATACTTCTACTGACCTAACTGTTTCGAGGAAATGGAGAGATTTTTAAAATCATGTAACAGTTGCCAGATAGTAGGTCATTGCGGGGTAAGAGAAAAGCACCTTTATTGTGCCTACAATTAGTGAAGTGTTCACTGAACTAAATATCGATACAGTAAGGCTGTTTACGCAAAATAGTTCTGGGGGGAAACATTTTAACAGCGATTTGTGTAGCTTCACGGGATCCCGAGGCCATTCCTATAAAGGATTTGCAGACGAGTACTATCATAGAAGCACTATTAGAATTGTTTAGCAGGACCGGATTTCCGCGAGAAATTCAAACGGGACAGGGAACATGTTTTACGAGGAACCTGATGGTAGAATTTGTAGAAACATTTGGAATTAGATTAGTACATAGCTCATCGTATCACCCGCAAAGTAATTCGGTGGAGATAATACATTGGACGATGAATTGATTATTCAAAGTTCTATGCTTAGAGGCAGGAGGTGGCTGGGAGACGAATCTTCCGGCAATATTGTTTGCTATGAGGACGTCGGTTCACGAGTCTTTAGGGTATACGCCGGCAGAGATAGTATTTGGAAAAAAAATGAGGACACCGGTGACACTTCTGTATGAAAATATTGTTGAAAATGATCCAGGGAGTAATTCTGTGACTGAGTATGTGTTTGAACTAATGAATAGGCTGAAGCATATTAGGGAAACAGCGCATCAAAGATTAGAGAGCGAGCAACGGAGAAGGAAAATTGCTTACGACAAAAAGGCAGTTGTGAGAAATTTTAGTGTACGCGACAAAGAATTGAACTTGGCTCCTAATAGAACAAAAAAAACTGTCGGTTCATTGGATGGAACGGGAGAAGTCACAGAAAAGGTTTCAGAAGTAAATTATGCGGTAAGATTACCTAATAAGAGTTCCGGGAAAGTATATCACGTGAACATGATGAAAGCGTATCATCAAAGGACGGAATAGTTGTGGAGAGTAGGAATGAAGGTGAG
Source organism: Gryllus longicercus (assembly GCA_038098605.1). Lineage (NCBI taxonomy): Eukaryota > Metazoa > Arthropoda > Insecta > Orthoptera > Gryllidae > Gryllus > Gryllus longicercus. The sequence continues at coordinate 646,410 of JAZDUA010000459.1, forward strand.
GCAACGGATGACGCGATAGATAAGTATGCGCTAAAGCTAGAAGCGGGCTACTTCAATGCCAAGTCAATGCTTTTAGGTACGGATGCTTTTCTGATAACTCCGGTTTAACCAAGAAGGTAGAAATGGATATCGAACTGATTGACAATATGGCGAAGGTTAGGAGTGCGCCTTATCGCACGTCAATGCGACAGAGTAAGATTTTACACAAGCAGATTGCTAAAATGTTAAAGGACGGAATCATTAAAAGATCGGATTCTTATTTCGCGTCGCCCATGATTTTAGTAGAAGCTCCAGGGAGGAAACCTAGGCCTTGTATTTACTATCGGAGGTTGAAGAAAATTATTAAAATTTAAAGCTGAATTATAATAAAATAAAAAGTATTATTTTATTTTCTGTGCATTTTAATCTCAACGCTCACCAATATTGGAATGGTTTTTCTCGCACAGCATCGGGCCTATAATGTTGTAAACCACATTTCGAGGATTGGGCGTTCCCAGTTGGGAGCCACATTAAATTAATTTTCAGTGTTCATACAATACAATTATTATTTATAAGGTGCAGATATTTCGAAGTGTCCTGATTGTGTATTCTTATTTATGCATGTACAAGAATAAATACTTCGGTAAGGGAAAAGACAACTTTCTTCCTCTAGTCTGAAACAACTGCAGATGGGAGAGTATATACTTCTGCGGCCGGAGACAGTTACTAGTTAGCTGTCCGGAGACGCCGCGTCCTACACTGCGATTTATGCAACTCTGCTCCTGGAAGGAATCAGCTGTTGACAGTTGCATCCAATCGGGACCTTGAACGTCGCTATAGTGACATGATGACGGTCAAACTCCCGATTGGATGAAACCATCAACAGCTGATTCCTGCCAGGGGCAGACTTGCATAAATCGCAGTAAAGATACAGGTGCCGATGTTTCAGCCTCCTCTTGGAAGAAGTGACCTTCCTCTTGGAAGAAGGTAGCAGGTGCCTATGGCGAACCGGACCTACCAGGCGCCCACGTACTTGACTACATATGTCTTAGTTTTTTAACTATGTCCCAGCAATTGAAAAATCTGTAAAAAAAATTCACATGTGTTCTGAGAGGAATTTAAAGATATTTTGTACTTAGTTCGCTGTTCTAACACTAAGACACAGTAAAACGATTCTTGTAAATTGGGGTCCAACCTGTTCTCTTCCATTTCCCCATATGTACCCCACTTACCCTTCACCTGTGACTGAATTTGTTCTCATGCACTGCCAAAAACTATTGTCTTTCCTTAGAGTATGACAAAAGGTATGTTAAGGTAATATGGCCACGTTAAGCGCCTCAACTTTCCGTGGTTATATATTTCGACATTTGGCCAAATTAACAGCATCATGTTGAAACTTAACACTTTTGCTTCAACTTGAAATATTTTTATCACAAAAAAGTGGCTCAGGAATATTTTATGGCTGTTTTACAAAATATTGTATTGTGAAGATAATATGCCTACATGCAGGTTTTATGACCATTGTCAGATTAATTTTTTCCTTGTAGCATGACCACGGAATTAGAGCTCGTCATTCTAATAAATAATATGAATTATCCTCTTACACTCAAATTTTAGAAAATTACGGCCTGTCATGATTTCAGTTACGCAAGAATTGCTGGATTACTCTCAACAAATTCAATTTGATATTGAGGACAAATGAAAGTTTCTTTGTTTTTAATAATTATTTCCACACCTTTGGCCATATTGACAGCAAAAAAACATGTTATAAAATATATCTCCTACGGTGGTAAAATTTTGAGAAAATTTAACGGCATTAATGTGAGTAGATGGCACTTGCGCTAAACGTTCATGTATACTGTCAAAATACTATATCCTCCTTCAAGTATCACTAATAATAAAATTATTTGGAAAGAAGTCATAAGGTCAGAGCGCCTTCGGCACGTTCTTGACAAAAGAGGCACCTCAGTGCAAATGCGCGAGTCAACAAGTCAGGTAGGGGGCTAACGCACTTGTTGCACTCTTCCATGCAGCATGCTCGAACTATCCTATGGTAAACATTTTCGGTTATCAACATAGCCGCAACTTGGCTGTATTACCTGCACTGGCTATATTTACATCACTTACTTTACAAAGGATTAGAAACATTTAATTAAACCCATGATAATTTGTAATTACGTTTCAAAGTCAAAATATTACTGGGTGCTACAACAACGCGTACAAATGTATAATAAACACAGAACCGTTGCAGTCATTTTCAAAGTATATTTAAAGTCCAGGTGATTTAAAGGCAGGAAAATGGTAAAAATAGTTTTTATTTTTTTAACTACAGCCCAGCAGTCGAGAAAATCTAAATCAAAATTCAAAAAATTTGTGTTTTGAAAGGAACTTAGATTTTTAGTGTGTGTTCCAGGCTTCTAAGACACAGTAAAAATATTTTTTTGGTATTTTCTTCAAAAATATTTTGTTGTGTTTGATTTTGGCACTGGGAAAATATCAAAAAGTATTTTTCTGATGGTATATTTTTTCCGATTGTTCATTTTTTTAATCAAAGAAAATAATGTTTAGTTGACGAAAAAATCTTTTTGGTTGCAGAGGGGTGTGGGTGGAGGGACCGAGGCTCAGAAACCTTCCAAAAATATTATTTTGATGTTAGAGTTATAGTGTAACTACTCATATGTTATTTGGTTTATGGGAACTTTTTACCATCTTATCCAGGGATACACTTTTTAATCTCTTGCAGGTAATAAATAAAATTGAAATCAATAGTAAGTTTTGAGGGAATAGTGTACGAACTGCATTAAATACGCACCGAACACCTCGAAGAGCAAGGAGTGATTCTCCGAGAGATGCAGCCAGGAGAGGATTCGCTCCACGGTGCCCGAGAGGAGGCGCATCGGTGGGGGGTAGCGGGAGGATCTGGAGGCGGCTGGCGTCCGCGGTGCCTCCGCCTTCTGCTCGTGCTGCTGCTTGCGAACGCTCGGGGAGGGGGCTGTGGAAGGCGCGGCGGCCGCAGGGGGCGGGCGGCGCTCCCAGGTGGAGCCCGCCGAGGGGCCCTTTTCCCACGGGGTGCGCCGCGGGGCGGCGGCTGGCGAAGCGGAGTGGTCGGGGCGGGGGCCGGGGCCGGGGCCGGGGGCGGGGCCGCCGGCACAGGGCGACTGCAGGGAAGGCGCGCGCGGAGAGAACGTCGAGGAGGGTCCCGGCAAAGTATTCGCCCACTGTCGCAACTGCTGCTGCTGTTGGGCGGGCGGCGGCGCTGTTGGGGGCGCCAGGCTCTGATTCACGAAATCCCTGCGAAAAATGTGTTATCGCCTTCTGAGTTACTAAACAAAACAAAATGTTTGTTCTAATTCATTTCATATAGCTAGGGTTGTCAAATGTGTTTTCAGAAAAGAATGAATCAGTGGTTGGGGGGAGTGACTAAGATCGTAAATAAACTACATAAATAATTATTAATATTACAATGATATGCATTACAATAACCTCTTTGAATACATTGATTTTTAAAGTACATATAAAGCATTTTCAAGCTTAGGTTTGTGAATGTATTGCTGTAAACACCTGTATTTTCCCGAGTAATGCTATTAAATCCAGGGAAGCCAAGAAAGTAAAGTAAGTTGTGATTGAATCGAAAACTAACCATAATAAATAACCCAACTAACTCACTCATTAAATATATTTATGTTAAAAATATTATTTTATAAAAAAATGTTTACAATTTTCCATTTAGACCTTTGAGATTGTTCACGGGCGTACTAGCTTCTCGTGGAGTGGTCCTGGGTTCGATTCCCGGTTAGTGGGGAAAAAGTTGTAGTTTTCCTTTAAAATCTGTAGCTGAGTAACGAAGAAAAGCTCTCTCAGGCAAAGTAAGCTAGGCTGAATGATGGCAATACGTCATGTTCGCTACATGTCTCTTACCCCCAAGCATGGCAATTAGGTTCAGGTATGCTGGATACCGTTAGCTAGCCGCCAAAGTCGGACAATCGACCCAAAATGCCAATTCTTATCTTCCTTAACAAAATAGTGAATCAATAATTTAACTAGAGAACCTTCAACCCAAGAGTGAACACGTGACAACTTTACGTACATAGAGTACAGCTTTTCTTCACCTTACGAATACTACTCGAAACGTCCACTTTCCTATCTTCAGCATTGATACTGAACCGTATGTCCTAAGCCAAAACAACTTTCTGATTGAATGAAGTGCTTCGTACGTTGTACGCCGTCCGCTGGCACAGGTCGTTGACACATCAGGAGGCTGCGCGGGGAGTCCGTAGAAGCCGTAGCTGAGCACAGGCGCCTGGTCCGGGGGCTGCAGCGGCCGGAAGAGCGGCCGGCTGGGGCTGGAGGTGAGCGGCCGCGGGGCGCCCGGCGCACGAGGCACGTCCATCCCGCGGCCCGCGGCGCCGCCCACCGCCGCAACCGCCCCACCGCCGTAGCCGCCCCCTGCCGCGCCGCCGCCGTAGGCGAAATCGGGCGCGGGGACGGTGTCGCCTCTTCCACGTGCACCAAGGGCCATGCGGCCGTCGCTGGCCCCGTCGTAACCACGAGAGGCGTCGCCTCCGTAGAAACCTGCATGGGCTCTGTTCCCACACAGAATAGTAATGCGAATTGTGAAAAACAAATATACATATATATAATCTAAAATTTGCGTTAGAATTCCACAGCCAAAGAGCGCCAATATAAGACCCCGAATGGAAACTGTTTTACATATTGGGATGCGAAGAAGTCGCTATCGAGAAATTGTATAGAGGAATGTTTGTTACACGTCGATAATATCAATTGTTTCCGTTTTGTTTGTAACTGCTTTATTGTCGTTTCATTTTTATTCTGATACATATACTGATATTTAGCTCAGATACAAAACATTTTCTGAGGGTGAATATTCTCAACTGTTCTAATGATTTTAGAATTAACACGTACAATACTCGAACCAATATTGCAGTTTTATTAATATAATTAAATCATATGCAGTGAAATATTATACACTTTAATCATATTACTAAATCTTTTAAAAAATAATTAATCGATAATTCAATTTTCATTAAATTTTCTATTCTGATATATCTTCACTTGAAATAGTTCAACACTCCCTTTCACCCTAAATTTAGTTTTTAAGTGTGCATTTTTTCGGTTCTTATACAATTCTCGAACAAGGTGAGAAAATCGGTTTACGATTTTTTGAAAGCTCATAAAATCTTGAACTAAAACGTCACAGTTGAAAATTATTTTCGACAGCGGAGAGAGGGGTGGGCGAAGAGTGGCAGTGACGGCTTGCGGGGGGTTGGTGGGCGAGGGAGGGGCGGGTGGGAAAGAGGGCTGGACGAAATGAGGTCGATCGGCGCAGGGAAGGGAGAAGTTGGGGAGGGGAGATTGGTTCAGTGCGTCGCGGGATACATTACATCAAACAATTTCCATTTTGCATTATATATATATATATATATATATATATATATATATATATATATATATATATATATAATTCATTCCTTTTCCTCCCTAAAATATTAATGTAATACATATTACATAACCGCATAACTCTGGGTTAGTTAAGTTAGTTTCAATTAAAAACGTATTCTTCCACTGCGTTAATATTACTAATGATATAAATTATCACTGATTCTTAAAAGTTAAAGGAATGTTTTCATTCGCAATTTATTCATATAATTTATTTACATTCAACTATTTTTTTTGCTTCCATTCATCCTTTGACATAGTGAGCATGATTGTTTATTTTAAAACGTCTTTTGGTTGCAATACGACCAGTTTTTTTGCCATAAAAATATTAAGACATACTTGTAAAAATAAAATAAAATACCTTGGGATCTCAAGGCAAACAAATGTTATTGCAAACGTGTTAAATCGTAATACTATTCATTAAATCTTTCTTTCTTGTCACTTACAAATTGTTTATGATTGTTTCCGATTACTTTTTATTTTTATTTCAGCAAAGCACGTACATAGAGCGTACAGTAAAGCACGTACATTGACTGGATAATTCTACATCTAAATCTAGATCAATCAAGGAATTGACTCCGGTACGTACTAATATGTGATATGCAATGTATAAATCAATCAACGAATATGCTCAACTTGCAAGTCACTAATGAATCCAATGAAATTTTAATACATGAATAAATTCTGCTTTTTGAATTACATACTTTACAGGTTGAGCAATTTATACTATTGTACTTATACCACAGTATTTAGTTTAATAGTATACTACAATTATTATGCATTTTAATGAGAATTATACAATTAAATTGAGAACAACTGTGTACCCTATCAATGAGGCTGGCACATTATGGAAGTTTTTGCATTATATTACTTTGTTCTTTATAATATTTCTATTCTTTATATTACTATAATACACAAAAAAGCCATGTTTACCTGTGTCCTTGCGATTGAAGATCGCTATAAGGATCGAAGCCACGGGTTTCTGTAGCCGGATGACCATAGGCATAGTGACCTGAGAAATAATAGTAATACATAGTGTAAAAATGGATACGATCTTTTATATGAAAATCATTACCATAAGATATCAAAACAGATCGTTAACTTTTGAAATAGGTTTTGAATCAAATAATTTATCTCTGTGATTTACGAAAATCAAGAGTTAACTTCTCTATTCAGAATGTTTTTTTTTTTTTGGGGGGGGGGGTAATGAACATTTGTGGGTAATGAATTTTGTGGAGTGGGCCACGTATATGGCAAGTAAAAATGAACAGATGCAACTTCATTAATGTTACAATTTAGCCATTACATTTAATTACAAATTAGCTATCAAATTTGTAATTTATCATCACATAATCCAAGCCTTATTATTGTAGTTTGACGTGTCACTTTACAATAACTTTACATTGTTGGCAAACAATTGGAGTTAGATAAGTAAAGAATAACGAACTTATTTTGATGAAATGTTTAAATTATTTGCTTACGTTGATCCACTGGAAACCCGTCACCTGCACCTATGAAGGCATTATAATTCATTTTCAAACACAAAGAAATGTATAATTGTGAGAGTAGTAAAATATAAAAACAACTTAAAACGGTTTCATACAAGTTAAAACAACGGAGACACTAAAACACAGAACAAGTCCGTTGCCTCCCTAGATATAATAACCACTAATGCCACTACGGTTTGGAGCTACGCTCTTTTTTCTCCATTTCAGAACTACCAACATCTGGAAGACAATATTTTATAACGACAGGCAAACGGCTCTGAGCAGAGTTTGGTTCATAGAGTTAGGTGCGGCTTCTATTGAAAATTTTATATTCCTTCATACAATTTTTAAATATTTATTTTGTATTTTTAATTGAACGTTTCAAATTAATACTTTTTTGGACAATCATAGTTCAAAAGTTTACAAAAAGAACTTTGTTTTTATCATATTCTGGAACACAACGTTTCACGTAATATTTTTACGAATCATCATGTGTGAAGAAAGTAGATTCATTTAGGTCTGAAAATGAAAACAAAATTTGATGGAGTTTAGTGAGAAAGTCTTAAGAATAAAATTGCACAGTAATGAGATAAAATTACGAAAAAGCTAGTATTAGTATAAAATATATGTAGTAAGTATAAAATATAGTTGGAAGACAACTTATCAAAATTAAGATTGATCAAACAATTACACTAGTGCTGAACAGCACATACTTTCTCGCACATAGTAACGGATATGTTACGTATTATTATTATTATTATTATTATTATTATTATTATTATTATTATTATACTATTATTATTATTATTATTATTATACTATTATTATTTTACATTATTCACAGTATCTACTGGTCGATATGTCAACCACACACAGGAATGTTGACGAGGTGTGTGGTTGCTTTACTGACGGTTTAGATGGCTTCTGACAATACGGCATGTATTCAAAATTACAGACTTTTGCATATTATATACACTCCTGGCACCCAAGTGAAGACACTCCAGTGCCCGAAGTGTCATTTTCGGGATCACTCCTGTAGCTGATATTATTATAGGCACAGTTGTCACTTTACTGAAGTTCCACTGAGTTGCGACTTCATGGGCGAGATCGGTATACTTCTGGATCTTCTTTTGATATTTTCCCGATATGTTGTGGGTATTGGTTATTGATATATCGATAAGGAAAACCTGGTGATGGTTTCCATCAATGTACGTTATATCGGGTCTATTGCCGCCGACATGTCTGTCAGTGATAATGGAGCGATCCCAGTAGAGTGTGTGCTCACTACTTTCAAGCACATTCTGAGGCACATATTTATAATACGGCACGGAAGTGGCGAGTAAGCCCGTTCTCAATGCCAATAATTGGTGGACCTGCTTCGCCACTTCATCATGCCTCTTTTTGTATTCCAACTGTGCGTGGCCGCTACATCCACTTGTCACGTGTTGGATAGTTTCGCTTGCAGCCTCACATCTTCTACACGAGTCGGAATGAATGGTAGAATCTCTCAGAATGTGTTTTCTGTAGTTCAATGTTGGTACCACTTGGTCCTGGATAGCTATCATGAAGGCTTCTGTCTCCGGAAAGAGATCCCCGTGCTGGAGCCATGCGTGCGACGCAGATATGTCGACTTCTGGTTTACTCAGCTCGTGAGGGTACCTTCCATGCAGTGCCTTCGCTTTCCATAAGGATATCGTCTCTTCCGTTTCAATGATTGGTTGAACAGGCGGATCAAGCTTTTTCAAGTTCAGAGGACTATAGTTATTATCAACTGCGCTCACTGCTTGCTGAACTCTCCCACAATGTTTCAAGAAGTATCTTCTGAGTGAAGCAATTTGAGAGCTGTGTAGATTTATGAGATCTACAATACCTCGCCCTCCTTGCGACCTTGGAAGGGTAAAACGCTCAGTACTTGAATGGGGATGATGTTTTCGGTGTTGAGTCATAGCGGTTCGAATTGTTTTCTGGAGGTTGTCGAGGTCGGTATTGCTTCATTTCATAACGCCAAAGGAGTATGTGAGCACTGGAATAACAAATGAATTGATGGCCTGCACAATGTTTCTAGCAGAGAGTTGAGTTTTTAAGAGTCCATGCAATCGTTTACACACTGTAACAATGTACAATCGTTTACACACTGTACAATCGGTGTTAGTATGTTGTTAGTAGTTCTATTACTACTACTACTACTACTACTACTACTACTACTACTACTACTACTACTACTACTACTACTACTACTACTACTACTACTACTACTACTACTACTACTACTACTACTACTACTACTACTACTACTACTACTACTACTACTACTACTACTACTACTACTACTACTACTACTACTACTACTACTACTACTACTACTACTACTACTACTACTACTACTACTACTACTACTACTACTACTACTACTACTACTACTACTACTACTACTACTACTACTACTACTACTACTACTACTACTACTACTACTACTACTACTACTACTACTACTACTACTACTACTACTACTACTACTACTACTACTACTACTACTACTACTACTACTACTACTACTACTACTACTACTACTACTACTACTACTACTACTACTACTACTACTACTACTACTACTACTACTACTACTACTACTACTACTACTACTACTACTACTACTACTACTACTACTACTACTACTACTACTACTACTACTACTACTACTACTACTACTACTACTACTACTACTACTACTACTACTACTACTACTACTACTACTACTACTACTACTACTACTACTACTACTACTACTACTACTACTACTACTACTACTACTACTACTACTACTACTACTACTACTACTACTACTACTACTACTACTACTACTACTACTACTACTACTACTACTACTACTACTACTACTACTACTACTACTACTACTACTACTACTACTACTACTACTACTACTACTACTACTACTACTACTACTACTACTACTACTACTACTACTACTACTACTACTACTACTACTACTACTACTACTACTACTACTACTACTACTACTACTACTACTACTACTACTACTACTACTACTACTACTACTACTACTACTACTACTACTACTACTACTACTACTACTACTACTACTACTACTACTACTACTACTACTACTACTACTACTACTACTACTACTACTACTACTACTACTACTACTACTACTACTACTACTACTACTACTACTACTACTACTACTACTACTACTACTACTACTACTACTACTACTACTACTACTACTACTACTACTACTACTACTACTACTACTACTACTACTACTACTACTACTACTACTACTACTACTACTACTACTACTACTACTACTACTACTACTACTACTACTACTACTACTACTACTACTACTACTACTACTACTACTACTACTACTACTACTACTACTACTACTACTACTACTACTACTACTACTACTACTACTACTACTACTACTACTACTACTACTACTACTACTACTACTACTACTACTACTACTACTACTACTACTACTACTACTACTACTACTACTACTACTACTACTACTACTACTACTACTACTACTACTACTACTACTACTACTACTACTACTACTACTACTACTACTACTACTACTACTACTACTACTACTACTACTACTACTACTACTACTACTACTACTACTACTACTACTACTACTACTACTACTACTACTACTACTACTACTACTACTACTACTACTACTACTACTACTACTACTACTACTACTACTACTACTACTACTACTACTACTACTACTACTACTACTACTACTACTACTACTACTACTACTACTACTACTACTACTACTACTACTACTACTACTACTACTACTACTACTACTACTACTACTACTACTACTACTACTACTACTACTACTACTACTACTACTACTACTACTACTACTACTACTACTACTACTACTACTACTACTACTACTACTACTACTACTACTACTACTACTACTACTACTACTACTACTACTACTACTACTACTACTACTACTACTACTACTACTACTACTACTACTACTACTACTACTACTACTACTACTACTACTACTACTACTACTACTACTACTACTACTACTACTACTACTACTACTACTACTACTACTACTACTACTACTACTACTACTACTACTACTACTACTACTACTACTACTACTACTACTACTACTACTACTACTACTACTACTACTACTACTACTACTACTACTACTACTACTACTACTACTACTACTACTACTACTACTACTACTACTACTACTACTACTACTACTACTACTACTACTACTACTACTACTACTACTACTACTACTACTACTACTACTACTACTACTACTACTACTACTACTACTACTACTACTACTACTACTACTACTACTACTACTACTACTACTACTACTACTACTACTACTACTACTACTACTACTACTACTACTACTACTACTACTACTACTACTACTACTACTACTACTACTACTACTACTACTACTACTACTACTACTACTACTACTACTACTACTACTACTACTACTACTACTACTACTACTACTACTACTACTACTACTACTACTACTACTACTACTACTACTACTACTACTACTACTACTACTACTACTACTACTACTACTACTACTACTACTACTACTACTACTACTACTACTACTACTACTACTACTACTACTACTACTACTACTACTACTACTACTACTACTACTACTACTACTACTACTACTACTACTACTACTACTACTACTACTACTACTACTACTACTACTACTACTACTACTACTACTACTACTACTACTACTACTACTACTACTACTACTACTACTACTACTACTACTACTACTACTACTACTACTACTACTACTACTACTACTACTACTACTACTACTACTACTACTACTACTACTACTACTACTACTACTACTACTACTACTACTACTACTACTACTACTACTACTACTACTACTACTACTACTACTACTACTACTACTACTACTACTACTACTACTACTACTACTACTACTACTACTACTACTACTACTACTACTACTACTACTACTACTACTACTACTACTACTACTACTACTACTACTACTACTACTACTACTACTACTACTACTACTACTACTACTACTACTACTACTACTACTACTACTACTACTACTACTACTACTACTACTACTACTACTACTACTACTACTACTACTACTACTACTACTACTACTACTACTACTACTACTACTACTACTACTACTACTACTACTACTACTACTACTACTACTACTACTACTACTACTACTACTACTACTACTACTACTACTACTACTACTACTACTACTACTACTACTACTACTACTACTACTACTACTACTACTACTACTACTACTACTACTACTACTACTACTACTACTACTACTACTACTACTACTACTACTACTACTACTACTACTACTACTACTACTACTACTACTACTACTACTACTACTACTACTACTACTACTACTACTACTACTACTACTACTACTACTACTACTACTACTACTACTACTACTACTACTACTACTACTACTACTACTACTACTACTACTACTACTACTACTACTACTACTACTACTACTACTACTACTACTACTACTACTACTACTACTACTACTACTACTACTACTACTACTACTACTACTACTACTACTACTACTACTACTACTACTACTACTACTACTACTACTACTACTACTACTACTACTACTACTACTACTACTACTACTACTACTACTACTACTACTACTACTACTACTACTACTACTACTACTACTACTACTACTACTACTACTACTACTACTACTACTACTACTACTACTACTACTACTACTACTACTACTACTACTACTACTACTACTACTACTACTACTACTACTACTACTACTACTACTACTACTACTACTACTACTACTACTACTACTACTACTACTACTACTACTACTACTACTACTACTACTACTACTACTACTACTACTACTACTACTACTACTACTACTACTACTACTACTACTACTACTACTACTACTACTACTACTACTACTACTACTACTACTACTACTACTACTACTACTACTACTACTACTACTACTACTACTACTACTACTACTACTACTACTACTACTACTACTACTACTACTACTACTACTACTACTACTACTACTACTACTACTACTACTACTACTACTACTACTACTACTACTACTACTACTACTACTACTACTACTACTACTACTACTACTACTACTACTACTACTACTACTACTACTACTACTACTACTACTACTACTACTACTACTACTACTACTACTACTACTACTACTACTACTACTACTACTACTACTACTACTACTACTACTACTACTATTATTATTATTATTATTATTATTATTATTATTATAGCCCGTTACAATCTCGTAAAGGGCAAGGGCCTCCAATTAGGAAACTTCCTTATACATACGCTATTTACACACAAAATAAGTAAGTGTAAACGCTTAAGTAAATAAACAAAATAAGTAACAATTCCTTTTGTACTGTCAAATTTATACTGTTCACTTTGATTTCACTACCTAAATCTAATTTTCTAACACTTCATCTTACTACTTTCTGCATTGGCAATTATTAAGTTGGTAAGAAATTGAATAATCTAGTGTAGTACGTTCATTGTGCTGTATTTAGACATGATCTTCCACTTCTGACGATCCTTTGCCCAGGTAGACCATTGGCTGCCAAACATCATCTTCAGTTCGTCCGACCACCTCTTCTTCTGCCTGCCCACGTTTCTCTTTCCAAGTCTTGAATCCCAAGCGGTAATGCAGTGAGTCCAGCGGGTATGGGGAAGTCGCATGATGTGTCTTGCCCAATGCCATTTCAGGTGTCGAACCATAGTTTCAACGCCATTGATTTGTGTTGACTTTCTTATGTCTTCATTTCGTTTTCTACTTGCCAGAGTAATGTTTAAAATTTCTCTTTCCATTTTCGGGTGCAATAATGAAATATATTTCTTTTTGTGTGAGTGCTCATGTTTGCAAACCGTATGTGAGTGTCGGAAGTACTAAAGTATTTATGATTTCTCTCTTTATTCGCAAGCATAGGATTTGTTGAAAATAATACATTTTAATCTCCAAAATGTTGACCATGCTGCGGAAATTCGTCTGATTAATTCGTTTTTGTGTTATTGTTGAAGAACATTAATTGTCCTAGAGATACATATTCTCCCACACATTTTTTTCTGTACCAACAGGAATTTTATCTTTTGTGCTATCCGTTATGACCTTTGACTTTCTGAGATTTATTTGTAGACCTACTTCCTTGCTAAAATTCAGAAGTTCAGGGAGCATTTCTTTAAGTTGTCTGGATGAATTGGCAATTAAAACAATGTCATCCGCGCAATAATTTTAGATAATTTTCCCGTCTATATTAATTCCAAAATTATCCGACATTTTTCGTAGAACGTCTTGTAATAAACAAATAAATAATTTAGGGGAAATGGGATCTCCTTACATTACTCCTCGTCTCAAAGCAAATTATGTAACATAATACTGCAATTTGCTGCCCACCTTCACACATCTCAGTCATTACTTGTAAAACGCATTGCAAATCGTATAACTAAAGGTACGAAAACAAATTCTTTTAAAGCTAAAACAGTGGCACAAATTTGACAATTAAATGAGCATTTTTGCATTTAAGAAAAGGAAATTGAATAACGCGATCCGGCGGTGGCTGTCCCTGCTGTCTACAACACGCTGCGGTCAGAGCGGAGTTGTGATAACATTAATTTAATTGCAATTAATTAATAATTGAATGACGGGATAATTGAATGGCTGAATAGAATGGCGGGAAAGTGATCATTGGTATGTTAGTGTGTTGGTGAAAATTAGAGAAATATGTGATAAGCGTAGAAAAGGAAACTAACAAAGTGATAGTCCACATTGGAAAAGGCCAATGTCGATGTACAAATGAAGGCAACGATAACTGAACACTACAGAAAGTTATGTATAAGTAGTAATTTAAGTAGTCAAGTTGCACTCTTTGTGGTTATGGAGAAGGATCAGTGAAGTGACGATCTACACAACAGTAAGGCATTCTGACATTTGACGTAACTAGAAATGAACAGACCAACTGCATACACTTGTAAGGCGCTCTAGCGGTATCGTTCACAACTATTAGAACAACAAAAGATGGCTTTCCGTATTCTCGACGACATCTATTGAGTGGAAAAGAAATCACGGTTCTAGTTCACGGCACAGGGTTCTAGTGACTGCAGTGTGGATCAGAGAGTATATATGGAGGTGTGGATGGATACCAGGATTTAGCGATCGTCGTTATTGGAATAAAGTGGACATGGAAAACATCCAAGGGAGTAAGAGAAACGCAAAGAACTCAAAAAAGGAACAATTAGACAATGAAAGCATAAAGAAAATACTTATGGAACTTTCTGCGTCCGTTAACGAAATAAAGAAAGACAATAAAGACCGGGGGAAAGAAATGAATGAATTAGCAATTTTAAGAAACGAGATAGAGCAAAGAGAAAAAGCACGGGAAAAGCAAATACAGAAAGTTTAAAAACTCAGAGAAGAAATGTCAATGGAACTTGCGAATTTGAAACAAAAATTTGAAAATGATGAAAAGATTTCAAACAAATGAGATAGAAAGAAGAGAAAAAATGAATGAAGAACATGGGAAGTTATCCACAGAGATTTACAATATCTTACAAAGGAAAGAAAAATGTTGGCAGAAAATCAACAAAGGCTGATGAGAAATCTGAATGCTTGGAAAATTTAATGTTGGAAAATGACAAGGACATAAATAAGAGAAAACAGATAATCGAAAACAACGAAGAACACAGACTTAGAAAAGAGAAAAGGAACAATGTAATAATCAAATGTAGAGAAATAGAGGAAAGCAAGGCAGACCCTATTCTAAAACTGTGGTAACAATTTTCGCGAAAATGAAAGTCAATGTTGAACACGATATACTTGTTTATATTGGTAAAGACTGGAAAGAAAGCAGGATGGTACGTCTTAGAATAAGATCATTAGAACACAAAGCAGTCGTAATGAAGGATAAACACAAATTAGAAGGTTTTGACTGCTACATTGAAGAAGATGTGACAGTAAAAGAAACCTCTTCAATCAAACAAAATTCCCAACTATGAAACGAAAAATATTTTCCAAATTATTGACCAACAAAAAGAGCTGTTCTTGACGATTCCATTCGCTGTACCCTTAAATTCAAATTAATCAATCATCCTTTGAACTGCTCGAAGCCCTATATTATTTTTTAATATAGATTAATGTTTATTGTTTCTTTTTTTATTCATAAAAATTGAGAAAGTTGTTTTCCTATATCGACTCAAATTGAAAATAATTTGCCCAAAAAATCCCCAATCATTTCCCCGTCCAATTATGTTCCTCATTCTTTCCCCACAAACGAAAAAAATTGGGGGAGACAGTCTCTTTGACTTAAATTATATTTTAATTCAGACATACAATTAAAATATATGTTGTATTACGGTTGGCTGTAGTTTATGCGATCAGGCGCAAGTATTTTGTTTTTATTGTTATATTCACAGTTTTATCTGAATATAATGAATATTATCTCACTTTTAGCGCTTATGCCAAAAATTGAACTTTCATCATATTTTGCTTACCCTACAAGTAACTTATTTTCGTAGGAGGGTGTACAAAAATTGCCATTGCCCTCCTCCACTCCACGGCCGGGTACTTAAGCCCCTTGGCTCGCCCGACCCCGCGTAGTCGTTTTTGTGGCTTCCATACAGCAGGTAAGGAATGGCTCGACTTACATGTCTATGTTTTCTGTTTCAAATTTTACGTGTTCTAAGTCTATTTCATTCAGTTTCCTTTAGTATTAAATGACTTACCCCCGCCCACTTTTTTCTTTCTTTCAGTTCTTAGAATGTTAAATATATTTCCCAAAAAAGTGAAAATTATTAGTACCCTTTATTATAATTTTGTTGTCAAATTAAAGGAATATTCACGTTTTAATGTTTTTGTTTTTCTACTTGTACTAAAAAACTGATGATGATGGCTAAGCCATCGAAAGCTGCTTTTTTATTAATAAATAATATTGTTGGCAATGACGACGCATATAATTATTTCATTAGAAATGCCAACGATAACTCACCACAACACCTATATAGGTGAAGGAACTACGAACTAGGTGAACGTCGAATGCGAACTACTCAAATTTTTACTTTCTAACACTTACTAACGCAAGAAGTAATCGTGCCCAGGAAAATGGCGAATTTTGACACAAAATCTCTTATTACCGAATCCTAGTAAGAAAAAAGTGGATAAATCCAGCCGCTAAATATAGAACAGATTAATAGAACATCCAAGAATATCTCATCCTATAGACAACGGTGTGAGCAACGTTTTGTGGAGGCGTTTGACCTCAAAATTTTAGTTTTTAAGGCCCTAGAACGTTTTGTTTTGGGGTTATTTAACGATATAGCTGATTGAGTGTCGCTGATTGAAATTAATATTTATATGCGTTTTGTAAACAAATCCTTTATATTTATAAAGTCAAAGTGCAATTCTTCACGTCTCCGTGAAATTCTCTTTCATTAGCGACCTCATTTATAAACATCGATTGCTTGTGAGAGACGCAATATGTATACTACTGAAATAATGTAGGAGATGATATTCAAATTCTAACTTACGTACCATCCAACTGCCTAGCATCACCATTCATTTTACGTTCAGGAAGCGCAGTAAATTCGGAGCGGGCGACTATGTTTGTCGTCAAATTACACAAAAAATACGCATATTTTCAAAAAATACTACATCACCTAATTTGAAGTTCTGTTTTTGGTGAACACATTTTATTAAGAAAAAGAAATATCTTCGCAATTTTAGTTTTAGAAAGTCACTGAATTTTTTTACATTTTTGAAAAATCATGGATTTCTGCCAACACGAGACCTGCACCATTCTCTGAAGCGTTCTTTGCGCTAAGGTCAAAATTTAATGAAAAAAATTGTGTCGTTTTTAAATAAAACTATTTATGGAGATTTAAAAGTGCCTACGATTAACACAAAATTTCGAAAAAATACTCATATTATTGAAATATTTAACATAACATTATTTGTGTAATTGTTTCACAACACATTTCATTCAGAAAAATGTTTATCTTCATAATTGTAGTTATAGGAAGACACCGACACATTTTTGAATTCTTTTAATTTTCGAAAAATCAGAGTTATCAACGAACATGAGGCCTGCGCCATTCTCTTAAACGCACTTTACATTATCCAATAACAAAGTTTAATAAAAAATGTTGGAGCCATTTTTTTAGTTTGAAAATGTCAAACGGGCTTTATGTACTCACCAAAATTAAAAAAATCGGTTTTAAATTCAAGGGGCCGCGGCATCAGCCAGATCGATTGGGGAATATCAATTTTGGAGAGAAAAAACGAACAGTTTAGCAGCTTGCGCTGTTCACAGACAGACGGACGGACAGACGGACACACGTTTTGCCGTCAATCGATTTTTCGTTATCAAGGACCTACAATCATACATTCTGACTACTCCAAGAGTTAGAAGACTTTTTTCCTAAAAATTGTATCTGAATTTATCCCTTTTTTAGATTCCAGAGCCCAGAAATAAGAGTTTTTCTCCGGAAATTCGCCGTTTTTTTCGGGCAGCATTACATAACTTTCTCTTTTTCGCGCAGCATTAAATAAGCGGTCACGAGGAAGTAATTTTCTCTACTGCGTAAGCGGTAACGAAAAAGTAAAAATTATCATTGTTTTAGTTAACATTGTTATTTCATTGTTAGTGTTATATTTTAACGGACTTTGAATATAAAGAAAGAAAACGTTGGCCGACTCATCCGTTTATATTCAAGGCAGCACAACGAATAACTCAAGTTCACCTTGAGAGTTTCGGCACTTCTGCCTGTTGGTCAAGTTCGTGTCAGTGGGTCTGGGTTGAACCGCTACTATCTGCTCTGACAACCTCCAAGCCCGGTCACGATCGACGCGATTTGCTCGATAGTCGCTAAAGCGGCGAGCGCCGGCTCCTGGAGGGAGGGAGGGAGGGAGGGGTTTGAACCTGTACTAACCGGCATTCGCCGCTGTCCGCCCGTTGAGTGATCTGGGTTGGCATTTGTTACTGACCACCTCTCTTACTTTCTCATTTCAGAACAATTATTATTATTATTATTATTATTATTATTATTATTATTATTATTATTATTATTATTATTATTATTATTATTATTTTTATTATTATTATTATTATTATTATTATTATTATTATTATTATTATTATTATTATTATTATTATTCCTATTATTATTTATTATGAATGAATGAATTTTATTTTACAACAGTTGAATAATACAAATATATAATATACACAACACATTCATACAAGAATATAATATATGCTATATACTAAGCCTTTTCCTGTATTTGTCAGTCACATTGATCCTTTCACCTGTGTCCTCTAATTACCACCTCACCTTATCCTGAATATTCCACATTCTTCCTTCCTCAAAAAACAAACATCTATCTAAAATATGTTCCCAATCTTCTTTTTCCATGTTACAGATCCTACATTTTCCCCTCACTATTGAGCCAATATTTGCTCGCTTTCAATTCATTACCTGACCTATATCTTGCAATCCTACGACTGTAATTTTCCTTATATTTACCTTCCAAATACCTGGGAATACATTTATCTGAATAATTTTATACCATTTATTAAATTTTAAAATCTTTTTTCATGATCTTCTTGCAATAACTGATCTATATCACTTTGGATCAGTTCTTTAGTCAAATCTGAGCCTTCTTCTCCTCTTAATCGTGACACTTACTTCAAGGAAAAACCTTTATTATTCCAAAAACTTTCCCTTTCCCAATCAGATTTTTCAGTTTCTATGTTTTTATCTATTTTCCAACAAATTTGCTTTAATAACTCATTAACCCCCTCATCTAATCCTGCCCTCAAACTTACATGTCGTTTTGCCCCATCTCTATTCTCATTTTTTGCTTCTTTGTCTCCCATCTTACCATGCAACCAGGTGTGCAATAGTCAATAGACTATTGCACACCTGGTTGGAATACCTACGATCCATCTTCAAAATCTTTTATGTATTGCTTCTAGTTTTCTCCTTCCCTTCCATCCCCAAATTTCTGCTTCCCACTTCAAAATAGAACCAACAATTCGGCCTATATTCTCATACCCATTGCCCCCAAATCCCTGCAACTTCTTTTAATTATTTCCCACACTTATTTCATAGCCACAATCCCCTTCTTACCTATATCTGCTACGTGCTTTTCGTCGACCCCTCCTTGTTAAGCCAAAACAATAAATACTTATAATTGTTCACCGCTTCTAAAATACGCCCTTTCCATTTAACTTTCTCACATTTATTCTTCGCTCTGCCTATTTTAAACTCCAAAGGTTTGGTTTTATCTTTAATTCAAGTTTTCTATTCTCTAGACATATCTCAAATGTCTCCTTCATCTGATTTAAGTCCTTGACATTATCAGCCAATAATACCACATCATCAGCATAACATAAAAATCAAATTTTTAATTTACCAATCAATACCCACCATCCTGGCTCTTCCTTAACTTCTCTTCTAATCCAACCATACATATAGTGAAAAGAAGTGGACTCTATGGGAAGCCCTTTGTAACCCCTTTATTGATTCAGAACTAATTGCTGAATTTGAAAAAAATCTTACGCTTGGTTTAGAAGCTAGTAATGTTCACAGTCAAAAGACGGACGGACGGACGGACGGACGGACGGTCGGATGGTCAAAATCGATTTTCCGCAGCATTACTTAGGGAACAAGTTGATAAAACTATTTGGGAGATGATTAATGATGGAATAATTGAGAGAAGCGTTACAGCTCACTTAAATCCTATAGTAATAGTGAAGAAAAAAGACGGGGGAGTCAGAATTTGCTTAGATGCGAGGCGCATCAATGAAGCGCCGCAGAACCTGCCTGAAACGTACCTGAAAATGAAGCGCCACAGAACAAAGATGAGATCCTTTGGAAATTTAATAAAACTAAAATATTTTCGGCATTAGATTTTTCAAGCTCGTACTGACAGATAGCCATCCATCCTGATGACAGAGAATTTACCGGGTTTCTTTATAACAGTTTGACAACTTCTACAACTTACGGCCTTTTAAAGAATAATTGAATAACAAGTTTCGACAAACTCTGCCCACAATTCACCAGTACCTGCGTCTCACACGGCACTATGGTATTTGTCGCAATTAGAGATAACAATCATAACATTAAGGACATTAGTTGTAGCAAATTAACAACATAAGCAAAGAGGTACAGTATCATGAGCCTCCAGTTAAAAAATTAAAAATTAGTTATTTCCTTTATCTTAGGTGACACCACTGTTACTTTATGACGAGAGAGAATTCTCGCCCTTTATTAGAATAATAAAGAACCTCGAATTATCACTCTAGTGGGAGGGGGATGCTAATGTGGCGTCACCAAATAATATTATAATAATTTCATATCGAAATAGCTCCCATCACAGTTAAGTAGGTCACGGGACGGGGCTTTTGTTGCGAAGAACCCTAACGACCGCCAGGCCGCGCCCGCACATGACAGCTGCCCGACCGACCGCTGATGAGGGTGTCTCTTAGCAGCGGACACATTTATGACCCGTCATAAATGCTGCCACCCGAGCCACCGGGCACTCAAGACGAACAATACGCGCCCGCGTACCCTTTTTGCCACGCGCCCGCGTAAGGAATCCAAATTCCCAAAGGGGTTATTTACAACTCAACAGTCGCCGGCTGCCGATCAGCCTCCGCTGACAAATTTATGGCCCAGAAAAAAAACGCAACAGCTCGAACAAGTGTTCGGACAGCTGCGAGAGAAGCTTCTGGAATCGCTCACAGAGGGAGAGAGAGAGAGAAAGAGAGAGAGAGGGGGCCCGAGGTAGAGAGATCTCCCTGGAAAATTCCGTAAACGATGCAATCCGGTTGGAGAACTTCAAAATTAAAACGAATCTACTTTTGGCCTATGAGGTATCTCATCGTGAGGGAAGGGGCAGATCTGCAGGTTTGGAAACGTTTTGGGAGGGGGAAACAGAGGTAACGTGAACGCGAGATGTGCAGACAAACGACACTTACCAAGGAGATTCTCGGGTAAACACTTACCAAGGAGATTCTCGAGTAAACACTTACCAAGCAGATTCTCGAATAAGCACTTGAATTCTCTCTAAACTACGCCTAAAGTCACTACTGAAGGAGAACATCCTTCACCTTAGATTTACCGCGGAGGAAACTTGGGCGGGAGATGGAAAGATCCCGCGTAATTTCCGCATAAGTTGATCTGCATCCGCCGCCTAGTGCCATATCGGGCCCATTCAAGCCCGCACTGAACCACGGCCAGCACCCGTGTGTCCTCAACTGACTGAGCCCGCACGATTTGACGACTCCGTCGCCACGCCACGCTGCCAGCTGAGGAGGAACACCCAGTGGGAGGTCGGTAACCTGAGACCGCCCGCCGTCTATGAGGACCGCCATCCGGCCGGTCTGCTGAGCCACCGCCAGCCAGTGGTGATTAATCTGGTATTTAACCGGAGTCGAACTATCTCCCGTAGTTATGACGCGGGGCTCCCTCGCAGGACATTTTGGCGAGAGACTAAGAGTGGCCGCGCTCAGGCCTTGTGTATTGTAGTTAAAATATGCATGAATTGTTAGAAATAAGTTATTAATGTTAGCGTTAAGAAATTTGTTCATTAACTGTTAAGGCTATGAGCTCGTGACGTAAAGTTAGCAAGTAATCTGTGTCGCTCTCTGGTTGGCCTGTAACTTCCCTGGCAGCTCATGGTGCCAGGAATAAATTCAGTTTTATTAGAAATGATTCAATGGACTGATTTATGACCTCCCTACACTTCCATCCATTCGTTGCAGGAACTGAACCTGGCGCCCGACATATCCCGACTGAGCCACCGGTCTTACAATATATATATATATATATATATATATATATATATATATATATATATATATATATATATATACAGAACCGCTCACACAACGCATAACCAAATAAGTAACTGCGCTCGCTTCTCTTCAATTTTCAGTTGCTTCGTGCTGTGAGATTTCATTTTTTTCTTAGTAAACGTCGGCAACGCTGTAGTGACATCACAATTTGACGCCTCTGATTGGATAACGAACTCCCTCTCCTCTGTCAACCGGGAGCTGCCAAGAAGGCAGAAATATTATTCGCAGTATAGCGATCTCCTCTTTGAAATCTTCATTAAACATGACTACCAGGTATTTCTATACTCTCCGTTCATCAAAATGTTTATTTTTAATTTCACTACTAAAAGTTATTTTAGTGGTATACCAAATATGGGTATGAGAGCTACGAATTTGATACGTGACTCTGTTTATTTTTACTTTCCCGTATACGTACGTATATACTGAGTAATATGTAATGCTGCGGAATATCGCTTTCGATATTTCGAAATACCCTTTTTGGGATCCCCTGATACCGAAAAAGTGTTCTTTTCAAAACGTCCGTCTGTCTGTTCAGCCGTCCGTCCATCCATCCTTCCGCGATCCTTCGGTCCGAGACCGCCACGGCTCTACTGCTATAACGATCTCAGCCACCACGACCTGCAAAGATAATTTTTATTTTGTTCTAAAATCAATTATGTGTCAAGCAACAGATTTGAATTAATTTTGCCTTTTTCATTCCATCTTATGACAGTTATTCTTGTATGGCAAAGAATACTAATGTTCAAAGAAACTACTGATTAAAACAAAATGAATGGAAAAGAAAAAATACGAAAATTTGGAGCATGCCAACATTGAAGTACAATATCTCAGATTCTAATGAAGGAGGGTTAGACTACTGTTGCGCTCGACCTTTCAATTGTAGTCGGAGGAAGACGCTGAACAAATTTTGAAATTTTCATTTTTCGAAGAATCAGGGTTTACAACCAACATGGGATAAGCACCATTTTTTAAACATCCTTCAGACTATCCAATAACATTTATTCAAAATAGACGGAGCCATTTTTTGAAAATTTTAAAAATATTACAGGGGCTTCATGTGAAGTACCCCTCAAAATTAAAATATCAAATTTAAATTCACGTGGTCGTGACATCGGTATGATCGATCACGGAATATCAATTTTGGAGAAAATAGGCTGAGCGGTTTAGGCGCTAGCGTTGTTCACAGACGGACATATTTCTGTAAATTGATTTTTCGGTACTAAGCACCCATAAAACATGGATTCTGATGGAACCACGTGTTAGAGGCTTTTTTTCTAAATTTAGCAACTGGATGTATCCATGGGCGAAAAAAATCCTTCATACGCCTTTCTTCGGAGGGCATGTAAAACCGGCTGTTCCATGTTAGTAGAGTTACTACATGTAAAAGATCCTCAAGCTTAAATTAAGCTTCTGAGCTAAATTCAAATAGCGAAACTTGCGTGGTCAGACGGAAAAGCAGGCCTGATGGCCAGAGTCTCCTCTCGAAAAATAAGGCATCAATTCATTTAAAATTTAAAGTACACTTTTTCTAGCTGTGTTTTCAGATACAATATTTTGTACATATGGCAGCTGAAAAAATTCCACTATAGATCTTACTTAATGAAAGGAACCATGTATCAAATAGGCCCTACCTTCCGAGAAGGGCCTTACCTAACGAGGGACCCCTGAGTCGCATTCACTGGCACCTTGCTCTGTAGTTATAGGTGGCCTTGTGCTACCACTGTACGTAATTTTATGACTAAAGGTATGGGAATCCTTGCGTGACAATGGATTTATGTTGTTACCTTCATAGGTTTCTTCTATATTGTAATCGAGTACCTTTGTTCCACCCCAATCTTTCTTAACCAACAGACAATGGCTATTGATGTTCCTGGAATTTCAGTACCATAGCGCACTGATGTGTACACAATTATCGTAGATAATATCGATGTGGCATGGTCAGATAGTTAACACAGAACAAATCAACAATTACTCGTTTACGTAGAGACTAGAATTACGTAATAATCATTCAGTTGTCGATGGAGATAGTAGATCTGCTAGTCACCATATAATCTAGTCACTTTAAATATGGGAATAACAACCTTACCAACATGCGCATGTTTCCACTTGGACTCAGAAATAAAAATATAATGAACAGTGATAGATATATTTTTTAAAATTTTAATGACTTAAATGCTCTGTCTTATTTCAGTTTTTCTCCTGTACAGAATATA
The DNA here is from genome assembly GCA_038098605.1 of Gryllus longicercus. Taxonomy (NCBI): domain Eukaryota; kingdom Metazoa; phylum Arthropoda; class Insecta; order Orthoptera; family Gryllidae; genus Gryllus; species Gryllus longicercus. Next base: position 671,652 of record JAZDUA010000459.1, read on the forward strand.
TATAATCATAAACTAACTAAAAACTAATTAAAATCATTTCGCAAACACAAAACCTGTTCTACTTCTCATCCTATGTAAGAAGAGAAAGTATTGCAATCGTGCGCTGGAAAACCGTGCGCTGGCGAATTTTCGACAGAAAAGCATATATTGCTGGACCCTGGTAACGAAAAAGTGGACGGATGTTGCACCTTAATATACATAGTAAATTACTTTAACACCCATTTTTATGTCCATTTTTATGTGTACCATCCATTTTTATGTGTTCTTGATACCGAAAGTCGATTGACGGCAGGACTGTCTGTTCGCCAATTATCATCGCTAGCGCATAAAAGGTTCAGCCGGTTTTCTACAAACAGTGTATACGTAGCTGCTCGCATTCTGCATCAATTATTTGATGTAAAAATATTTTAAAGTATTGCTGTGAATTGCTAGTAAATAATTAAATAATGGTTTTATTAAGTATTATTTTAAAGTAAGTATGAAGTTGTTAATATACCTTTTAAATCATCTCAGAAAATATTGCCAGAAACTATATTCTGATACAGTTTGAGTGAACAATTCTCAGTATTAGTAAGAAAGATATAATAGAGCATTAATGTTTGTCATATTTTGGCAGTAGCTAAACATAAAGTTTAAAGTAACGGTAGAAGTATCGAATATTTATATTAATTAGTTGTTAATTGGATTGCTGGTGATGTAGATACCTTTTTATTATGATAAATTACTAAAGATATTGTCTGGTATCAATACTTTTTAATCAGCTTATGATCATTTCGATCGCGTTGCGAACATCGTCAGAGCTAAAATGTGACTACATCATGACTAAAATGTGACTATCTACATCACCAGCAATCCAATTAATGATGTCGGCTAGTCAAGCCTCGTTGGTCTCCGACTTTTACAAGACATCCCTGAAATTTGGTCTGGCAAACTTACATATATGGTTCATCACACAGTGCATCGTTAGGGGAGTAACCCCTAAATTCATCAATATTAAAATCAAAAGCTCATCATTTGCCGCCTCAAAAGCAACCGCTGCAGCCCGCTCATCCTGGCTACATTGGGAGAGGAAACGCTGGTACGCTACTCGTGACCGTCTCTCACTACAGAAATATGAACTGTCTCTACACCTGGCCTCTTCACTACATCCTGCTGAGTGGGAGGTGCTCCTGGACTCCATTAGAAGCCGCATCTTCAGAATATGCAGCCGCCGGAAACAAAAACAGGTAAGCAAGCTGGAACGTCTATCTTGCAGCAAAGCGCTATATCAAACACATAGAAAACAATCTGACTCTGTGACTCACTCCAACTTTCATCCTCGTATCATAAATCTCTCATCCTCTACTCTATCCCATACTGAAGCCACACTCCTACAAAAAGGTCTCAAATATTTACCTCCTTCTCCACCCAACGCCAATACTCTAAAAAATCTGTATATTCACCTAGACACTGTCCTTCCCAATGATACTAATCACACAGAAATCAAGCACACTGTTACACATACTATCAAACAACATATTGAACACCACTCGCACCCAAAGCCCATCTCGTCAGAACAATTAACTGCTAAAAAACTAAAGGCGCGTTTACACGGAGAGAGTTTTCTCTCCTAACTTTCCGGAACTGGTTAGGAGACACGTGTAAACTCTCAGGAGAGCGATCTTCTCTCCGGAGACATGACGTCACAAGATATTTTCGAAGTCTCCGCAAGAGAGCAGTGTAAAGGCTCTGGTATCGATGAGGAATCGTATCTCCTGGGAGATAAATAGTATTCAAAGAGAGTTGGAAGACTTTTTGCTCTCTTGCAAGTGTTCACGTGCTCGATTAGCCATTCTGCGTCTGTGTCTGTGCGGCGTTCCAACGTGATCGGTGGATTTCTGTTCTTTGTGGTAAATTATATACTGGGGAATTATAAATACAAATGACAAATTACTGTATCTCCTGTGGCCAAAAACCGCCGTACCGTCAAACCAAGTCTCTTTCCGAAATAAATTCTTTTCCACTTTTCTTGCTTTTTGATTCCTTGAGATATTTCCTAATAAAAAAATCAAATCCTTCTGAAGTTACGAAGTTATTGTACATGAAATCATTATCGTTTATAATAATATTGTTTTTATTACATCCTTTAATAAATTAAAACTTCAAATTACGGATCAATTGTAAAAATTTGTTACATAAAATCATAATTAGGTTTTCTCTTTCATATGCCTACCCTAGGTGTAATGCCTCTTCTACCAAAATTAACAAATTTCAAATAATTCAAAATAATCTCCTTCGCAACATTTGATATCCTTTCTAGTTTATATCATAACACGAATTTACAGAGAACTTAAAATTGATTCTTTCAAATCGTTTATACTTAACTTCACTAAAAGTTTCTAAAACAAATTATCAACTTTACCCATTTTTCAAACCTTTACATTAGGTCAAAACTATTTTCCTCATCCTGGACTCCGACCACGTTTTCCAAAAAACATTTTTAATCGTCCATAAATTAAGACTTGCTTTATTTTATTGTCTCTGAATAAAATGTAATGCAATTGAACAGGTAGCAAATAAATATTTTTTTTAAAAATCTTCTTCTTGCAGTTCCGCCATCAAAGTTTTATAAATACTCAGTTCTTCTTTTTTCAAGAAAACAAAATCACTCACTCTTGTCTCTTTCTTTTCCTCTGCTTCTTCAAAATTGTGAAAGTGGCACAGGCAGCTGCAACACTTGTCACATTCTAACCTCAAACTGCTCGCAACTGCTTATTCAAGATGGCTGCGCCGGAGAACATCGAGAGACATTTGTATCAAGTGTAAACAGCAAGGAGATACTTTTCCGGAGATATCTCAGGAACCAACTCTCCCGTGTGTTAGGAGACTCGCGTTTCGGGAGATATTTCAAACCGTGTAAAGCCGTCAGAGAGAGTTTATCTCCGTGACGTCATGAAGTTAGGACATGAAGTTGTCTCTTCGTGTAAACGCACCTTAAAAAAACAAAATCTCCCAAGACAATATTGTTATAACGAAAGCGGACAAAGGCAATTCTATAGTAATTCTGGACAAGGAAGAATACAACAACAAAGTACTCGATTTTATCAATGGCAACAACGGCATCTCACCCCTAAAAAACGACCCCACTAACAAACACCACACTTCCTTAAAACAAGAACTCGCTGAATCTAAAGCTCTATTCACTCATCCACAGATATTTCTTCCACGCAATCCACTCCCTCCACGATTATATGGTTTACCTAAAATACACAAATCTACTATCCCCATTAGACCTGTAGTATCATACACTAACACACTAACACACAGAATTGCTTACAAACTGAACAAAGACTTCAAACAATACGTCAGTTACACACCTCAACACACAATACTCAACAGCCCTGACCTCATTAACAAGATAAAGGACTTTCCAGTGCCCTCTAACGCCAAACTTGTTTCTTTCGATGTGGTAAATCTTTTTCCCAGTGTGCCTACATCTGACTGCAAGAATATTCTTAAAGACAAAATTGACAGATCCCAGTGTGCCGTTCCCATCTACACTGAACTCTACAATCTAATTTCCTGTTGCATAGATGCCAACTACTTCAAATATAATGACAAATTCTACACCCAAGATTCTGGACTACCCATGGGTTCACCCCTCTCACCTTTATTAGCTGATATATTTATGGACAACTGGGAAAATACATTGTTTACTTCTGGTCATCCACTTCTAAAAAATCTCCTGTACTGGCACAGATACGTAGACGACGTGTTAGCACTATGGACAGGCACCACCAGACAACTTTATATTTTTACACAGTACATCAACTCCCTACACCCCAACATAAAATTCACCACGGAGATAGAAAATGAACAAAAATCTTTAAACTTCCTTGATCTCACCATCACACTAGCACAGGACCATCATGAATTTAACATATTCAGAAAACCCACACACACGGACACAATCATACACAACACTTCACAACACCCCCCCACACACAAACACGCGGCCTTCCATGCGATGGTGCATCGATTAATTTCCATACCTATGTCCCCAGAAAACACAAAAAAGGAAATAAACACCATAAAACATATAGCCAGAATAAATGAATACGACTGCAACATGATTGACAAATTAATAGCCAAAAAAACAAATACACTCAATATCCGCAAACACACTACCCTCACACCAATTGACAGAAGCACTACAGCCACGTACCACACAATCCCTTATGTAGGACCCCTTTCTCTTAAAATAGCCTCCACACTCAATAAATTCGGTCTAAAAACTTCTTTCAACAATACTCATACATTATATAAAACACTATGCAACACTAAGGACCCAATCCCACCTACATCCTTATGCGGAGTCTATGCTCTCACGTGCAACAATTGCAATGCCATATACATAGGACAAACAGGCCGTAAATTCACACAGAGAATCAAAGAACACGAACAAGCATGGAAAAATAACACTACCACAGTCTCACACTTTGCGGATCACCTAAATTTAAACAAACACACATTTGATAAACACATAAATTTCCGAATTCTAGAAATTGAAAACAGGTACTGGAACAGAATAAAATTAGAAACCATACACATACACAACGTCCTCAAAAAACAGAACATGACATGTCTCAACCAGCAAATACCTGAACTCTCTTCACCCCTGCTAAAATTAGCACAAAGTGTACACCCCTAACCCACCCCCAGCCCTCCCTACTTCACTGACCTTCGCTCGCCCGACCGTCTCTCAAAGCCTCCACCAGCACCCCCGCGGTTTACGACCCTCCACCCGCCCCCCACCCCTCTTCCCGCCCCCTCCCGCTGCCGACCGGCTGTGTTCTTAAACAAGACACACGCTCAAAAATTCGCAGAACTTTGTTTTCGGTCCAGAAGCTGCAAGGTATGCATCTTGCATATAATAACTACAACCTGTTAAAAATATTTGTATTTCACATTTTAGCTCTGACGATGATCGCAACGCGATCGAAATGATCATAAGCTGATTAAAAAGTATTGATACCAGACAATATCTTTAGTAATTTATCTTAATTAGTTGTGTTATTTTTTGTATCAGTCTGAGAAATTGTGATTTTCTTTGATATTTTTTTTGAGGTCGCATCAACTTATATGTCAGTAGCGACCACAATGGCTTGTAACGGAGGATGCCACGATATGATGATGATAGGTGGTGAAAGGACGAACACAATACAACCATGCTCGAGGAGGGACTCGAACCCGCGATCCTTCAGTCCGAGATCGCTACGACACTACTGCCTTAGCGATCTCGGCCACCTGATCGCCAATGTGGGTTTTATAATTTTATTATTTACATTATTATATTTTAATAAATTCAATATAAATTTATTTCAGTTTAACTTGCCATCGGACGACAGTCAACTTGCAGGTTGCAACTTGCAACTTAATAATAATTGGCGGAGGTGAAATGCAGCAGCAGACTGAATTGTGAGTCGTGTGACCTTTTGGAATATCAATCCCCGCCATCATTCACTAACATTTATTTTCTTACCTGAAAGAAGAATCACTCACAGAGGGAGCTACGAGGCTCGTATGGCTGAAAGCTAATTATTTGGAAGGGAGGGGGTGTAACCATCACTTAGGAATAAATGAAAGCATTTATATTAATACATACAATTGAATCGTAAAATAAATATTACAAGGAGTTGATCAGCAAATTATGGTTTGAAATACTGAATCAGTAATACTGAAGGATATGAAGTGTCACCGAGAGAACCAAATGTATCTTATCTGATATGGGTTGCGATTAGGAAGTTAGAGCGATGTCACGTGCACCCTTGCATTTCTCCTATGTAAATAGCCACTCTTTGATGATCCAGCCCACTTTTTGATATATTTTGTACCACCAATCTCCCTCTCATTTCTATATACAGGAAAATCTGTCTAAAGCAAATCGGGGATCGATCGGGATAAAAAATTATTCCGGTTTGCTATTTCCACTATTTCCACTTATGTTACTGGCAGGGCCCCTCGCTGTCGCCAATCGCGTTCGTACAGATGCGTCGAAAAGATTTCCATTCTTCGTTTTCTTGATTAGAGTTCTTTACTCCATTTGGAGTTGAACTGACAAGCAATACGATTTCACTACTTATTTGGTCCAAAGTATAAAATTTACCAAGTGAACCGAACGAATAAGATGCAAATCCAATTATAATCAAGTGAAATAATGAAATGAATATGAAAATATATATGATATATAATGAAATAATCCAATAATAAAGTGAATAATGAAAGAGCGAAAATTATGAAAGCAGAAATAGAAAGAAACATTTTTCAATTAGATTTAATTCTATTACGTATCCCAAATGCTCGCAGAATACTAGATTTCCGTAGCGAAAATCGTATAGTTTCTGGCCGTTATTAGTATCGTCATTTATTCAAATATCGCACAGTATTCAAATTTCTGTATATTCCACATCTTAATTGATTCCATTTTGATTGTAAAGCATTCCTTTTAATAAGCTCCTTCAGTTTTCGTTACTCGATCAATCTCTCTCGACCTCTCTGCAGATCCGCGTGGTAACCGATGTTCTCCTTCCAAACGCTTTAGCAAAAATGGCACAGTTTACGTTACTCATTTCACAAATTTTCTCCGTAGTTCATGCTAGTTTTAAATGGTTGTTATTCTTTTATTTAAACGAATTCTTTCACAAATTTATTCTTTACTCGTGGTGTTATCTACAATAGTTCTTATAATTTCTTACAACCTCTCTCTCTGGTGGATATAAGATGAAGCTTTTCCAACATTTCGTCTATGTAACTCAACTTAGCAGTTACAGTAGGAAATACACATTGCCTATGCAGATGTGTAATATTACAGATTTTGTAAAAAATTGTAACTTGCCTATTTTGGAAACAAACTTGAGACCAAAGTAATCCTTGGGCACCCCACTGTAGAGTAGAAATTCCCAATACTATCTAAAGCAAAATTAAAAGAGGATATATTTAATGATTCTGATATAAGAAAATTGAGGTCCGATGCAGCATTTAAAAACAAGATGTAAAAAAAGGATATCTTTCTGCGCGGCGTGGATATCTTTCTCAAATGTTGCTTCAAAATGTCTCGGTAATAACAAGCATCACAATTACCGAAACATTGTTAACATGCTTGAAGAGTATAAGGAGCTTGCATGTAACACGTGTATGAAAATTCATTTCCTGTTTTCTCACCTAGATTATTTCTCTGAAAATCTAGGATTTTTGAGCGAAGAACGAGGCAAACGATTTCATAAGATATGAGGGAGTTCGAAAGGACGTGCCAGGGGCGGTGGAGCATCAGTATGCTTGCAGACCGTTGTTGGATAAAGCATGAAATACCTAAAGACAAACATTAAAGGACGATGAATATAAGGCCTTTCTAAAGTGAGAAGCAACGGCTGTTAAAATGTATGTGCAACTATCCAATAATGAAGTAAACAAGACAAAAGAAAGCAAAAACATTCTAGTGACATGTATTAACAACCATACATATTAATTTCATAAAAGTTGTGTATATTAAATATTGCTTTTTTCTTTAAAATAATGAAAGTATTATGAAAGAGCTTGTGGTGAAATTCGCGTAATTGTACAAGTAAAGTGATTTCTCAAAAAAACCTTGCGTAATAGAAGGAAACGGATTGAATATTCGTATTCAGCACATCCACATTATATAAAATCACACTTTCTTACTTTAGGCAACAAACAAAAGTTTAAATTCGCAGGCTAGTGTAATTAATTAAAGTAATTATTATTATTGTACGATTATATTATTATTATTATTGTATGATTATATTTATTAGTATTATTATTATAAATTGCACATTTTTTACTCTTTTGGAACTGCTTTGATTTTACAAATTGTTTCTTCGTATTAAGGGCAACTTTTCTAGGGTAGCCGAAACCGAGAATCTTTCTTCCTAATTAAAAATATCCAGTAGGAGTGCACAGTACAGCACGATTCCTATCGTCCGCTCGGTGAAACGAAGAGGAAAACTCAGCAACGTGAGCATGGGAACCAGTCTTATCTAGAGCAACGAGGGTTCTTTAGATAACCTTTCTGGATGTAAAGATGCAATCACGAAATGCACGTGTCAAAGAGAACAAATCGACTCGAATGTTGACAGTGCGTGGTGTGTTTGCTCCTCACGCCGGGGAGCCGCCATCGGCGATTCGATCACCGGATGCGGGGGCGATCGATGGCGGAAAGCCGCGACGTGGGGCGGCGCGCGGCGCGCGGCGCGCGGGAGAAGATGGAGGGCAGGCGCGCGGGGCTGCCGCGCGAGGCGTCGCCGCTCGACGAACGCTGGATCGACGTCGTCAAGGCGGTCGTGGAGGAGTACCTGCTCTCCGCTAGCCTGCACGGCTACCGCTACCTCGCAGAACCCGGCCGTCATTGGTTTGAACGGTGAGTGCTGCTTTATTTAAAAAGAGAAATTTGAGGTTGGATATTACAAACGCAATTTTGTTATTAATATTGAGGCAAGTGGTGAAATTTCATTAAGGAAGCAAATGTTACGATACGTTAGTCATTTTCACATAGTTGTGTTTCCGGATTATATGTAATCTTGAACGACACACTTGAATATATTGCAAAATAGTTATTCAAGCGAATTAACTACAATATTTTATTTTGATGAGAAAGGAGAAAACAATTACAATTCACAAACTGTATGTGTTTAATGATTTTTGTTACTTTGAAAAAGTAATATAATTAACGTGATTGGAAGAACTAGGTAAAACGCGTTTAAATCACATAACTGACACTCATTGAAGTCCTTTAATTCGACGTGTCTTCTCCACCTTTGATATTTTCTCCTTTTAAAACTAATATTTTAGAGTCTGGGTTGAAAGCCCATTAACTAGTGTCCAGTGATGCTTTTATTTTAAAGTGTAAATGAAGAATGTGGACTTTATGTTCTTGTGACCCAGAAGCAGACTTGTTAAACAATACTTGACATATAAAAAATATATTTCATTTGAAGATACCTTCCACAATCACATTTCATATAGTAATTAAATATAATAATACCGTACTCAATGAGGATGGAACACCTTACATATACATCACAAACTGTCAGTGGTGCACCCAAAATGAGGGGGCAGGGGGGCTCATGGGGTTTCAGTCCCTCTCTCAGAAGTCACAAATATGGCTCTCACTGATTTTTCTACTGTAACGAAAGTCATTCAATATCTCAATTGATGCATCAATAGCATCAATGAAAAATTTTTTATAAGAAAACAAAACCTACTCTTATAGAACTGAGAGGCATCACTACACAGAAAGAAATCTTGGTAGCTCCACTGAAAAAGAGTAACAATATATTATCACAATTCCCCATAGAAATTCCCCACACAAATCACTAAAATAGTGAATAATGTTCTCGTATCTAAGATAAACTATGTACTTCTCCGTCCTCATCTACCTTTAATCTATCCTCTTTTATGCGTGATAGGGAATACCTTTTCTCGCAAGTTCACCAAAACTAGAAAATCGATCCATCCTTGATGGCAGTTCTAGGGCCCTTTCAAGAATTATCTTTCTTATTTTGTTCTTCTCTGCAAAATAATCTGAGTTCTAATCTTATTCTCTTCTAGTTTTTCTGATCTTTTTTGCTATTTCCTTTCCTACTTGCCTTCCTACCACTAAAGCCTTATCCTGTTTTTCACGACTAATGTCTTTATTTTATGTTGGTCAATCCCTTCCATTTTCTCGGTCCAAATGAGGGCTTTGCTCTTTCTTAATGTTCTCCTCCAAGGGAGCTTTTGCGCATCTAATGACAATGAAAATTCATTATATTTCACAGGTTAGTTTGGCTGGTTGTGCACATACTGGCCGTATGGGGCGTGGTACTCATTATCACGGACGTGTGGAACGAATTCCTGACGACGCCAACCGTCACCACCGTTGATTCAACAAATTTTCCTATTTGGAAAGTACCGTTTCCCGCTGTCGCCGTGTGTAACCTCAACAAAATTTCATTGCGTGCCGCTCGTGATTTGGCTCGTAACATGTGAGTTGATTTTTTTTTCATGAAAAGTAAGAAAAGCGATCCTGCTGCTACACCTTGCCAACTTCTCTTTTCCTTGTATATTTATCTCTTTGTACGATTCAATTGTTAAAAATAATTTTATAAAAAGTTGCTTTCATTTTGTTAGCATTACGGTCGATAGACGTTGGCGAAGATTCTATAAGTGTCCGTGTTCAACTGCTTACACATCTACTGAACGTGGAATCTAAGGCAGCGTGTTCTTGCGACAATTGAATAGCGTGTTTAGCCCACCGGTGTTCTCTCGGCTGGCGATAAAGCTTGAAATTTGGCTTTACCGTGCAACCTCTAAATGGGGATGTGGGGCCAAATTTTTAGCTAACTGATCATGCATTACTCAATGTTTGTAATACAACGACTCATATCTTTGGTAATAGTCCTGGGAAATTCTCTTAAAACCACGTTTGCTCTTTCCTGTCCGGGTGACATCACGCCGTGGGTTTGTTGGTCATCACTACCAACACTGTTTGCTGGCCAACACTAACTCATGATTCCGACATCAATGTCCCATTCGGGTCTTGCGGAACAATAAGGGCGACCTTGTGAGGTTTGCACCCAATGGGGACAAGGATACCAGCTCGGTTCAATCAGAAACAGGACTAATCTCTGTAAGCAGTCCTCCTCATGGCACGAGTCAATTGAAGTCTTTGTTGGACACAAACGATTCATTGCTTACAATACTTCCACAAGGTATGGCTTTGTATGAGGAGTCAAAGTAAAGAATCTTGAATGGTCATTAATGAAATTGACACTCCCAGCACAACATTGCGGAAGATATCAACCGTCACCAACATTCACTCAACAAATTTTCCTATTTGGAAAGTACCGTTTCCTGCTGTCGCAATGTGTAACCTCAAAAGATTTCATTGCGTGCCGCTCGTCATTTGGCTCGTAATATGAGTTGATATTTTTTCCATGAAAATGAAGAAAAGCCTTCCTGCTGCCACAACTTGCCAACTTCCCTTTTCCTTGTACAACTGTTCTGGGAGATCAGATGTTCCGCCGTAGTGAGCCTTTGCTCCGATGTCAGTCGTTAAACCCTCACGACCGTCACGTTGAACAATTCGTGGCCGTCGCAGTTTGATTTCCTTTCCACGATTATCAATTAATGTTACAATACAGCCCATGATGCAGGAAGTGTGAAAACTCGCATCAACTGCTTCGGTACTAGCCAGACCTCATATTCTCAGTCTATGGTCAAGTAAATTAAGGCGTAATATTTACTGATAACCGATGAAGTTCAAGTTAATGTCGCGTCTGCAGTGCAGAGAAAATGCCATCGGGATATCTTAGAGACCTTCCAGATTGTGATTATTAGAATTGCATCGTGCGTATCATGGTAATGATTACGGAATGTTTCCCAATTGGTGTTTCTAAAAATATGATCAATTATGTTCACAAAGATTTACTTTGAATTATATTTTCTTCAATTTGCAGTTCGTATTAGATATCTATATTGTTGAGTCTTCTTGAATAACGTTCATCTCTTACTTGCATCTTGTACTTACTACTCGAAAACCTGCAAATAGTAAAGGAAACTGGGGATATACGGCACTTCGGTTTTTATAATGTGGCACGCGAAGGCTGTTGGTATAGGATCAAGTTCAATTGTTCGAAAATATGAGTCATTTTTGCATAATTTTGTGTGAAATAGGCAATTTTAACTTTTATGAAACATCTTATGCCAAATCTTATGCCAAAAGGCTCCAATTTTTTAAAAACACTTTTTCCTCGTATGTATGAAAGTGCGGTAAAAAATTGGAGCTAGTCTCATTTCCGACCAACTATTGTCGGAAATGACATGGCAAAAAATTAACATCGCGGAACTGCAAAATTGAAGATAGAGATTTTCGCCGTGACAAAATCTGTTTCAAAAACATCAGCTCTTTAAAAAAGATCATGGACACGTTTTAGCAGAAACGAATAGTTTTAGCGTAATTTGAGATTGAAATTAATGCAGATTGTTAAAAATTCATTCTCTCAAAAAACGCTTCAATTTTTGTCTTTAATTTTTTCCCCACAAATAAAAAAAGGAACGCTTAAAAGAATGGCACAGTTCTCATTCCAGTTGCAAATTTAGAAATAATGCGAGAAAGTGTATGCTGTTGTAGCACATACCAGTTTACTTTCTCGTATACATACGAGTATATACTACTTTTGTAGTATAAATACATGCTAAACAAAGAAGTTTGCCGTCAAATCCTATTGTTCTAAGTACAGGTATGAATTTTCAGTTTATGATCACATGTTATTCGCCTTATTAATGTGTAGGTCACTGGTAACTAAGGTTCCTGTAAACGAGACACTGTTTCTTGTACGTTATTTGGGCCGTCTCTATGATCATGATGTTGAAGGACATCAACACTTTCTCACACTCCATAAGATGCTACAATCTACTTTTGAAGAGGCCTACAACATTACGCACATTATGTTAACGGTAGGTTCCGAGAATAATACTTTCACAGCGAATTACTTGAATCACTCGAATCACCTTTATCTTTCAATTTGTTTAAAATTTCTTGATATTTAATAACCAATGTTTTCATATTACATAGTCGTATTGCCAGAATCCGTTGTTCTTAAAATATATTTTATTTCCGCAGCTGAACCCGAGTTGTGAGCAGCTCTTGGTGCGCTGTATGTGGGCGGGCCGCCAGGAACCTTGCGACAAACTTTTCACCACCCGCAAGACCATGGAAGGTTACTGCTGCGCCTTTAACTACCTGCGTCTTTTCGACGACTTCGTCAGGTGCATTCCTTTTTCATATAATGGGCCTCTGCAAATGTGTTATCAGTTAAAATAAATATTCTTCAATTAACACTGAAAAATACCGAATAAGGTCTGTCCTAAGGATTTTGACAACGGAATGAATATAAGAACTCTTTTATTGAGAAATATTTTTATTTATTATTAATCCTGAACGATAATTTACGCACTAACGTGAACTTTCCCATTTCATTGAGCATTGATTCAAGCGTAAAAGTTCAATAAGGAGAAAAACACAATTTATCACTAATAATGTGGCTGTCAATCAGATAAAATATGGATTATTTGGAATTTATTGCGAATGAAACTTGTTCCTTAGACTCGAGAGTTCATTATGTGTGAAACACACTTAAATAATGTTCACTGTGACAGTATTGGTGATAAGTAATACACCTCAAAAAACAATTAGAATACAAAGTTTTGATTGAGTTGAAACGTTCATGTTGGATCATTGCACTTGTTTAGCAGCGAAGACTGGGAACACCATTATCCACCGAGGGGCCATTCCTAATTTGTCACGCATTTCATTACGTTCCGATTACACAACAAATTTTCATAGCTCACGGCTCCTTATCAATGCAGTGAGCTGCAATCTGCTTGTCACAGCAGTCTACTCGAAAACTGCGAGCTTTCATTTCGACCCAATTGAAGTGTTCGGACTAATCTTTATTTTTACATTTACACATTATATTATTTTTATATTTACACATTTACGTGTGTGTGTGTGTATTAATACATCTAAACTTAATCTCAAAGCTTGAAAGTCCTTGTTGTGTTCTCAGTGAAGACGAAAGCCCGCATTATGACTGGAAGGCGCATGACGAGGACGGTCGGCGCGGGGATATGCCGGGCATCCACATGGGCCTCTCCGTCGTCGTGAACCCCGACCCCAGCGACTACTACTACCCACTAATATCTTCGTTTGGCACAAAGGTAGACACGACAGCTGAACAAAACATTTTCTCACTCTCCCGTGCTCAGACGAGAACGCGCCTAACCAAAATTCATTATCCCAAATTGTTATCTGAATATTGTTATTTCGATTAACATATTTTAATAACTTTCCTGAAGTTATAGTGAAAGGACAAATGGGCACTTTTATTCATTGGAAATGTACATTAGAGTTTTTCTCATTAAACGTCTTTGCTAGTAATGACGTTCACTTTGTGTGTGTGCAATATTAACTTCTTTCAAGTTAAAAACATAAGTCAGAAGAAGTCCCATTCTTCCCTTAAGAGATAAAAGTACGGTAGAATAATTTAAACAAGGGTATTGATAAAAATTACGGGCTTTAAGATAATTTTTACCATGTGACCACACACTTAGTAATATCATGCAATGGGTGCAATTATTACATTGATTTAATTCCTCTATTCAAACGGAATGCCATTATTAATTTTACAACCCACTACTTAATTTTATTATTTTCTTCCACACGCCGCGTCTGAAGAATACACCGGTGATACATTTAAAAATGATTTTAAGAATAACTCAAAAGTGCGCATCGGATCCAAAAACAAAAACCAGTGGTGCTACACAATGGCACATACTTTCTCGTACTAGCTAGATTTCTAATTTCTTTTGTCATTTCGTCTTTCCACATACATTGTCAGTTGTCATCTATCGCCGCCCACAATGCACGTTTACTTTTTCGTATACGTATATATACAGATGCCCAGAATCACCCGTTTCACGTTCCAAATTCTGTGTTGACATTAATCAATGGCAGTTCCAGTTTTTCGAAAAAAAATTCTTTGAAAAATTGAGTTTAAAAAGACTTCCGCACGCGAAATTCAAACCGACCGCTACGACACCACAGCGTCGCGATGCGTCGCCTACAGCACGGACCATTTCCTCGTTTCTCCGTGCAAACGTGACAATGTCGAGTTTGTGAGCAACGCATCGCGTGGCTAACACTAGATTACGATCAATGTTTGCGAGTTCTATTCAATATTTTAAATGTACTCGTACATACCAAAAATTGATTTTCGTTCAAAATGAGACACGGTGGCGTAAACATAAATGATGAATATTATACAACATTTATGAAAAGTAATGAAACTCCTGGAAAGCTCAAATTATTATTTTAACACGTATATACATGAACTAGTGTCTTGTGCCTAATATTTCTACATAAATGTCTCCTGTAGTTTATTTTAAGTACTGTGATACCCTAAAAAGCATTTTGGAGAATATATATTCGTTCATGAAAATACAGAGTTTATCGATTATCTCTGGTCGCTGAACATGAATTGATTCTCCCGGCAGTCATTTTGTGAAGCCATGTGCCATGTGACAATGAATGAAAAATAGAAAACTAGTAATTTGTTGGCATGAAAGAGTTGCAAACACTGAGAAAACTGCGGTGTTGCATTCCGTAGTGTATAACTTCTTGAAAACAGCTGAAACATTCTCGCACACATACGTTCGACCGAGGTTCATTGAGGTTACCCGGGCGCTGCCATTAGTATCCCGTAGTATACTCGGGGTCCTTGCATTTATCAGTTACCAGGTCACGTTACATCGTGTATATATCGTAAAGCAAACAGACATTTGAACATGCCACCGCGCCATGTGATTCGCCCATCACGTGATTGTTTTGCTGCAACCCAACAGATTGCGCGGTTCGAGGCCCGGCCGGCAGAGTGGTGTTGGCTGAACAAGCCCCTGCACGGAGACATCTTTCTCCTTCCCTCCCCTCATTACATATGGGATATGGCTCCGGCGTATTAGCAACGAGGACTGAATCACCCTGTAGAGAAAGTTATGAAATGCTGCGCCAAAAACGGCGATTTTTCGACAGAAATTAACTTCCTCTAACACGTCACGTAGTTAGCTTTTCGAAATTCTGGGTCCTTGCTACTGTTTTTTTTAAACGTCTGTCCATCTGTGAACACCGCCAAAGGATGTTTTTCAAAATCGCAAAACTTCGAGTCGAGCCACATCAACAAGGGAATATCCATTTTAGAAAAACATTCAACGTAAGGGTTTGTGCGCTAGTGATGTTCACAGACGGACGAACAGACAGGCAGACAAACTGCCATTTTGAAAAAAAAATCCTTACAGGACGAGTTTTTTCTCTTCTTTAATATTCCTTCGGTAACATTTCGGTTCTACCAAAGGGAACCGAAAAACTGAGAAAGTTTAAAAAAAATGTACTTTGGGTGGCGAAAGAAGGCAGCTGACAATAGGATGGTGCAAGTCCGAAAAGCTAACCGAGACCAAAGAAATTAGATAACTAAATAGTACGAGAAGTCTGTGCCATTCTGCAGCACCGCTAGTTGATTTCTGTGTTAATTTTTCTTTGTGGACAAATATATTCATTACTTTGTAAATAATAATAAACAATTTTCATGTTTCTGGATTGTTTATGTTTCTGAATTTTGTATAGAAAGCTTTTTTCAAATCCACTTTTAAGTGGTTATTGCGGATGAGCCATTCGAAATTAGGATGCTCACGGACGCATGCACATGACTAGCTCACAGCCAGCTTGATGGGACACTTCGGCTGGATTCAAGTGGCTGTGAATTAGTCAATGCGCTGTTTCCACACAAGACGCTGCTGCAATCGTACTTATGTCTATGAATACCCAATGCGCATAATAATTTCCTCATCAAAAGCAACTTCTTATAGCTTATGAATTTCCTTATCTTATAAGTAACGACTACGATTACGGACCTACATTCCAAGTAAAATCTTTTCTGCTGCGCAACTGTTTCTTTACAAGTAGAGACTATACCGAGCATTAATCATGAAAAACTACTAATCAGAGCAGGCGGCCGCTAGAATTTTCCTCCAGACAGCGGTTCCAGAATTCCAAGCATTCTTGCTAGTGTTGAAAATCCTGTCACCCTCCCGGTCAGAGTCCTGGTGTCGCCATGTGGACGGGGCGTCGGTGTGCGTCAGGTCCTGGTGTTCGGGCCGCACGACTTCCCCGACACGCCGTCGGGGGGGCTGGTGGAGAAGCTGGTGCCGCTGCGCTCGGAGGTGTTCTTCCGGCTGGAGGCCACGTCCGTGGTGAGCACGGACGGCGTGCGCGACTTCCCCGTGCAGCGCCGCCGCTGCCTCTTCACCTCCGAGCTGCGCGACCTCTTCGCCGGCTACTACAGCTACTCCGAGTGCCTCATGAACTGCCGCATCCGCAGCATCACGCGCCTCTGCCGCTGCGTGCCCTACTATTTCCCCGCTCGAGGTAAAGCGTGGTGGGCAGCCTTGCAGCTGTTTGCTTCGGAGAAAGTGCTTGATGAAACACGTAATTAGGTGTAAGACATAAACAGAGGTAAAGATTCAAAAAATTGGAAGACGACAAGATGTTTCGGAGGAAAAGATTACCCCACACGTGAAGTACGAAGAACCTCTGAATGCGGTAGTTGGTCAGTACTTCTTATGGCTTTCTAAGAAGTGAAAATGAGCTGAAAATCACATCCAGTGTTCCTTTTTGCTTTTCTTTGATGATTCCCTTTTTCTATCTTCATTTTATTCCAATTAAGAAGCTAATTGTATGTCAGTGGGAGTTATAGTGGCATGTAGCCTTTCAATAGTTTCTCGTTCCAATCTTTCTAAATTACGTCGATAATTTGATAGCCAGTCGTCTCATCTTTTGTTCTTTCTATATCTTCTTTGCTGTTATTTTTGGTGTGCTTTATAAAAGGTATGAAATGTTACACAAAATTGTGTGACATCATTATTTACCATTGTAAATAACTTTAATAAAAGAGAGAAGCACATATTGAAACAAGTACATTTTTTTCTGAAATAAGATGCGAGTTTCATACTAATACATTTTCCTTTCTATAGGAAGTACGAGAGAATGCCATATGATGGACATAGAGTGCTTGTCCCGATATAGAGGTGAGTCCCTAGATTGAACCTTCCCTGATCAATTTTTTGGTATTTATATTTAATTCGTCTTTCAATACTTGTTTTGCTTCTTCATTTGCGTAAATTGCGTAAAAATTGCATGAAATATTATTTGATCGTAAAAGTAATCGTCTTGCTAGTTGTTTTTACTCACGAGTGTTAATTTACATGTACAGAGCTTGTACTGATATAGTGAAAACTTTAAAGTATCAAATGTGGAAAATCACTACTTCTCAGGAGTCTCAATTGATTAATTTACAGGTCAATAAGAGTTTTCAACAGCATAATTAATAGTTTAGAGCTGGAATTTAAGGCTTTCTAAAACGGTTACACATTCTAATTTGCTAATTCATTGTGCATATCGCCTTTGAAACATCCGGTATATGGAACAATGGTGAAAACAAGAAAACGGCGGCAGGTAGATGTTCCTTGACTAGGGAGCAGGTGGTATTTTTGGAGCTGCCCAACAAAATAATATGCAATTATTATGTCACAAATGAATAATAGAACTGTAGATATAGGTTATTAGTGTTTGTAAGTAATTTCTCAATACCAAAAGTGAAGAGAGCCACAAACGGGGCTGATACATGGGTTTTCCTGACTGCAAGGAAACAGTAAAAACGGGAAATTTTGAATTAACTTTATTTGCACGAATAAATCCATACAATAAATAATTCATTCAACTTTCTTGCAATATTATAATGGAATCGTTATGTAATGTTATGTCTTAATTTCAGCCTTTTGTATACTTCAAATATCACTTTATTCCGTAAATAAAGGAAATGTAGATTTTCATTCAAAATTTAAATGAAAATATACTTCTGGCATTGAATTCAGCGTACAATGTATTTAGTGTATTCACGAACATCCGATGCATATTTTAGTTTTTAAATATTCTGCGTAAGCTCTGTGCGAGAAAGTAAAATAATGAAAAGGTTATAAATAATACAACCCACCGGCGGTGGATGCAGCGGCGGAAGCAGTTGCTTTCGTTAAAGCGCGTTGTTGACAGCCAGGGTTGCTAAATTGGGGAATTTTGTCCCCAAAATGGGGATTAGATTTAGATTTATCCAGTCAAGAAACTGTAAAAACTGTATGTCACGTATGGAGGAGAAGATAATCTGCGCACGTTTTCTTGATTTGCAGAATGCCTTCCTATTATTTTAACTACAGGTGGCGCAGGAAAAACGGAAAATTTTGAATTAACTTTATTTGCACGAATAAATCCATAAAATAAATAATTCAGTAACGAAAGTGCATGTATTTATCAAGCCATTTATGTTTTTACAATCAAAATGTCCAAAAGTGTCTCTTTTCTTTTTAAAGATGACATCGGAAAGATGTGCTCCCATTCGGCGTTCACATTCCAACAGCCTGTTATGAAAACCCTGGAATGCGCCGTGTAGCAAATCTTGGAGAAAGGCAGTGATTTCTTTTTCAATGTTCTCCTTCAGTTCATGGATTGTTGCAGGACGTGTACGGTACACCTTGCCTTTAAGATATCCCACAGGAAGAAGTCGCTCAATAAGATCAGGGGATCTCGCAGACCATTCAATGTCACCGTTACGTGAAATAATGCGTCTTCCAAACAACTGACGAACTGCTGCCATCGATTGTCGAGCAGTGTGTGATGTGGCTCCGTCCTGTTCAAACCACATGTTTTCGATGTTAAGATTAAGCTCGTAAGTCTCGGTGTAAAGAATGTTTAAAGCATTTCAACATATCGAGCGGATATTACTGTCGCTGCACTACCATCTTCACGTGCAAAAAATAAGGGCACTATATCATATATATCATACAGAGCTCTCACTACCTCTCGCCATCACTGTCGGACGAAGACTGTTTTCTTTTCAGTACTTAGTTGTTTCACACAGCCACGACTGCTACCACAGCCAAACGCGAACGGCAGTCCAGTATGCTACGTACTCGTGTCGCAAAGTAACTCTATCACAAAATAAACAGTGAGGATATGTTCTATATTCCAATCTTGGGAGCTACAAATTAATTTTAAATTCAGCATCAATGAAATATGCTTTCTAAGAAAACATTCGTTCGGATGGAAACTACTCCTATGGCCCTCTCTTTAAAAATATTCAAATAGTTTATACACGAGAGAATAAAAATAACAGATTTTACTGGAATTACATCGCCATTACGTGCATTGTCGTGACACTTGACCCTCAGAATATTTTCTTGTGCGCCTCAACTCATTTGAAATAAATGTATTGAGCTACCGTTACTTGAGGAGCGGGGACGTCAATCCCCGTGTGCCTTCGCAGAGAAGTGGTGGACGCTGCGGCCGACGCACAACGTGCCGGGGCTGGAGGCGGAGCTGGAGTCGTCCATCTCGTGCGAGGAGTGCCTGCCCGCCTGCGCCGACACTAACTACCACGTGCAGACGACGTCGGCGCCGCTCATGGACCCGCGCTTCGCCCGCTCGCACCTGCTGTGAGTCTCTTTGGCGAATCTTTTCATCTAATCGCGCTCTTGCGCCGAGGACCGAAGTCAGACATTGCGGGCCCCCGATTGCCAAATCGTGTAGGCGCTCTCTCTGGAAAACAATTCCTACAATAGAATAACGTTTTATGCATATACTGATGAACATGCATCAATTTATAACTTAAAAAAAATAATTAATATTTTTTTAAAAATATAAGCACTTTAGTTAAATATATTTTTGATTAAAAATTGTTTTTGGTAATACTCTACTGTTACGTCAACTTAAGTCGACCAAACGGAAGACTCAATAGGTACTCTACTGATGACACCCGTTAAAGATTCAGTATTCCACCGTCCATTAACGACAATTAAATGAGTTGTAGCTAAAAATGATGCATGAGTACATTTACTCCAATATGTATTCTTTGGGAGGGATCATAATAGGCCATCTACGGACCATGCAAACCTGAAACTTGTACCGACCGCGACTCAGTTGTATTTTCCCGGCGGTAGGTGCACGAGATATTTTGGAGATGGGGTCAACATATCTATGCTGAATCCATTTTTTACACCCCAGAGTTGTTAGCCCTGGCCAAACATTCATTGCCCGGGCGGGACTCGAACGCGCGGTCCTTCAGCCACGAGGCAGAGTAAGGTTCTTGAGCCTTTAGGGACCTCGACTATTCGGGTCGGTTTAATGTGTTTTTATTGTTTATATGTTTTTTTCTTCTTTTCAAATGAAAGTATTTTACGATACAAGGTCGATAACACAAATAACAGACTTTGTTGGTTATAATTTCTGCCATCGCCTCGGTTTGCAAACTTCATCCTCGATTGTTATTTCCTATTTATCGACTCAATGACGTTAATAACTATTACAGATACAAACATATTTTAAAGCCATCCCCAAAAAAATCGCTAATTTTGCTTAGATAAATCTGGACCCGCTTACACCGCCAACATTTCCTGGGCTTATAATGAAAACCTTGAAAAATGCCAGTAGTGGTTACACGTAGTTAAGAACATGTATGTAGTTTTCTTCAAATTCTTGGACTGCTGTACTAAATGTATTGTGTAATACTCAGTAGATAATTAAAATATCTATTTGTGATTCTCTAGATCCCTTTTATAAAGGGGCAAATATTTATTTCGTCCAATTTTTAAAATTCTATTGCAAATCTCCGATATTGATCCAATAGTGGCTATTTGAAATTGGAAAACGTTGTTAATGGTCATTTAACATTAACATTTCTCGGTAATGGCTACTCGTTATTCTACCTCCTGAATGTGTATAAGACTCTTGAATGCCAAACACTACCAATTCATTATGTATTATTGCAATGTCAATTATGTTTTAACACGTTTTTTAGTGTATTCGTTCTACTCATCGCTATAGAGCAGAAACTCCATGTTCTGCAAGTTCGAACCAATTTTTATTTTTCAAATTTTGTGATTAAGAATTTTTTTCCCTTAATTGGTTGCCTAGCCATTACGTTTTGTTATAAATATACAGCGCTTTTGTTCTATGGGGTACAAAAGCTCTGTTCAATACATGTTCTAGTTGTTCTCCCTAATAATGCAATTACATATTTTTGATATATTTTTTGATTTTAAATGTGTCACCAGCTGACAGTTGTGAATGTTGTTTTGAAAAGAGCTCAAGAAAGGATTGAAATTTCATCCCAGAATTGAAGTTTTCCATAAACGTTCACGATATTAGGAATTTATAACTGTCATCTGTAGATGGACAACGATTAAGATAGCCTTAATTAGTTGACACCCTAGAACAGGAACTACTAATTGGAAGATTAAATGGCATGTGTTTTTTAAATCAATAAATGGTTTGTAGGCATCTTGTCGTGCTGTAGAAATGGGCTTGGCAGGTCACGTTCTGGTGCAAAATAATTCGGGTTCCTGTCAAACATCAGTGCCTGACAAGATGCTTACCAATAAGGGGCAAATGCCATGTGTAACAATGTTATATGAAATTTCCCACCATAAGTTTATTGACTAAAAGTGACTATTCGTTCTGCTACATGTCCTGAAAGTTTTTCAGACATTATTCTGAAGCACCTAAAGCATATGGGTAATTGTGTGTCTGCGGGTCGTTCAAAGATGGAATACTCTGACGAAACATTTCTCAATCAGAATGCAGTAACAACACACGCAGATTTCTCAAGCACTGTAAACTACGGATGTCAGGCTATGCGTTTTTTTTTAAACAATGACATAAAACTCTTAAGTTGTCTAGATGGAAATGAATCAGGTTACGAACTAAACCCAATACACTTAGCAACAAGAAGCTAATTACTTGTTTCAATGGGACCGTATGTCTGACAAATGCAATTACTTTTTGAATTTGATAAAACAATCAAATGTAACAGGCAGTAATTTATTTCTCATTCAACTACAGTAACTAATTTTTTTATCATAACTCGTAATGATTCACTCACCTTCCCGGCTCAGAAGGAAACCCGTAGAAACTTTTTTCTTTACCCTTCCCAACAGCGTTGGCTCATTCAGAAGCCCAACATTTTGCCATCGTGATCAGCAACACTTCATAACAACATCCGCGCCAAACAACGTTCGCAATGTGTAAATGAAATGACAAAAACACTTTGCTATGAACAGAGAAAAGGAAGAAAAGAAGGAAGAGGAAGAAAAGAAATTTGAGGATGAAATGAATAGTAGAAATTTCGTAAGCTCGCACCGCTACCTGACGAACAAATTGCCGAAGTAGCGTTTGATATTACGCATGTACGATAAAATAGATTTCGCCCGGGAACAACTCTGGCAAATCCTCTTGCCCATACTCTCAAACTGCAAGAGGTTTACTTCCAATTATGTATATTTCTCCATGTTCATTTCTGTTAAATCCATATTTAATTCCCCCCCCCAAACACACACACACACACACACACACACAAATTCGATATTTCATTTTAATGAGTACTGGATCTCAGAACAGGAAAATATCAAGAAACAAGAATTATTTTTAAATGCTTAACCCGTTCTTAAAAATGCAACTTCACAAACAATTCAGTGTACTTCTGCAACGCCATCTGGGAAGCAAAACGGCGTTGACTTCACGGGTGTGGGCGTTAATTCAAGATGGCGATGACTTCAGCTATCTGAGGTTTTATTTTGTCTCCACCAGTATCGCTAGCTGTATGGGCGCGCATTCCTAACTATTGAACGTCCGAAGTTAAGAATGAAGTACAGGATCTTACGGGCTTTTCCGGTAAATAAACATCTTTCCCGTTTTTAAGATTTCAAAACTATTTTCAATAACCATTAATATAATTTTTCATAATAAGATTGCATTAGTAAAATAATTCCTCGAATAATAATATATTTATGGTGAATATCTTTAGAATCTATTAATTTTTGTAGGAAGGCATGCGTTCGGTTGTTGGATCAGCCATAGATGATCGGTTGCCACGTGCTTCGGTCACTATATCATACTGTGCTCAGAAACTTCGAGTTCCAGTTGTTTACCTGTGTTTGTTCGCCTGTGTTTAGTTGGGTTTTGTTTTTGATATTTATAGTCAATCATGTCAAAGTTAAATGTAATTTAGTTTACTTTTCTTCATTTTTTTAAGGTTATGATAAGTTTATTAATTTACAAATTTTTAAATTTAAATTGTTATGTTTTGCAAAATTAATTTAGAATGTGTGAGCCAGCAATCGTAAAGTGCCAAAAAGGTAAAGTGCTCCATACTGGGGAAGAACAAATGGTTATTAATCTTTATAACTATTAAACTATTATTATGTTTTCGAACGAAATTTCTACTCAATACCTATTGGGAGATAACTGTCCGCCATACCAGCGCGAAGCAGCTCGTCTTCCCGTGAATCAAATGAGTTTGTTCCCATTGGTCCGGCTTATTTTGTCGACAAATGAATATTTTAAATATTGTGTTCGGTAATCAAAACTTATTATTTCTCTACTGTTAAAAAGGAAACAAGAGCTTTAGCCTTTTTGCAGCTGCATGTAGTTGGCTTGAAGTTTGAATATTGTATTGAAATAGTGGTGCACTTTAAAATTAATATATCTTCCCGATTTCTTATGACATTTCGAAGCACAAACGACATGAGAAGCTTAACATAACCGTTTCCTGTGTATCGGAGCCTCATAGGAATATGATATGAAGAAAGGGAAGAAAATTCGCTTTCATAACATTGAAAAGGTTCCAGACAAAATAGAACTATACTAGCGCTCCGCCCAATTGCGGGATTCATCGTCTCCAACGAGCACGTAACTTTGGATTCTTACAGTACAGCAGTAAAGCGCCACGTTTGGCATCACTGTTGCCATAAGACACCCTACTTCATTCTTAACCTCGGACGCGCCATGGCACACAAAAAAACAACAAAAAAAACATGCCAAGCTGAGCTTTGTTGCTGTATTATATGTATGCTGTGATAGAACGGATACCTAACAAATGGGTCCCAATTAAATTCCCACAAAGGCCAGTAGCGGTGCAGCAAAACAGCTACCGAATAGTTCTCTAAAGGCTAGTAGAAATGCTTAAGATGATTTTTTACTAATAGCAATGCACTATAAATAAAATGAAAGAAAATTATATTATTTTATTAAACATGATTCAAGTACATAAAAAATAATAACCTTAAACACTGCGTTTATATTATATTGATCTTTTTCCTCTTTCAAAGGGGTAGGAAATGCAGAAAGTTCGGGCAACGCGGGGTATTTTGCCAGTAAATAATAAAATAAAACTATAATGGGTTCAGGTCACTGCAAGTTTCTATGTTCTTCAGAGTTATATTAATTGCACCGTTTGCATCTTTCCTTCTTTTGCAGGGATAACGTAACTCTTACCAATCAAAGCGTATTTCATCTATTTTATGGCAGCTTTGATTCCTTGCGACTGAAACAAGATGTGCTGTATTATTGGTATGATCTTCTCAGTAAGTATTACTGTTATACTTTTAATAGTATTTTTAAGCTTCTTGAAAAGATTTGTATATTTCTTTATTAATGAATTCACTTTAAAAGAGATGTATAGATGCAAGAATGATAGTTGCAAAGAAAGTGCAAAGGTGATAATCTTAGTAGGTAGTCTTGGTATTGATCTCGGAGGTAATCTTGATGTAAATGTTTTAACTCGAAGTGTTGGGGTGAGCTGAATGTGTATATTATGTAACATAATTTCAAGGAATTAAATTAGACGTATGTCGACACTGGAGTAATCTTAAAATTACAGTATGTTCCATTGATGAAGTGCGTTCCGTCATGAAAAACAAATATTGTCTTGTCTTTCTTTTTTTACAATAATGGAATGGTTTATTTCTGCATATTGAAAAAAGCTATTTATAATGCAACGTGTATTAGTTTTTAAAAAAATAATGCGTGAAAAGTGTGTAGGAATTAAAATTTCTTCAATTTGGATAAATTTCCTACTTTTCGTATTCGTACACTAGTGTGAACTTTGGTACTGAGAAGAAACCAAAAATTCCAAGAGAAACGGCAATAAAAAGAAACCCAGCGAGAGGAAAGAGCGATTAATTTTTAGAAATAATGAAAGGAAACCAACTCTGAGCGAATCTGCAATCTCTAGATGAGGTGAGTGAGAAAACAGTACGTGCCTCTACTATTCGAAGATTGTTATGCAGACATGGAACGGAAGAATTGTCTTTTGAAAAAATGTGTTATGTTAGCAAGAAGAAGACAGAAATATTAAGGTTCCAAAAGGAATACTTGAACAAAATCGAAGAATTTTTTTCCAAACGTCCGTCCGTCTGTGGTGTGTGAACAATACTAGCGCCTATCCTATGCGTAGTTTTCTCCCAAACTGGACACTCCCCTGACGATATTAACTCACTAGAAGCTCTGCGATTTTGAGAAACATTCATTAATTTTTGGAGGCACTTTACATGAAGTCTCAGCGACATTTACACAATTTTATCAAGAACGGTCCCAAATTTTTACTTTTTATTTCTTGAAGGAATGGAATGGAATGAAATGCACTTATAAAGATGTTATAGGTTCAATTTTAACTGTTAACTCTGAAATTTCGAAAATTGTTTTTCGAATTTTTGAAATAAAAATTGATACAAAATTGAAGATGGACATTTTTTCTGCAAATGAAATTTGTTCTGCATAATTACTTCTTTCATTAACCTTATGTGCTTTGTTTTGAACATTTTAGTAGTTTTCGTGCAATATTGAGTGAAATATGCAATATTGATGCGCTGTTTAAGATGACATAAAGTTTATTTGCTGTATTCATTTGTTTTTTCGAAAATTACGCTAATGTTTTTAAAACATCTCTCACTTCTTTAATGTGCTCATTTCCAACTTTTTCAAAACATTATTGCATTTGTGGGTAGAAGTATTTCAAATAACTTCCAATGAAATTTCTCGATCATTCAAAAGTTTTCTGTAAAAAAGGTCTTCAAAGTTTACACTTACAGTAACGCTTAAACAAAATGTTCTTAAAAATGGCTTCAAATTTTTCAATGAAAATTTCCTTTTAGAACGAGGTGTTTCTCTTCAATTTTTAAGTAATATTATGATGTTATTCTTCAAGTAATATTTCGGTTCTACAATTAGGAAACCGAAAAATGGAGAAATTTTTAAAACAAATGTTCCTTGGGGCGCGGTAGATGGCGTCTGGCTAAAGGATGCGGCAAGACCAAAAAACTAGCAAGACCAAAGAAATAGAAAAGTAACTAGTACGAGAAAGTTTGAGCCAAACTGTAGGGCCACTAGTTGTAATTTTATCCTGTAATGTCTAAAATTCTATAGAAAATAAAATAAATTTCATTTCTAAAAATAATCACAATTTTTTTATGTTCTTGTGGCCTCATCCTTTTGTACGGATAACTAGTGGTGCGAAAACTACGTACTTTTTCGACCGTATTTTTACACTAAAAACAACAATGCGAAAAGTACTCAAATTTTTGAAAAATTGTACATGACCTTATTTCAAAGTCAATCTTTAAGGAAAATATTTCATTAAGGGAGAAAATCTCTATTTTTACTTATTCTATAACTTTTGTAATTTTCAAAAAATCAGGGTTTTCAACGAACACGAGACCAGCACCATTCTCTTGAAATCCAACGACAAAACAACCACTACCCAACAACAAAATTTCATAAAAATCTATGGAGCCCTTTTTCAAAATTTTGAAAATGTCTTAGTGGCTTCATGTAAAGTACCCTTCAAAATTAAAATATCTGTTTCAAATTCAAGGGGCTGTTACATCAGCTAAATCTATCGGGAAATATCAATTTTGGAAAAAATCAACTGCACGGTTTAATTGATAGCGTTGTTCACATAAGGACAGGAGATCGGACAGACGTTTTGCCGTCATTCGATTTTCTGTATCAAGGACCCACTAAGCATGCATTCTGGCTGCACTACGTGATAGAGAATTTTTTTAATCAGCTGGTTTTATTCACTTTTCGTTACCAGGGCTTTGTTTTTTGTTTTCAAGTTTTTTGAGGAAAATTTTCCGTTTTTTCGCGCACCATTACATAATTTTTTCTCTACTCCCTAACGAGAACGTAAAGAGAGTAGAATTGTAACAGAGTAGCGAGAATGTATTATATGTATGTATATACATATCAAGACAATAGACAAAAAATAGATGTTACTACGTCCAAACAATTCAAGTCTCACTTGTGCTTTTGCAGGTAACTTCGGGGGCATCTGCGGCCTCTTCGTGGGCTTCAGTCTGATCAGCGTTGTAGAGTTCTTCTACTTCTTCACGATTCGCATGTTCCTGGCATTTCGCGACCGGGGCAGGCGGGCAGCGGCGCGCGATCTTGGCCACGCTTCCCCGGTCGCGGGCGCGGCCGTGCCGGCGCCGGCGCCGCAGCTCGCCCGCAAGGCCAGCGTCGGCTCCAAAGTGTATTGGCAAGAGATTCTCCCTCGCTATTAGGACTCCATTGTTTAGAGAATGGGAATGCGAATCCACGAATGGGCGTCTATAGTTTTTAAACACCTAAAGAATAATTATTGAAAAAAAATAATAACCTAAGAAGCGACTATAATGTATATTAATACATTTTGCATTTTGAAATTACTTTAATATTCACATAAACTCCTGAAAATTAAGAGAACATTAAAAAAAACTATAACTGT
Source organism: Gryllus longicercus (assembly GCA_038098605.1). NCBI lineage: Eukaryota > Metazoa > Arthropoda > Insecta > Orthoptera > Gryllidae > Gryllus > Gryllus longicercus. The sequence goes on from JAZDUA010000459.1 coordinate 699,887, forward strand.
TAAAGTGCTCTATCACCTCAATAAATTTACTTTGTTTCATAATTGTTTAATCATTTTCAAAAAATTAATTACTCATTTCGATGATCTGTTCTATTTTTATTTTGTGTCTTTCATTTTCAGTAATGTGCCCATTTTAACCTTCTTAATGTTGTGATGTGTTTACAAAAATTAATTATTTAATTCACTGAGCGTGTTGTTCTGGGTGTAAAAGGTTTGGTTTAATTTTGACAACCGGCATTTTAACTTCACTGTATTTACTTATTGAAATTGTGATAATTTTTAAAGTTTACAATAATGATGAAATAGACAATAAATAAGTGAAAATATCTATCACAGTAGAGTTATATTAGCAAAATATTATTTCCTTTACATTAATGAACAATAGTATAAACGCAATTTTTGCAAATATTCCTACAAATTCTAATGTATTGCATAGTACTAAGTTTAAAAAAGTAGTATATTTTTTAACTATTGCCCTGTCAAATATTTTCCCAAAATCGTTTTACTTCTCCCCACATGTCACATACAGTTTTAACACTTTTTTGACAATTAAATACTAAATAAAATACATTCCGTGCTCTATTTTCACACGGATTCACTGTGTTCATAAATTTAAATAAAGTATGAAAGTTGCATTTTATAAAGATTATTTTTTATTTATTTAAATTGCGTTTGTTATAATATTATATTAAATTAAAAATTACTATGCACCAATGTTTATACTATTGAGTAAAAAAACAGTGTGAAATCGACTATTTTATGAACAATATTTGTATTCAAGAATTGAATGAGAATTATACTTATAACAATTAATATACAAATAATGTAAATGAATTCTGAAGAACCGAAATAATAAAATGTGGATTATATAAAACACATTCAAAGATTTCTATGATGTTCATATACAAAATGTAAATAATTACTATAGTGTCTCAAATAAAATAATATGTAGTTATTATTTTTTGGTTTATAAAAAAATACTTGTATTTGTATACATATTGAAGTGTGACACACAGAATAATTACTGCAATCGCGAAAGGGGTAGCGGAATAAGATAGGCAATAGTGCCCCCGAGGGTAAAAACCTTTGTGTTGAAAATCGTATTTGAAGTGCAATAAAGAGAAGTTTTTTGCCGGATTTAAATCAATTTGTCCGGAGTACTTCGCACAAATGAAAATAATGTGTTTTTTAAACTTCTTACACCAGTTTATATTTTTTTAACCATATTACGCCTATGAATATTGACTCTAATCATTCTTGCAATATTCTGTACATGATTAGATGTTTCGAGATTTTTTCAGACGTCTGTATACGATTTTGAACTTTATAATCTACAAAATGGAAAGGAACATAACAAAAATCAAAATTTTTCTTAGTTTTTAAGAATATTTCACGTTCTGACATGGCTCATAAAAGGGCTAAATACAAATTGTAGCCCTTTAAATACTCTACAGTTTTCGACCTTTTTTCTTCAAATTGGCACCCGACAACTCAATATAAGTAAAAGAATAATTTGATAGTTTCTTATTTTTTTTAAATGAGGTTTTGTATTACTAGTTTTCGTACTTTTCTATTTTGTTCTTATTTTATGTTTATCAGAAAACATAAATAACGAAAAACAATCTTGTAAGGACAGTATTACAACCAATCAAAAAATATGTGTAGACCCATTGTAGCTACATGTTCTGAAATTCAAAAGGAAACTGGTTGCAATTAATATTTTTTTCTAAAAATGTCTGCAGTTGTGTTTGTCTCTAGATGGTGGACATTTTGAACATATTTTCAAGTAAATTCAGTAGTAATGTGGAGTGTGAACCTTTATTTACTCGTTTTTTTAGATATTTGAAATATATTTTTACTTAGCTATAAATTATTGATATTATCTTACTGAATTTTTCTATCTCTGAGTTATTATTATATGCTCATTAATATTAAAATTGTTTGTCCTGGTTGTCCTTTGTTGATCCCATTAATATCCAGTTGTATGAAACCCCATTAAAAGCAGTTGAAGGAAGAAACAATTTTATTTCAATACATACTTACGACAATTCCATATTTTCAATCCTTCAGTTACTTTAAAGGAAGACAAAACATCTGAGAATGCGTAAAGACGAGTTCAGGAGAAAATTGCAACACTTTTGTGAAGATTTGAAATTCGAAATTTCAAATAGTTCAACTTCCCTTTCCCGAGCGCGCGTTACAGCTGGGGCAGCGCAGCGTCCCCTTGTGTGGCGTTGTTGCAGTGAGTGTAAAAAAGTATTCTAACACCAGTGCTTTTAAACAATTTTTGTAACTATTAACAATTATTGCTATAATTAACGTATAATCAATTCATATTTTCATCGTAGTATTAACCTAAGTGTACGGAAAAGTTAATACCAAAAACAGCAGAAAAGCACATGCACAAAGCAGATAGAACCGCCCAAACTGCCTAAAATATGATATCTCAGGACCCAAAAAGTATTCAAACAGCAAGGACCACTGTAACATTTTTAGCCTACGTGAGAAACGTGGGAAACGTGGGAACACGTGATACATTTGGGATGCTAGGTAGGGTAGACAGCAGTAGCCATCTTGTTTCATAGTTACTCGAAAAGTGTCTGTGTGTTTCCTGAAAATAAGAAATGGGTTGTAAAAGGGAAGGAAACGTCTTTGGAAGAGAAAAATTTTCATCAGTTTTCACCGTTGCTAATCGTTGAGAGAAATTTCTCAGGTTTTAAACAGACTAAGGAATACAATTCTGGGAGTCATTGAGAGGTTTAGTGCAAGGAAAATATTAGAAAACAAGAAGATGTCCAAAGAAAGCAGATGGTCGTGCAATTCTACGGAAAGCAAAGAAAAATCCGCGATTAAGGGCACCAAACATAGCGAGTGAACTTGAAAATGAATTGCAGATAAATATGCTGAGCGAATTTTTTGAGGCAAAATGTCTATCATGGAAGAGTAGCCATTCCCAAATATTCTGTGAATAATATTGACAGAGGGAAAGGTTAGAGTTTGCAAAAAAAAGTGTAAATAAAACGAGTGAGTTTTCCAAAAATGTTATTTTCAATATCTTGTAAAATACAAGTGTTAAAAATTTTAACTTAAAATAAAAATGAATTCATGTGCCGATTAGCGCCATTCCCTCCTTCATTTCCGTGCAAATTGCATTGCAATAACTTCAACCGTTCAAAAACTGCAGGAGGTGCTGAAATTACGTAATACACTCTGTGTAGTGAAAAAAATCAGGGAACAGTCGGGGAAAATATAATTTCCTGCTTCGTAATGATAACACTGTTTTCCTACATTTTCTATGTCAATAACTCACAACACTATCGCTCTTCAAATATTAGTTAGGAGAAATATCACGTTAGTCTTTCCCTACGATTCGAGTTCAGAGCGGTAGGTCAATTTGTAGGAATCTGCAAAATTTTTTCTCACGGCGGAGTTGACCTTAACAACAAAAGTACCTAAGTTCTCAGTTTTGGCGCAATGCGGATAGCATAGATTAAAAAGTGCTTAAGAGAGGCAAAGCAAAATAAAATTAAAAATAAAAGTGCTTTACACTTCTGATCAATTGCCTTTAACATTTAAAAATCACAAATGCATTCTGTAATAATCTCCTCCTCCATTACTACGATGTAGGATTTTTATTTTTACGCTGCCTTTCTGACTTCGTGGGATGAAGAAGAAATAAGGTATTACACGTATGCTTCACAAGAAGAAAGATTTACAAATTTTGAAATCTTAATTAATATACTGTTAAATAAATGTCTGGTGATTACATAATGCGCGGCTCGAAAAGCAAGAATTCACACTACAACAATACATTTTCCTGTGTTAAACTCCAGTCCTTCCCGGTCAGAAGCTTTGGCGAGACGGGCAGGGGAGGTTCGGCACGAGGTAGGCAAGCGGCTCTTTGTCGCGTTGTGCGGCGGCCGGGGTGGTAAGCGCAGGCAAAGTGAGCGGGAGCGTATAGTAGTCACTGGCAGTTTATCGAGGATTCACCTCCGTCAGAGGCTGGCAAATAGCGTCCAACCTGTCACCATGCAATCCTTGCCGAGTTACAATGCGGAGGGCGCGGGCGCTAAAAAGTCCACGCAGAACCACTCCGCGACATACAAAGTTTATTTGGTAATAAAGTGCAAGTCTTGCACGTCGCAGGCCAGGCCGGATCCGCGCTCTTCCTCGAGTCGGAGTGGCGGCTCGAACGTTGCCCGACGGAAATTTTTATCTGAACGAATCTGTACTCGCGAAACGTCTTCCTTCCACTTCTCTGCCGGCGAGATAACATTCCATTGGTTCTCTGACGTGGCGACGTGTGAAGGCGCCTTAATTATCCAATCACATATCGACGCTCGCCCGGAGAAAATATGTGTAAAAATGGCTGTTTCCGAAAATTGGAATTACATATTACATTCTGGGAAAATCTAAGCTCCGACTCTGGTAACGACTGGGCCAAGCAGTTTAAGCTATTGATGGACACGAGCCTAAGATGGTCTGCGTAAAGAGAAACTCGTAGTGCGTGAGCGGGCGCGGGGCGGTGGCGATGAAAGGAAGAGAGTGCAGTAGTATTATTTTAGCGTGCCCGCAGAAGATCGAGGACTCAGAGCTGCCGGAGGAGTCCACTCCTCAAACTTATCGGTTTAGAGGGGAGCGAGTCTCTTCCCAGCACGCGTTGACAGCCCTATTCCAGTAGTGTAAACATTGACCCTCACTTTTCGTATTCGCGAGGTGCAAGCTTGCAGTTGCGTTTCCTACTACAGTGAAGCACTTTTACGTGTAAGCATTTGCAAGTTGCGTAAGGAAGCCCATCACAGTCAGACGCGTGAAATAGTTGCAAAAGTATATCAATTTATGAAAGAAGAAAAAGTGTTGGAAATGTCAAAGCAGTTCTTGGTTGCTGCTACGGGTATTTCAAAAAGATGTGTTTGCAGAATTAATAAGGAAATGGATTCTGTTGAATCGGGAGAATCGTGCTCATTTTCAACTCCGAATAAAAAGAGGAAGAAGAACATGGAATCTTCTCTCGATGCTTTTTTAATGAAAGTGATTCGCCGCACATTTATACAATGCACCATATCCAGAAATCGTTATTTTTTACCGGAAATGACACAAACGATAATAATGTCAGTGACACTGAAAGGTAGACAGGGAACGGGTATCAGTGTCAGTGGAAAAGATGTAGAGGACGAGAGCAAAGCCGGGCCATCAGGTGAATTTGGTGTTTCTCCATTACCGAACGAAGGCACTAAAGCAAATTAATTTTCAAGTTCGCTAGCACGTGCGGTGCGGTACGGTAATGTTTGTGGTACGGGCAGACGCGAGCGAACGCCGCTACTTGGCCCTTCCCCACCACTTTCATCTTTCCCCTCTACTCGCGAATCTACCCAAAGAAAATTTAGCTGTTTACATATAACGACGGAGAGCAGCTCTTCCGGCACCCGCTTTCAGCAAAATGTTTGTAGGGTGGCCGCTGGGATTTGCGACTAGAGGTGAAATCTCAAAGTGTTGGGGAGTGAGCCAGAAGGGGCGCTCACTCGCGTCTGCCCATACCAAAAACAATAGCCTGCCGCACAGCACGTGCTAGCGAACTTGGAAATTAATTTGTTATCTAGGCTATCCGGGACGAGCCGCGTCACTGACATGGTGGCTAACGTCTCGGCCACGTACTGCAGTACGCTCTGAAGAAGGCCACAATACGCTGGCCGAAACGTTAGCCACCATGTCAGTGACGCGGCTCGTCCCGGATAGCCTAGATAACACAAACTCCGGCCGCGGAAGCCTACGCAACCATATCTTGGTGTAGTGTCTTTGGTCGGTGGTGAAGAAACACCAAATTAACGGTTCTGCTCTCATAAGATATGGATGATGGTGCGGCTCAGCTCTCATCATCCATATATTTTCCACTGTGTCTACGTTTCATGAATATGTCACACGGTGTCGAATTTCACTGCTCTGGTATATACCAACATCCATTTGTATACAGGATGAGTCACGTAGCACTTCCTAGAACTTTTGAACGGTTGAAGTTATTACAATGCAATTTTCAGGGAAGTGCATAAGGGAATGTGGCTAATTGATACTTGTACTTATTTCTATTTTATCACTTGTATTTTATTTAATATTCGAGGTAACTTTGCTTTTTTTCAAATGGAAGTATACATATTTTTTTCGGTCTATCATGACGAGCTTAAAAAGAGAAAGCTAATGGTATTGATATTGTCGTAAGTAAAATAAGCATTTTGTTTAGTAATTTTGATTTTTTGCGACTGGTGTTTAACGGATAATTTGAATGTAACAGTCCGCCACATAAGGTCACGCAGTGTTCCCCTGCTAGCGCGCGTTCGGGAAAGGGAAGGCATCTTAGTATTTGAAGATAAAAAACATATTCCAAATATTCACAAAAATGCTGTTTTTTCCTGCTTTCCATACTTCTACATTTTCATTTTTTTTTGTTTTACTCAAGGATTGAAAATACGGATTTGTCATAAGTAGTAGGTATTAAAATAATATTGTTATTTCAACTTTATTTGAAGGGGTATCATACCACAGGATATTAATGGGATCTTGAAAGTAAATACACTGCAATACAATAACTTCAATCGTTCAAAAGTTATAAAGGCACGCGACTCATCCTGTATATACAGGTGAGTCACGTAACTTAAGCACCTGAAATGATGAATATAAGGGATGAAAGGACGGCACACACAAATACACCCGTGCCCGAAACGGCACTCGAACCTTCGCTCTTCTGGTCCGAGACCGCTACGGCACCACTGCCCTACCACGGCCACCTGACCGGCTCACAGCTTCAATACTGAAGATACAGATTTTTTCTTCTTCTTCAAATGAAATTTGTTCTCCCTAATTAGTTTTTCCATTGATATGTGCAGTTTCTTTGAAACTTTTAGTAATGTAGGACAAATAAGCAGAAACATTTCCTGCAGAATTAAAGAACACATTAGACCATCTTTTACTTCCATCTTCTCTAATTATAGGATTAAATTAAACTACTCTTTTGACCCAATGATAACTTCAAAATTCTTCACTGAAATTCTCCACTTCGCAGAAGAAAAAATATAAACGCTTTTAAATATTTAGATTTTAAAACTTTTCAAAAATCCAATTTTTTTTCTATCTGAATGAATGTTCCATAATAAAAAGTAGTACCATTTTAAATATTTTTATTGAGTAACTCCATCTACACTTCCAGTTTCCCCTCCCTCCTTTATGGGCTTTCACTTTTCCTATTCCATAAGATTGCGGTCTTCTAGCTATTTCCAGCACATTGCATAACTGTGCGTTTAAGTGTGATTCACGTTGCTTGGGTATTAAGTAATTTTTATTGTCGTTTTTATTTCATACATTTCTTATATTCTTTTTGTCCTTCCATATTTTATGTTATTTTCTTATTCTTTCTTTTCCATGTTATATACTTACTGACGATGAAGAAAATTGTTTCTCGAAAGGTGACTTTAGAATGTTTTAATACATATTAAAACTGTTATTGTTGTGGTTGTTTATTTCTTAACTCACATTAAGTGTACACATTTAAAATACGAAGTTCATATGAACCCATCCTCCTTGTCAACCAAAATCCTATGAACATATCCATAAAGACGCAACGTAAATGGTGCATCATTCAACATTCCGTACACATAAAAACTGAAAAACGTTTTGTACTCTTTGCATAAAACAGTATAAATCTGAACACATTTTCCTAGTTTTTCACTCACCAGTATAAATAATTCCGATAATGGGATGAAATTGTGAAAGAACCATGACACCAGCTAGGCCGTGCATTCGTTTGATTCGTCTCAATTCAGATATAGGGGAAAATTCTGAAATTCTAACATTTTATTTTACTGTAAAAAAAAAACAATATTTACATGCAAGAAATGAACTCAGAAATTTCAACGCGTAATTCGATGCACTATTTTCGACTTAATAATGTTGTATTTTACTTATCCAGTGCATAAGTACATCGAGTTCTAGTGCAGAGACATTTAGTGTATCACACAAATTTGTCTCTCAGTTTGTGACACTCAGTTCTCATACATAGCTAATTTAGCAAGACAGTTATTTGTCCTTTAACTCAGTGATCCTAACTGCATCAGTTGACTGAGGCCCTCCAAGGTTCGTGGAGGCATACGAAGTCGGCTTCCATAGCGCGAACTCGAGCATGCTTTGGGTGAATAACAGTACTTTGTGAATCATTGGAGAATAGTACTGTTTATTAATTTTGCTCTGCACATTATAAACATTTCTCATGTAAGTATATTGGATGTGTCTCTAAGTTCTAACAAATATAAACTTCAAATTAAATTATCAATTAACAGGCACGTATGCAGGTCAAAAAGTGCAATCAATATTCTCTAGGAGTGTAGGCTACTGTGAGTTATCTGGTGACCAGATGTCCTTGCATGCTGCATTCATAAAATATAACTTACGGCCTCTGGACCAAGTCACGAACATAAGTGGAAAGATTTTTGAATTAGTCTTTTCGATTCACTACTAGTAGATGTATTAGTTATTGAAAATATATTAAAACAAATAGCATGTTTATTTATTAATAAAACAAACGTGAGAAATGTAAACCTTGCTCGTAAATCCTTTTTTTATGTACATTGATTAACGGACTATTTCCAAATACTGGATTATCCACACGGAATAGTTAATTGAAATTTCATCAAGAGGTGATAAAACAGCACGTACTTCCTCGCCTTTACAAGAGGAAAATACACAAACACATGTTCGCATATTTTGTCGAATATTTTTAAATCCAATTTTCTGCACAATTAAAACAAAATATTTGCAATGCATCCCTTACTTAGTTATGCAAATGCTATATTCTACTTAAAATTGACCAAATAGTTTAATAATATTTCTTTTCATAATCATTTCATTTTGTGGATTTCTAAAAGATATCCTAATTTGAGGTCCCGGCAAACTTTTTCAGAAATGGGTGAAAAATTTAAAAAATTGAAAATAGATTGAACAGAATAATTTTACAAACATACTAAACTAGTATCATTGTACACAACATCTTATACACAAGAAATTGTCTTAAGTAGGTTTTGCACTAGTCTATAATTCAATTGCGACAAAAATCACATACAAAAGCATATTTTTTCCGCTCCGCACATTCTACCTATGACCGAAGTGAAAACATTGGTCACAACATTGGGCATAGCTCTTGTTGTATATTCAGGAACCATTAAGAAGACAACAGTTCTTATCAACAATGCAGGTTTATTATTCCGAGTCCAAAAGTATAACCAAATACAAGTCAGTTTGCCGTTTTCCAGAAAAGGTCCCTTTTACAAACACTAATCATCAACCACCTGGAGAACCACCGTTACCAACACTGCACGTCAAATAGCACCTTGGCGCCTCGTCACTCCCTGCGCTCGTTCGCTGCACTCGGACCGTCACTGTCCCCGACCACAAGCAGTACATTTGTGGAGTTTTGTGAACGCACTAAAAAGTGCAATGCGCGTTCACGCCACCGCGGTGGGACCATTCCTACCCTTACGGGCATCTATGGCCTATCCTGTAACATAAAGAGAAAACAAAAGGTCAAGAAATGACTTTAGCCTACCGGCGCGCGCATTGCGTGTTTTGAAATACTATGTTTATGCTCCAGTCCCACCTCTCTGTTTCAGATTGCTCTTACTCCAGAAAGTGCTTCGGTCGCCTATACTTCGCCCTTTGATCGGGTTGGTATGAGGCGATCGCGGAAATCAAATCATTTTCCGAGTCAGCCGCTTTCTCAAAAAATTTTTTAACTATAGTTTTTATGTGATTTTTTAGCAGTGGCATTGATGCTTCGCGATGTAAAGCGATACGAGTATATCTAGGGGCGCAGAGGGCGGCCCTGAGACACTCGTTTTGAACTACTTGCAGTTTATTTAATAGATAATTTGCTGCGATTGCCCAACTCGGGCATGCGTAGTCTATTTGCGACCTAATTATTGCTTTATAAAGCGTGAGGCAGTTTGCCGTTGACAGTTTGCTCCGCTTGTGAAACACGCTCGCAGTCTGCCTCGGGTCTGCCGCGCTTTCTGTCGCACATTTTCTATGTGCAGCTTGAATGTCAAAGAGCTGTCTAAAGTAACTCCTAAATATTTGACATTTTTTGTCCAATTAATCGCGTCTCCGCATAGCGCGAGTGGCCGTGGCCGCGTGAATCTCTGTCTCCGTGTGAAGAGTACAGCTGCACTCTTGCTCACATTGACTTTGACCCGCCACAGTTTCAGCCACTCCTGGATCTGTAACAAATGTTGATCCAAGTACTTCTGGAGAAGCTCGATACTTCTTGACGTGGCTATTACAGCCGTATCGTCTGCATACAAGGCGAGCTCTGTTTGAGGGTGGGTGGGAGTATCACGCACGTAAAGGCTGAAGAGCGTAGGAGCAATCACGCTCCCTTCCGGCACTCCGGCCCGTACGGCGCGGCGGGTAGATTTGGCATTCAGAAGCGTCACTTGGAAAGTTCTGTTTGCTAGGTATGAATGGATTAGGTGTATAAGATATATTGGAAAATTCAAGGAATGGAGTTTGTAAAGGAGGCCGACGTGCCAGACCTTATCAAAGGCGCTGGCAACATGGAGGAAAACTCCACCTGTAAATCGGCGCTCATTGAAGTTGCGTCTTATGCGGTCTGTGATTCGCACAAGCTGATGCGTTGTGCTGTGTCCTGCGCGAAAGCCGAACTGCTCCTTATTAAGTAGCGCATTTTCTGTAACAAATTTTAAGATTCTTTTTTGCATTAGTTTTTCACAGAGCTTCCCGACCGTGTTTAATAGGCTAATGGGCCTGTATGAGTCGGGCTTTTTTGGATTTTTTTCTGCTTGTGAAAAGTTAAAATATGCGCGTGTTTCCACTGACTCGGAAAATCCTGAAACATAAATATAGCATTAAACCGTGCGACTAAAAACACTATGGCCTGCTGCGGCAGCTTCTTCAGGAAGTCGTTAGAGATGCCGCCGGGGCCAGAAGCTTTCCTCCGAGATGGCCGCTTTTACTTCAGTCTCTGTAGCGAAACTCGGCTCTTCGGCTGGCGCGTGCAAGGCCGCCATTACCGTTTGTTGTATTTCGACAACGTGCGGTATCGGCGGCGCCTCCTGGACCGGCTGAAACTGAGATTCTAAGACATTAGCTAGGAGTTCCGCTTTCTCTTCATTGGATTCTGCGAGCTCTCCTGTGCTGGTCTGAAGCGGCGGCACCGTTATTGGCTTCCTGGAAAGCATGCGAGTGACTCGCCACAGTGAATTATCCTCAGGTTTGAGACCTGACAACAATTTGGCCCATTTCTGATTGCGGTATTCAGCCAATTCGATTTCTACTTTGCGTTTTAATCGATTTAGCTCCCGCTTATCAGCTGGATGTCGCGTGCTCTGCCACAATCAGCGCGCCCTGTTTTTCCTAGAAATTAAATTCACAAGGTTAGGGGTTAATGGTTGCTCCTTTTTTGAGGAACGCTGCTTCTCCGCTGCTGCGTTTAGGCTGTCAGTCACAGCTTCGGCGAATTGTTCTGCTCCAGGTTCTATCTGCTGCGGTCCTGACAGGGCAGATGCATCGGGTATGCGCTGCTGCAGCTCCGTCTGGAATTTCTTCCAGTCCGTACGCATCTTCTGCGTCGTGGGTGCAGTCGACAGGGTTAGGCCGCCGCGCCTCATATCCGCTATCACTGGGAAGTGGTCAGAGGAGAGTTCGTGAATGGTAGTTAATGTGGGAGGGTAGTGAAGTTTCTTGCATAGCGCAATATCTAAAGTATCGGGCTTGCAGTTCGTTCTATAGGAATAGTAGGTGGGCGTATTAGGAGCGTATATCTCGCAGCCGTTTGCATCGGCAGTTGCTTTCAGCTTGCGGCCGCGAGGGCAGGTTATACGGGAGCTCCAGGCAGTGTGTTTGGCATTAAAATCGCCAGCCACAATTGTTGGAGTTGTGTTAGCCTCTACTAGTTTTGCAATGTCTGCAGCTAGTAGGGCGAACGTATCCGCGGTGCGATCGGGGCGTGCGTAGATGGATAAGAGACGCAGCGGCCCTCTCTCTGTCTGAACGACAACAGCAGTGGCCTCGGCGTGCTGCAGCTGCGGAAGTGCTGTAACATAATGATTTATGTTGCGTCTTATTAATATTGCGGTCCCGCCTCCTCTGTTGGCGGCTGTCATGTTCGCTGCTTGCGCCGCTCTGTCGTTTCTGTAGCAGAAGAAACCTGGAATATTTAAAGAGAGATACGAGTTAAGCCATGTCTCCCCCAACATCATAACAGAAATATTGTGCCGAGCGAGAAAGCTGTGTAGCGCTGACTGCTTCTCTCGCGAGCAGATGCCGTTGCAGTTCCAAAATGCAACGGTGCCGCTGTTCCTATAAAAAATGGAGCTAGCCATTATTTAAGGGTGGGAAGGACTTGATGCGGGTGAGGATGAACGTTCCTCCCCCGTTGCTTCCGCCGCAGCTGCGCCATGTGCATGTTCAAGGAGTATGGTTATAACAACCTTGAGCATGATTGACGCCCACTCAGCCGGCTTGCATCCGGTGACGGATCGCATGATCGCCTGCATAACCACGTCCGGGGCGATCCCGTTTCGGGCGAGATCGTCCACCGTCTGGTGCAGCACGCGCTTCTGCTCGCTCAGGGAGGAGGGAACAGGGACGCTCTCCGCCGTCGGCCTACTGCGCTCGAGGCGCGCATCGCGCTCCTCGCGCGCCGCGTCGGCGGCCGTCGGCTGGCGCTCCCGGGTGGGGCGGGGGCGTTGGTCCAGGGCGTCGGCGTACGTTCGCTCCTGGCGTCGCTGCTTCTGCTACGCTCGTTTGCGTTCGCGTCTGGGCGAACGCTGAGGCCGCGGTGGCGGCGTAGGGCTGCGGCGGCGCGAAGGCTCGCGCTCCCGTGAGGGAAAGCGCGACGCCTCCGACTGCGTGTCGGCCGCTCTTCGCTCCTGGATGCGGGCGCGTCGCTGGCGGTCCCGCTGCTGCTTCCCCTACCGCTGCTGCTGGGCCCTGTTGTTTCCTACTCGGGGCAGCCCTTGTACTTCGCGCCATGGCGTTCGCCGCTGCAATTAGCGCATTGGCGCTCTTCCACTGAGGGGTTTTCCCCCAGCGGGCACTGCGCGGCGTCGTGCAGTTCCCCGCACTTCTTGCAGCGCGTGTGGCGCTTGCAATTTCGTGCCACGTGCCCGAAATCCAGGCAATTGTGGCACTGCGTGGGCCCGCGCGGCGGACGATACATCTCCACGCGCACGCGGAGCCTACGTATGCTGGTTACCTCGCGGAGCGCCCGATGGCGCTCCGTGTCCTCCAGCGTTGCAATGATAAGAGGCAGCGGTCTACCCCTTCTCCCCGGCCGCTGGCTGATCAGGCGCTCCAGCTTCTGCACCTGAAAACCGATAATAGCAAGGTTGTCATGAAGACCTTGCAGCGAGAGCTCTAGAGGTATGCCCCTCAGGACATATCTCAGCACCCTCGCGTTTCCCGTGGAGTACGTGTGGTACTAAACGGCTCTCTCGTCCAGGGCGGCGAGAGCATCTCGATGCGCCTCGAGGGACTCGCATCGGATCCTGACGGCGTCGCCCGCCACCTCCGCGTCGCCGCAGGCCGACCTCAAGCCCTCGAGGAGCCCGAAGGTGTCCGTCACCCCGTATAGAAAGATAGGGGGTGGGCGTCGGCGGCGTCGGGAGACGAGCATGAACCCTTCTTCCTCTTCTTCCTCTTCCCCGGCGCCGGCAGCTGCGGCGGCGGCGGCGGTGTCGGCTGGTGGTGGCGTCGTGGCTGCAGCGGGCGGCGCGTGGCGCGGCGAGGTGGCCGGCATCTCTCCGCCCTCCGTTTTCCTCCTCGAAGCAGGAGAAGAGTTGGAGCAAATACGCTCTGTCGACGGGGAGCCTAGGCCTCGCTTAGCTCCCCTAGCTTTGCCTCTCCCCGCGGTTCTACCGCGCTCGCTACTTTCTTCCCCGTGAGGGGTAAAAAATAGCCGCGCGGGAGACGACGCGGGCGTCGACATTGCCTGGCAATGTCAGTCCTAGAAGGGCATCTACGCTAATGCTCTTTAAGTCCTAAAAAGGACTATTGTCTTGTTGTAGGCCGGAGCTCTTCCAAGACGCGTCCGTTCTCTGCGATGGTCACGGAGCGAATCCACCGAATTGTCCCCGGCCACGCGGGACGGCCGCTTCATACCTCCCGAGCCTGCGGAGCAAGTCTTCCTTTTTCCCGCGCCGTTCCGGCTCAATGGGCGGCCAGGCCGCCGCTGCCGCCCTGCTCCCTAGCGGCGCTTCGCAGCACCTTCCATGGCTGGGCCCGACGCCCAGTCGGCCGGTGCCAGTGTGCCACAAGTCTCTCAACAGTTCTCCTACAACTCTCTGAAAATTTTACACCGCAAAACATGCACCCTGCATCTTCTTCACCTGGGAAGGATGATATCCCTCGTAGAACTTCCAATACGGAGGAGACAGAGGACATGATCACTTCGCCAGAAGTGGAATCTTCCTATTGCTTTTTGTTCAGAATTTTCTTGTATCTCTCTTTTTTCGACATCTCTGGGATTAAATTCTGAAATTGTCTCTTGACCTCTTCTTCCCGCCTCCTTGAACTGATAGGCTTCAGAGTACTCTACTAGTCCTTACTCTTACTATGAAGGATTTTGTTATGATGAATTTTTGTAGGGACGTGTTTTATTATCGTGGAGAAATCGGTTCAAATCTTTCGGTTGTGAAGGAATGATTATTTAAATTCATAAAAGTTTGGCAAGAAGAATTAAAATTGAAGTAAATGAGTAAAGAGAAATGGAAAGAATGGAATGTGTGTCAACGCTGTTTGTGAAAGTTGTTGAAGGCAGAAGCAAATAGGTTTTTTTAGATAACAGTAAAACTTTGGTCAATCAAGGATCCAATGTGTGATCTCGGATTTTTCTGGATATTATAATTTTGTAAGTGATTAATAGCAGATTTACGTCCGTCACTATTTATCAAGGTCCGTAAATGGTATTCGAACTCCATTACACGCAGTTTATTTATATTTATACTTCAATTGCCTTGCCATGGGGTCAAAGATCAATTTCAAACGTTTCTTTATAAATACGCGAGAAGAAACAAATATGAAAAAGAGAAACTTTAACAATGATGCAACGGTTTGAAAGTATGGTTATAATTTATCAAATTCCACAAAATTTAAATATACAAGTACATGTATTTTTTTTATTTTAGATTTGTTTATTATTTTCAATTATAAAGTGAGTGAATTTTGTGGCTGAATTGAGAAAATAGCGTTAGAGTGTTTCTGAAAATGCGGAACTTAGAGATAGTTTTCACAGAAAACGGTTGAGTTTGCGAGAAACTTTATATGACATTATTTAAAGCAAATGTACTTATAATAATGTGAGCAAATTGCTACTGTAAATATTAACGACGTGAGAAATAAATAAAAAATTTCATTTTAAATTTTAAATTAAATTCTACATTAAATTTCAAACAATGTATATGACCTTAATGAAATAACTAATTATGGACAACATATATAATTTGAAGAAAAAACCTCTACCTTCAATTTTGTAGTTGTAGAAAGACGACGAAAAGAATTCATACTATCGAAATTTTGCAAAATTCACAGTAAACCGTGAAAATCGGCCCTAGGCTACTCTTATAAGTGTACGTTACTATATTCTTACAAGAAATTTAAAGAAAAAATTTGGAGCCGTTTTTGAAAAAAAATTGAAAATGTCCGGAGGGCTTCATGTAAAGTACTCCAAATTTTAAACAATGATTTTCAAAAGCTCAAACCTTCCACTCGAGCCAGATGTATAGGGGTTTATTCAATTTGGAAAAATCCTACGCATGGTTTAGGCGCTAGTGTTGTTTGGAGACGGACGGACGGACAGATGCACGTTTTGCTGGCAATTGATTTTTCGGTATCAAGGACCCACAACACAACGATTCTTCACCACGTGTTAGAGGATTTTTTCTTAATTTAGAAACTGGATTTATTCACTTTTTCGTTATAAGGCCTCGGCAATGAATTTTTTTCTGATGAAAATTCACCGTTTTTTCGCGCAACATTACATAACTTTCCCTACACTACGTATATAACTCCGTACATACGTATGTATACGGGAAAGTAAATGTGTGTCTCCACAATTGTAGTTGTAGGATGACGGCGAATAAAATAGTTTTTTGTAAATTTTGTCAAAATCAGGCATTTTAACGAACAGGAAACCTGGACCATTCTCTTAATCTTCCTTTATGCTATCTAAGGACCTAATGAAATTAAAAAAAAATTGTGCAGTTTAAAAAAAGATTTAGAGAAAAGAGAAGTTGCCCATATTTTACACAAAATTACGCCAAAAATAATGTTTTTGAAATCATGGACGTGGCATAATTTTTAGATTTGTTTTTCATGCACACATTTCATTAAGAACTAGTTGTGCTACAAAATGGCACAGACTTTCCCATATTAGTTTTCTATTTACTTTGGTCTCGGATAGCTATTCGGACGTGCCCCATCATCTTGCCAGCTGCCATGTATCGCCGCCCAAATTACGTTTTTTCACATTTTCTTAATTTTTCTGTTTACTAATAGTTGAACGGAAATTTTCGAAAAAAAATATTTCAAGTCATTTTAAGCACTTTAACTCACATATGCAATAATGTTTACAATCATATACAATAGGGTAGTTGGAGATGTGCATACTAACGGTGTGAGAGATATTTAAAAAAAATACATTTGTGTAATTTAAAAAGAAACAAAAAATACTCGCTAATCAACATTACATCATTTTAAAGAGTGCAATTAGCACTATATGTTCGAAAAGGTTTGGCGAGTGGCGGTTCTGGAGCGAGAAACAAGTAGTACTTGTAGAAAAATCATTTTTTTGTATACCAGCATTATAAACAACCCTTTTCAATAAACAAAATTGTTCATAATATGGCATATTATTGCACGAATCATTAAGTCATTGCTATTTTTGCACGAAATGTGAGCCATCACTGACGTAATAGTCACGGTCCCTATATATTATCAGTTATGGAGTTTAAAGAACGCCGTGGTACCATGTAAATAGATTGCAGTGTTCCCAGTAAAATCAAATACGATATGAAAAAACTTACTTTTAAGAACTGATTTAATTTATTACTCCTTTAAAATCATATTTTGTTTTTATTTGGTAATATAACAAAAACAACATAATAAGAACAAAAGAACATAAAATTAATTCTTATGAACATATACGTTAATTGTACAATTTGATAACTTGGGCAGTGACACTCCAGAACATGCATTTTTATCTAAAGTGCTTGTTTTTCTTTGCTTTCTGCACTAACCAATATCTTGTTAGCTATTTGAATCTTGTTATTCATCGATTCTTCGATGTATGACTCGTCTAACTAACTTAACCAACCTGCTCCGGCAAATACGAAAGAACAACAGCTTCGCATAATAAATTTGCATGTTTTTCATCCATCCATTTTCTAAACTTTAAGTACTTTTTCTCATAAAGTTTGCAAGAATTGTTCAGTATCAAAGCATTTTCTGCTTTTGCACCTTCTTCCACAATTTCTCTGGGCAAATCCATTATGTTTGAATCGTGACTTTCAAACTCATTACCATTTGTAAACAAATTAGTTGCTTAGGTAGCATGCATGACGTCATAACATGAATTCGAGAACTACTACAACTTCGAATTACAACTTAACATCCAAATTATTTTCGCTCCCTTAAATCCTTATAATACAGTTATACAAAAAAAATAGTGTATGCAACTCGTTTATGTTACTTTACTGAACTCGTAAGAAGATATTAAAGAACTCACTCCTAACATCGTTCGTTCGGTAGTATCGTCTTATTCGTGCAAAAAAGGACAATATTATAAACTAATTGCATAATGTACTATTTAATGAAACGTTTTCAAGTGATGTATTTCTGATTTACTCTATCCAATGACTGTCACTTATTAAAAATACGAAAAATAAATAAGTAAATAGATAATCAATTAACATTAATATGTGATACAATAGCCCAATTTTTTTTTGAATTTTATAATTAAAAGAAAAATAAAAGTCAGAAACGCTGCGCGCGTATCCATCAAGATAAATCTTATAAATCTTAGAAAATAGAATGGTCTCTAGGTCCTGAGAGAAACGTCTAAATTAATAAATATACCCAATTAATCACCTGGATATTACTTCTGAAATTAATCAATTAATAAATAATTGGAATATAATTAATTAAATTAATTAATAAATAATGTATCACCTGGATGTACAATCACCTAGATGTCGTTTCTTGGTAGTATTGCTTGCACTCCACAGTTGTGTATCTTAAATTGGACAATATTATAATTTTGTGAATGATGGTCTAAATAACACAGCACTTTAAGAATTATTTGCCTTCGGTATGAAGGAAAGATGGAAGCCATTATATCGTCGGCAGACCGTCAACTTTATGAACTCGTGTATCAATACATTGAGAATACTAACTGTAGAATTAAGTAGAGTAAAAGTGCGAGAAATGGAAAATATAATTAATATTGGCACTGTTGAAATAACAATTTAAAATTGTGTGTTGTTCTTGTGTACGTTTGAATAGGTTGTTTTGATTGGTCAAATGACAACGCTAGATGCGCACTCTCGTTCTTGTTTTCTATTTGCTCAAGGAGAAGAGTCAGTCACTAGTCAGTCAATCGCGAGACGCACTTCGCTTGATTTTCTACCAAAGTTTTTTCTTATACGAGTAATCCTTAAGTTTTGTATATTAATGAATTATAATTAAAAAACATTGTTTGTGTTCTTATTTTACTTCCCGAAGAACAACTTGGTAGCAGGGCGTGGTTAGTGTAAAAGAGAAAAACCATCGAGTGCATTTTTTCGTCACGTAGTCTGCCTTAATTGTCGTGTCTCTATGCTTTCGTGTTACCGCGTTTCGTCGAGGGTAAAATCTGTCGAGTGGACTGCAATTTTTTGCTAGTGATCGCCATAAAAGTTCTCCGCGGAATTGAGAAGCTGACCAGGAAGGTCAACTGGGCTACGTGGAAATTCACGTTGAGGAATTTATTGCGTGCAGCTGAAGGTGCATAGGAGGTGTGTGCTACTGAGATGACGAAACCCCAGCCCATTTTGGAGAGTGTAAGTGACACGAAACGTGCGAGATGCCCGGAGGTTTTAAAAAATTATAACAAAGCAGATCGCGCGGCTCCTCAAATTTTAGTGAAGCCCTTGCAGTTGTCGTCAGTCCGTCTTTTCGTCCGTCCGTCTGCCTGTTTGTCCGTCTGCCCGTCTGGCTGTCTGCCTACCTGTTCGTCTGCTCTCTGCCCTTCGGTCCGTCTGCCCATCTGCCCGTCCGACCGTTTGCCCGTCTGCTCGTCCGCCCGTCTACCCGTCGGCCCGTCCGTCCGACACTTGCGCCTAAACCATGCGTACGACTTTTTCCAAATTGAAGAAAGCCCAGTCCATTTGGACTGATTCAAAACTCTTCGATTTTCAAAATCATTCAATCATTCATTAGTTTTTTGGGGTACTTTGCATGAAGTCCCTGGGACATTTTCAAAATTTTGGGCGTAGGTCCGAATTTCTCAGTTAACTCTATATGTTCGAAAATTTTAAAAGTTGAATTTTTTTAGGTCTTCCAACAACTACAAAATTAAAGATAGAGATTTTTCTTTGAAATAAAGTTTGTTCTGCAGAGTGAGTTATTTGATTAAGGCCAAGTAATTTTTTTTTAAAAATTTAGTATTTTTGCGCTATATTGTGCTAATTTGTGCAATTTAAAAAAAAATACAAAAACAAGATTTTCTCAAAAACAGTTCCAATTTTTTTCTTTAAACGTTTGGAATGGTGCTACCCACCAATAAAATTTGGCACACCAACCTCTACATCCACTCCCAGTCTGTTGCCCTCTCCTTATTTCCATGATTCATTGATTGACTATTAGTGATTCCGGGCGCATCAAATGGTAATGTCATTACTCCCATAAGTGTAGTGCGTGTTTGACTCCCTCTGGATGGCGAGATCCGACGCCGACCTACCGTCGGCTAGCGAGGTTTACCGCTCTCCCGGCAGCATATAAGCAATGCATATGTATTCGGCACCGGGCTTCCGTGATTGGCTAGCGGGCGCGGAGCGCGAAATCGTGCGAAATTTGTAAGT